>OX402537.1:4870448-5198305 GCA_948098885.1 Drepanosiphum platanoidis | reverse complement strand
ACCTATATTTAATTCAATTTGGACTTGGAGCCTCGGGTGCATACCGACATTCTGCAGACAGAATTACAGACTTTAGCTGTTAATGTGTTTAAGTTTTCACCTAAAATTAGGTTTCAAAACAATACATATAAAATAAAAATGTATTGAACCCCAATGTCCTGACCAAGTAAACAAGTTTCCATCACTGTGATCCCCCTGAAATACGAGCTTTCTGATATTCTCTTACGAACATTAATAATTATCGAACACGGGGTGTTTGGTCGCTGCTGGTATCATTTTATGTGGTTTATTGTTTTGAATTTTGGTACATCTGGAATATGTACGGCTCCATTGTCTGGTAAAATATTTCACAGGGTTCTCCTCAAATATATTGGATCGGTACTTAGTAAAGTGTAATGTGTATTAAAGTATGAAACTGAAATATGTACTAGTTAAATATATTTGTACTTAAATTAATTACAAGTAAAAAACGTTAAAAAAATTAATTTCAGCTAATCGTGATGATTAATGAGTCGATAATTTATAATTAATCTACTAACTATCAAAAGTAAATTGTTTTAATGTATCTATAGGTATTATATAAATTACAAAATGAATAATAATAATTATATTTTATTTCTCACGAGACGTAATTTACCTATGGTAAAAATCATTATTTACATTATAACACATTTTTTTAAGACCCAAAAAATATATATCACATTGGTTAGGTTTTACTAAAACAGTAAAGTGAAATATTAATTTCGTTTGTCCGTTGTATTTTATTACTCATGGGTTATTTTGTTTTTGGCTAAATTTTATGTCACTACTAAGTGTATAGATATTATATTGCTTATATAAAATGTTAGGTTTGTATTGCCACTGCCTTTTAACTTTCATCGCCAATGGTATAATACATTATATTGTTTTCCCACCGTCATCGTCATTATTGTCGTCGCAACGATTACACAAAATTATTTTTGTTACTTTGTTCAAATCACGCAGTTCGAAGGTTTTTTTTATCACATCGTTGTTTTAATAGTCTAAAGGTTTTAAAACCTTTTTAAATGTTTTTTTTTTCGGTCTCAAAAGTATTATTATATAAAATAAAAAAACGTGTACATTGACGTTAACGTTATATGGGGAAAAGTGTGTGTGCGTCTCGTTCCTCACTCTTTCTCGACTGTACTGTTAGATTCAAACTATTGATTTTCTTCACATTTATTTTCGACCAATTATATAATAATATCATCGTTATTGTAATAGGTATAGGTAAAATATAATATCAAACCAACCAATCAAAGTAGTCTGACATAATTTTAATTAAAAGCAATCAATTGATAGTTGACATTTTTTTTTTTTCCATAAAATGATTATCATCGAATTTATATTATATTCAACGTAGGTAGGTTTTTTTTTAAATGTATAGCTTATCATCAGTTTTATGTTATTTTCAAAGAATTTTACTCGTTTAAATTATATTGTTTTAATTTACTGATAATTCCTATTATTTCACTCTATGGTATTTTTTATTTAAGTACAGACATTTTAAAAATAGGAACTTAAAATTGACATAAATAGATAATCGTAAATTTCTTTTAGTTTGTAACTTTTGCTACTTTTATTGGTGGTTATTTTGTAATAATGTTCATATTTTTATGTCGATTTTATTACAACGGTAAGAAAAACCTAAAATGTAATTTGTTTTTTTTAAATATTTTTAAATTGTTATCTATTTGTAAATTGGAAACAATGTAAAATGTAATGAAATAGAAAATTTCCGTTTGACATTAAAAAGTAAAGCATGTAAATACTGCAAAAGGTTTTTACGTTTATATGAGGCATAAGTACAAAAAGGGTCTAAACAATTAATGTGTTGTATCGTGTCCAAATGGCTTAGAGGGTTAAGGCCCTAAAAATGTCTGCAATGAAAAAGTTAACAGAATGACCTTTTGCACGTGACCTAACTGAATTTCATTCTAAAACACGACCGAAAGTTCATATTAAATTTTATTGCTATGAACATAAATAATATAATGTCTAGTTGAAGCTGGAGTATCTATATTTAATACGCATTTGAGAATTTAATATGACGAGTGTTTAAATTGAAATTTGAAAAAGGAAAACATGCTAGTATAACATTATCAAGTTGAACCAAATTCGTTCCGATAAAAAATATCCCGACAGCGACAATAAACTGCATCGAATGCATAAAGTGATGCATCTAATTCCGTCGTGATATATCACATGCGTTTATCATAGGATTTGCTTACTTGATATATTTTATAATTACGTTGGCATTGAAATTGATTTATATAAATCTTTTGCAGTGTTTTTACGCGTTCAACTCTAGTTATGTTGTTTCTATGGAATTTTCTATATGTATATCTATATATTTGGCGTAAGTCACGTAACAAAGAACTTTTTCCATACTGACGAGTGTCATGTTTTAAACAAATTCTAATACTTTTCAACTATTGATTTGTATCATATAAATTTAATTTCAGTTTTTCTTTTCCATACGTTCGAATAAAGAAATACGGCTAAAAATATTTTATTTTATATCTAATATATGTTTACAAAATACTTAAGAGTTTTGGCCGTTATTCGTGTGATAAAATCCTAATTTCTCAGCTCTGATCAAACATTTACTGTATAATTTGTATCAAATACTAATCAGGCATTTGCATAATATAATGTACCTAACTGATGTAAGTAGATTAATATAATAATAAACAAATGTAATTAATGTTAAAAACCGAAACAAAATTCCAAGTTACGCCCTTTGGCTTTACGATGTACTATATCTACAATAGACAGCATATACTTTACGAGTACAGTAAATTAGTTTTTAATTTAAAAATTAACGTTTGCATATTCATTTCATAAAAGCTATTCTTGCGTATAATATATTGAATTATTTTATGTTTTTTTCTATTGTAAATGCAACGATAATTCAAGCTTGAATTATTTTAATGTACTGATGTTCAATACAATAAAGTTTGATTGTAATTTGAATTCCTAACATCAATAGGGTAACTTTTTTGAAACTTGAGAGTCGATTTATTGATTCAATTATACTTATTGACTAGAGTTAAAACATCCTGTTAGGTAGAATTTATAGAATGAAATAATACCTATTATTTATTATTTAATTATTGTTGCTATATATTAGTATACAATAATAGTAATAAGTAGAATGTGGTTATTAAAGAATGTTTATTTTAAAGGCTTTATTAAATAAATTAATATTATAAAAGAAACATTTCAATACAATGTATATTGAGTAAAAAAAATTAAAAACAAAATTTTATTGGGGTTGATTGTTTTTCTGCTAAATTCTTGAGTATTTTCCTTTTTATTGTAAATGTAATGTATGTGTATATACATATACGCATTAGGAGTATATTGAAGTGTTGTACATATTCTAAATTAAATTTGGAGTCAAACAATTTAAATGCCACAAAAGTAAATTTATCAAAACTTTAAAATAGAGTTAGGTTGATTAATAGGACTATCTTACTGTTGTTATTTCATAATTTAAGGGCGAATTTCCGTGTCGCTTTTAAACCGTTGCGTTACGGCTTTGAAATTAGAAGGTATCAAAACCTCAAACACAATGACGGTAATTCTCGTGTAGAGTTTTAATGTCGAGTCAAAGAGTAATAGTCAAGTCACCAATTTTATCTGTGTCGAGCAATTATAAAATTAATTAACTCTTGTTTGCGGGTGGTTCGAGACTAAAAACTTTGCTGGCTTCGAAAGTTTTCGCAGCTCTTATTATATTACGAATCAACATTTCATTCTGCACACGATTAAAACGTAGTCGGAGAATTCCCGTATTATAATAAAGCGGTGTTTTTTTTTTTTTTAAACGCGGATATTTCTCGCGTCCGTTTAATTAATCCGGTGGCGGCGAAAGGAGGGTCATTTTTGACGGACGTCATTTCTGTGACACCATTGCGTGTACGATTCAAGTGTGATGTGTGTGTATATATATATATATATATATATATATATATATATATATATATATATATAAACACGATATTATACATACATAACGCGGTGCACACGTGTAGAAATGACACAACTATACTGCTGTTGACCGGAATAGCTATGTGCAACTTTTTGAATTCGCCTACGCAGACACCGATTTACTGACCATTCGACTGTCCCCTCTTTCCACTCGCTATCCAAAAGACAATGGATTGCCGTAATAATTTATGACCTGCTGCAGCAGTGTGTTTTTGTGACGGCGCGCGGCGTCAACGTTTCCACGTAGTTTTTCGCGGTTCAATGTGCGCGAAAACTTTAGCCTTTAAACCGTTAATGTTACTTATTTACGGTAATTGTTGATAATTTTAAAATTGTTTCGATAAACGTGTCTGACGAAATGTTATAAATATCCGTCTAATAATGTCGAATATCATAATAATATAATCTTACTCGTAATTAAGCATGTATCCACGAGGGATGTATCGGGTCTAGACCCTTATTAAGTACCTACCTACCTATAGTAATCTTTTATGATTAAAATTATTGCGATAAAAATAAAAACATGTTTTGATTAAATATATATTACTGATACACGACGTTAGTGAATAATACAGACGGGTTAATATATTTTATATGTTATTTTTTTGTAATGTAATTTAAAACCAAAGGTTTCTTTTTTAAATAAAGATTGAATTAAAAATGCTAATTTCTCTAAAAGTTTTAATTTTGAGTGGGGAGAGTGAAAATTTGTTTAGACTCCCCGCAATAAAATTCTGGTTATGGTCTGCTCGCGATACATTTTGTACGAATAAACGCCAGGAGCGTGATCTGATTTAATGTGTAAATATATGATTCATATACATTCGTTTGAACCGAGCAATTAAAATTAAAAATGTATACTTAAATAAAATATATAAATAAATATCTGAAATGCATTCCGGCTATTATGACTTCATCTTTGCGCTTTGGGTATATGATGGTAGAAATTTAAATTGTTCATGCAAAACTTGTTCGATCTACCGTATACCTGTTATTTTTTTATTTTTTTTTATGTAATTCATAGTTCGTTACACACGATGGAAAAAAAGATCGTTGTAATCTATGGAAATTTATTCCGAAAAATAAAGAAATAGACATGATTTAAAAGTACTGAGAGTAGCATTTTTATTTTGAACAGCAATATTATTTTAAATTCACTGAGTTGTCGGTCGCCGTGCCCTTTAGATGCGATGTCGTGCATAATTAATCTTTTGGTAAAACTGCATAAAATTCGTCGAGTTATATATTATTATATTATATTTGTGTATATAAGGTATGCTTAGTTATAGTAAGTTTTGGTCACTACGCTGTAGAAAGATATTTTGTTGTTTTTTTTACATCGTGTTTTTTTTACATCGACATAGTTTTTATAATTTTTTAAAACTGTATTCATTGAAACTGTGTGCTTTTTTTCATAATTTATATGTGTTTGTTTCGTCTACTGAAAATTGCTTAAAAATATTAGGTAGGTACGTTATGAATGTTTCTGCAGTTGTTTTTTTACGCGAAACGCACGTCATTAGCTTCTCCATCGGTATAATTTTCTATTATACCAGTGAGAACGTTTTATAGTTGCTAGCTAGAGTTGCACATGCGAGTTACGTGTAAAATATTACGAAGGGTGTAAGGTTAATGAATATCCCTTTTTAACCCTTAAAACTGTTGTTAAATTTCCCGGAAACGCGCGCTTTGATAATGGCCGTACGATGGGGTACTTAAGATTGATGAAGCTACTTGTGCCGATATTTCGGCTGATGCATATAGTCGGTTCCTTCAAATGTACGTATTTCTTTCGATTGCGGAACGTTTTGTGGATTTTCTCATTGTATCGCATTACACCTCCATAATAATACGTCTGAAACAGTGCAGGTACCTGCGTCCCAGCTCTTATAATCGGTATTTATGAACGCATACGTGTTCGAATATAAATGGTTATTGTTTGAATTTCTGCAAAGGTAGTAAGTTTTTATTTTCACTACTAGCTAGTATGTTTGTGATAAATAAAAATACGCTCCCTTTGTTATGTTATTGAATACGTGTGGTGATACATTTAGGTATTCGGTTGAAACTGAAAAAAAGGGAACTTTTTTTTTTGCTACGCTAAAATTTGTTTCCGTAGTAGATTTATTTTTATTTTACATTTTATGTTCTCGGAGGTAAAATAATAATATAGTACTCATTACTTATTTTCAGCAAAATATTATTTATATATATATATATATATGCCTAGACTTATGCGCGAGCAGTATTTTCTATCGTATAGTTTTACTTTAAGATACAAATTATTATTTTAAAGTCATATAGAAGTAAATGTGATATTTTGATTACCTGTAGAATAAATTTAGATGTAATCAATATAATGTTTACTATCTATTTTTTAAACAAATAAGTGAGGTAAACATTTGATTATATAATTTGTTTATACGTCTCCGTGAAAAGCAAAAATGTAATTAGTACACTAGTGATAGCGTGTAAATATTAAGTGTAATATTAAACGTTTACACAAGTTTCATAATTTATTTATTTTTTTACTAACGTCTTACGTCGTTTGTACCTAAAAAAAAAAATAAAAAAATACTTAAACGCATAAATTCAAATCTCGCAAAAATAATTACAACTGCTTTTATCTTAATTTTCATTATTGCATTTCGAAAGTAATAAATTTTTTTGTTAACGTGTAGTAAAATTATGATTTTTACTGAACGATTATGTTTTAGATAAAAGTTAAGTCAATTTTCTACTAGATCAAATAGCTAATGCTTAACTAATTAATTAATTTGATTCACTTATATTTCCTTTAGTTTGGTGATTTTTCATCAAATTCTTGCAATTTGAAATTCGCTATGAATAAATGTTATTGCAGACACTTTATGGCTCTGAGCTAAGCGAGTTAAACTTCTATAAATATTTTAGTAGGATTTTTGAAGTTGTTAGTTAGTTTAGAAATGTATTATAGGAGTTGTTATCTATATATAGGTACTTCTGTAAAAGCATAGTGTACCATTTTAAATTACTTAACTTTGACCAAAACTACAAACTGAGAGTTAACATTTTGATCCAACAAACTACAAACAACTGAAGCTCAAATATATTTAGTTTAGATTAGGTAGGTATAAAAAGCTGTTTTGTGAATGTTTCTGTCAAATTGTTTATACCTAACTTTTTAAACTATTATTTCACCCATGTCACAACATAAATATATATTTATATAAATTCAATAAATATAATTTTGTAGGCGGAATAGTGTTATACCGAAATTTCAAAATATTAATTACGTTAAGAATAATTATTTTTAAATTAAATGTGTGGTTCTTTTCATAAATACCACGGAGACCTAGAAAGTTTCACTTTCAATTTAATTATTATCTGAACACGTTGCGTTCAATATTGTGCATGTAAGAACATATTATTTCAATCGTTATTTTACACCAAATTAATGAAATTTAAAAGGTATGATTAAAAGATTTAGACGTTTTATTAAGTCTTTTATTTTTAATTGTTAGGATATAATATTATATATATTATAATGTATAAAAATTTTTAAATCAAAGTCATTAAGTATTATAATTATATTTTCGTTGTGATTTTTGGGTTGATATCTTTGAATTTTAAAACAATGATTCGTGATTTTATTCCAAAGATTATTTCAAGCAAATATCAATTTATTGCAATGAAAAAAATATCAAATGAATTATAATTAATTTTTGGATTAGGTTTTAACTTAAAAAAATGCCATTTCATCAGGTACCTTTTACCTAATATTGGACCTATATTATAATACCTACACATTTATTACGTTAAATTATAATACATAATATTTATGTTTTGATAGTTAGTCAAACGAGTTGCAGTGACACATACGATACATTTTACTGAGGTTGAAAATTGAAAAAATAACTTTTTTAATTTAACTATTAACTAGATAAACTTTTTACTAAATTTGTCCATTTTTAGACTACTAGATACGAGTGATGGGTATGAAATATTAAAACAATACCAAAAATATTAATGGAAATTTATATTAAATTATTTTATCATGTTGTATATTTTACACAATTTAAAACCCAAAGTCAACCATGAATGTGTATCATGCATTTCATAATACATTTACATTGCTTAGCGTACCTAATACGATTTGCGCGTTTGTGTAATTCTATTATCAACGGTTTACCTTTGAAAAAATGAATGTTTTTAACGAGCGATTTAAATCAACTAACAGAAAAATCTACGATTGTTTGCGATCGTAATATAATAAAAAAAGTATCGGGTATTTTCAATCGACACATTAATTATTATTTCCATGTGTTTTTTTAAATAATAAGAAATAAACACTTTTATTTTATGCAGTTAAGTCAGAATTATTAAAATTATTCGAGTTTTCACATAGCGTTCACAAATCGCTCAAAGACATTGTTGATGGGACGTTCCTTTCGCTGTTTCTTTACATCCAATCCGAATCATTTGTCCTTAATGAAGTTTACCATTGCGATAAAATTGTCCTGTACAAAAGATTCCCCTTTGATCTCGTCACGTACGACTTGGTTGCACGTCCTGCCGACAAATCAATACAGCTAGCCAATATTTACCAGTCGATTCGTACGAATATTTTATCGCATTCCTATACATTGCGAGCTTAAACTTTTGAAACTGTTGTGTTGTTTGTGACAAAAATAACATGTTCGACCATCGCTTATGTAATGTATTTTTTTTTTATACGGTGTGTGCTCCGTCAATTATATACACGCGTGGAAATACTGTGATTCCTGTTACTATTTTTGTTAGTAATAATAATCACAAGTGCACGATACTATGATACTAAAGCACGATTCATGCTGAACCGACTCTCAGAGATCGTCACCGGACCAACACCGCGCCGAGACGGACCGGCATTATTTTATGTAATGTTTGTCGATGCGGTGCGTTCCGTTGACGGTCTGTGAGTGTCGGTTCAGTGTGAATCATGCTTAAAGTGTGGTATTTAATACTTTACGTATATTTCGTTCGTCGTTTATAAATGTCTGTCAGTTTAAATGACCTGGGTGCAATACTCATAAATGTTAACATTTGGCCGATAAAAACGTCAACCAAATCCTATGTAATTAGTATGGCGCTATGAGGTAGTGGCAGTAGTCGTAATAGTAGTAGTAGTAGTAGTAGTAGTAGTTGTAGGTACATATATTTCCCAAAGCGTAAATATTAACAACTTCGATACAGCTCTTTTCATATTTTATAATATACTTTTTTCGATACAAAACTTCACGAAGAAAAAATATTTCTAACTTTTAATCACTTCTGCACGCACTATACCGTGTACCGTCTCTGCAGATATATATTTTCCGATAGCAATTAATTCCCCCGCCTGTACGGGGTTTATTTATTCAGAGCAACTATTTGCGAATAAGTACAATGTGATGGTAAACTTTGTATCGAGTACGTCGGTGCAGTATTTCCATTTCGACAGAATAAATATTTGGCCAAACGACTAGTATGTAATATATCATTTTATCCATTCAACCGATACCAATTAGACTCAGGACTTGGTCATTAATTTTTACGTATCACGTTCGTGACGTTCGGTTATTTTACTCGTTTGTTTCGTACGCGAGATAGTTTCTATCACGATAGTTTATTCCCCCCCCCCTTGCTTAAGTAGAATACGTCCAAGTAGTAAGTACGAATACACGTACGCTATTTCTTAATCATTTCGTTCCACATTACGTATTTACATTACCGACGATAATACACTATTCATATTGGATGTTTCGTTGAAACGCGGCATTGGTAAAAAAATGATCAATACGCATTTGCAATACGAATTTTGTATACCTGCTGGTACATTACAGTTGTCAATGTGGCGGTAAATATACTAATCGCGATTTAGAAATTGATGGGCTGTTGTTTTGGAGTCGAAGCTTTGCTTTCACAAGTGATAAATAGTGTTAAATAAAAGTCAACTGCCGGATTCGGCCAAAACATTAGGACGGGTTACAAATGAAGACAAAATGCTGGCAGGCTTAACGTAGCAGACCCAATATGGAAACAGTATAATCCGTGATTTACACTCCACCTTTTCCTTCCGCCTTTAAAATGCTATTTCGTTTTTGTAGAAAGACACTATCTTTTTAATTCTGCAATGGACTCTGAATCAAATTGGGTTTCGTCTTCTTCTATATCGAAATAAGTCAACTGTAATTCGTAATTGAAAAAAAAAGGGGTTGAAAGATGCGTTTTTGATCGTGATTGATGTAAGTCGTTTGAAAGAAAGGTAAATTCAAATTTGTTGGACTAATATGTCAATTTGTTGGATAAATTGTTTTTTCTATAATTTTCAATTATTTTAATAAATATTTGCAAATATTTTTTTCAAATCTCGAGGTGTCAATTTTAAAATACACCTGCTGTATAAAATTATTTTGTTTTTGTTTTATTTTTATTTATAATTAATTTCAGTTAAGTAAAATACCAAATATATGCTTATGTACGTGTTTTTATGTGCTTATGTACAAGTTTTTAATTTATGTAAATATTTGTTTAAATATTAGAATTTGTTTGAACCCGATTATTAAAACTTATTATTGAAAAATTGATTGAAAAGAAAATAGATTTTCTTATAAATAATATAAAAAGTACTTATCTGCTATCAAAATTGACCTAGGATACATCGCAGTTTAAAATAAATTTAAGTGTAATCTCCTTGTGTTGATGATTGCGTTTAAATGATTAAGTGAATTCATTTTTACTGTATCAAATTAAGTTTTTTCTCTAGTCACGGGATTATTTCAGAACTATTGAAAAGTACAAATGTTTCTTAATTATTTACAATATTTCAATTCTGTATTTATTATATTTTTATTGGTAATTTGTATAATAAGTTGCGTTAGAAATATAACAATACGTACCTACAACTTAATATGATATTTTTTTTAGCACCATAATACGTAGTTTGAAATAGTTAAAAAATTGTTATCTTTATAATTATTGTAGGAAGTAATTGATGGAAACAGTGTACGAATATTACCATAGAAACCACTGAATGAATGAAATATTAAAATGTAACTCATGCTGGTTTCTTTGCGTGGTTCTTGTAAAAATGTGAGTGAGAAAATTTCCTCTCCTGAAAAGTTTAAAATTAAGTTCCATAGTTTCAAACAAAAACAATTGAATGACGCTATAAAGTGAAATTATTAATATTAGATACTATAATATTTATTATTTACTTATGAAAGTAAAAATTAATTAGTTATGTTTTCGTTTTAATTTTTCGTTTTCATTTATGATTTATTAAAAATCTTACGTGTGTCGAGTAGATATACTATATTGTAGATTTAAAATCTCCCGTCACGGTAGTCCATATTTACTAGTCTTCCGTGTGGTTTTAATTATATTTACAAACACTAGGTCTAAATTGACCCTTTTTGAAAGTGGCTTCAACGAAAGTATTAATGAAACTTTACCATACATGGCACGGTCAAAGGGCAAACAATCTATTAAAAACCTATTTCTGAAAATCTTATTTTGTATAACGGTCTCTTGTGGATGTAAAGAGGTGTGTCTTGCGTGTTGTGACACACATTGTTTATGTCTTCAAAGGCCATTTATCGCTTTTGGCCCGGGTATTAAAAGGGCGAACGAGTCGTTTTATCAGCACTCGTTGTCAGGAAGTCTTGGCACCTCTTTTACTTTGACGATTTATCATGAGCGTTTCCTACCGAATACACGCGGTGGCCGGGTCTTAAGCGACCACATCTATTGTCAATAACTTATGTTTCTTGTTTTTTTCGACTTTTCTCGTATTATTTTACGAGTTACAAAAACTTTATTATTCAGTGTATACGGTTTAATGTGTGTAACTAGCAAACTTGAATCGTTATAATAGTAAAAAAAGGAAGCATAGGAAATTAATTAAATTTTTTCCAAGACAGTGAAAACTTTATTCACGTATATTATGCATTATGCTTAATTGGACATTGTATTTGAAGAAGTATTTTGGTCGAAAGAAATCTTTTATTTTATTTTTTTTCACCTACAAATTTATAGTTTAACGAATTGAAAATCGTCGAAATATAAATCGTACGATTTTCAGTTATTTTAAATTAAACGTATATACACCATGTGTCCGCGTAAACGGGGTCCACTTTATAACTCAGTACATTTTATAAGTTTTAGATTCTGAGTGAAACGACACGTGATGTGTATTTTTTTAATTTTTTGTGTCTGTTTTTTTTTGAGCACGATAAGTACTCGAAAAAATGGTCAGATTTTCATCTACAGTGTTAGTTTCTGTTGGCAAATCGCATCTAGTTGGTACTTTAGAGATGTAATTTTTCATATTTCGTTGACAATAATATATCACGTATCATTTCCATTCAATGCAAAACGTAGTTGCATTTAAAGGTAGTGTGAATTTCGTTTATATGTTCATAGTTTACAGATAACATTATTTTTGCAATAAGTTTTAAAATTAAAATACTTTATGAAATATTTTAAGAAAAATACGTACACGTTAACTTTTTTTTACGGACCTAGTACTTGCGTAGAATTGTAAGGTGTTTGGCACTATTTTTGTTCACTCGGGCAACAGTCCGCAGTGTTGGAAGTTATTTTAATTCATTGTTTTATAAAAGGGATTCTAAGCGTAGGTTGCCTACGTTTCAGAAAATGATCAAGATTTTATTAAAACGGGTACTACAATCTAATTAACATTTTTCGTGTTTTATCTTCTTGGATCTTTTTTGAAATTTTTTCATACACTTGATTTATTTATCACCAATGTATTTATACATCGTTAATTAAGATGAATTGTAAATGAAACGATATGTGAGTGAATGTTTTTTTTTTTCATTTTAAAGAATTGTATAAAATAACTGCAATAATGAAAATATAATTAAAATCTAATTCATAGTTATATTCTTGGTATCCCACGGAGATCTGGCAAACAACAACTTTTGTTCTTTTAATATTTTTAAATTCCTTTTTTTTTTTTTTTTTTATAATGATGACTACAGTTGTTTTTTTATTACATTTTTTTAAACTAAAGATTAATAATCTACATTTTTCAAATCTAAAAATAGGCATTTTATTATTTTATTTTGAGAAAATTGTATGTTGGTGTAAGAAATATTTAATAATCGTAAGTCAAACTTCCGTTTAGTGTGTATATGTATTTTCTAATATAAAACTATTAAACACAATTCGGTGTAAAAAGGAAAAATCAAAGTGATAAACAAATTTGTTAATTTTAAATCGTCCATCTATCGAAAAAGTTACCGGCAAAATCAAAATCAGAATATTACGGTGTAGTGCGTAATTTGCTTTAATTGAAAATAAATAAGAAAACTGTTTAAAATATATATATATATATAGTTTATAATATGTAATTATCCACAGTGGCAATGGATGGATACTAATTAATCATCTGGGTATTATTACAATAAATATTTAAAAAATATTAACGATTTTATAAAATTTAACGAAAGATCATATTAATTTAAAATGAAAATATTTCAGACATCGAAATATATTTTTAAAACTTAATGGAATCTTTTATTCATAATGTATACACATCAGTGATTGCACGATAATTCGTTTGCCAATAACCTTGTGGGGCGAGGGGAAAAAAGAATCTTAAACATATTCACACGAACATGGATAACACGATGTTATCGTAATTATTATTATTATTATTATAATTGACTACGCAGAAATTCCTATGAATTAAATGTTTTATGTTCAAACGCTGCTACCTATGACAGTAGGTAATGTAATTTAAATAATTTTTTACTGCTCTTTATCGTACGAGTTTGGAAAGCGCTCGGGGAATCGTGCCAGTGGCGCGCGTGAGTGTTTAAAAAAAAAAACGCAGACGCGCTCGATCAAAACGCCTAGTGTGTAATCCTCTTTAGGCTCACTAATCCCCTAATCTGGAACGTTACATTAGTTTATAATATACGTGTATGATAATAATATTAACTATGTATATAAGCTATATGTATAAAATGTACAAAAATAATTAATGCGACTAATTTGATTTGCGACCAATTTGACCCACGATCGATTTTAATACGACCGCGATTGACGTAGGTACACCCAATGCTTGTGTTAAACGCATTATTATTGCTGTATTCGGTACACAGCTTTGTGATAATTTTTTATTGAAAATAATAAAATCCATGCCATTGTTAATATCAGAGTATCTAAACCGAATAAAAATTATTACTTCATACTTTAAAATTTAAATAAACGCATTGGTTTGGTACCTGCATTATTTTTTTCGATTCTGACCAAATCATAAATATACGTACATATATTTCGTCACCAACATCGTGATGTTATATTATATTCCTATGGTACACATTGTGGTGTACACTGTGCAGTTGATTTGAACAGTTTAGTGATTTTGTTAGATTTTTATTTACAGCAGATATTCTTTGAATAATTCCGTTTTATTGCCAAAATATTAATCACGTCGATTGCAATTGTTTCTTTATTCGTATTGGTGTATAATGTTATAGTGTTCACGTGTCCGGCAGCAAATACGTTCTCATAATATCCTATTCGTGAAATCTAATTCTGCCTTAATTGCGATCATAGAGGGAGATAAGTTTTCTCCGTTAAATACATGGCAAACAGTGTAATTATAATGATTTTCGAGTTTTCAAAATATTTAATGAAATTTAATTATACCCAACATTGTTTTTGTTGTTGACTTCATTGGGCTGTAATTTTAGCTGTAGTTATTATTGTAATATATGATATGCACAATGAATGCGTTTTACCTCAGTAGCTCATTTAAATAACATGGTCGGCGTTGGTAATAAAGTTTATGTACATTTTACAACCCCCTGTTCCTTTATCATGTTTAATAACAAAGTTTTCCGGATACGCTGTTACTGTCAAGTGTGCAACGTCAATTCTAAATAAATACCACAGTCGTAGGTTAAAAAAATTGATCAATATGCGATGTCGACGCCTTCTTCGACTGCTGTCATAATATAACACGTATTACGTTGTACGAGAATGACTAGTGTAAAATATATTTGAATAAATTAATGAAAATTTAAAGTCAAACTATAAATAAAATAACAGTTTTAAAATTTTTATTAATTTAGATTTCAAAATTAAAGATTATTGTAAATCTTTTTTTACGGCATATCATAATATGAAGTCTATGTAAGTCTAAAAAAAAATATTATAATATTTTGGCAAAGACGTGAATTATTATCCATTAAAATCTACATTAAAATGTTGGAAGATTATCAATAAGACAACGCATTGCAGTATAAACTACATTTACTTTCATGTTTCAAATAAAACTACGTAATGCGTGAGTTTAAGAATAAATGTTCATAAATCTATATTATATCGCAAAAACTATGAATCAAGGATGTGTAAATTTCAGAACGTTTAAAAATGCAATTTATTTTATCGTATCTTATTCATTGAAACTTACTTCAAAAATCGATTGGGAAACGCTTCAATTTGTCTCGTAGTCATTATTGTAATCAAATTCGTCTAAGCTTTTAAAGTATTTAAATATATAAATTAATGATTAACCGCTTTAAGCGATAGTGTAATTGACCTAAATATCTCTGTCTGTCTTGTACTAAATTTGCAAATATATTTTAAAAATTCATCCTTTGTTTCTATTTGTCGCCGTAATAGATATTTTTACTTGGATAAATAACAACAATATTATTGATCTATTTTCTTAGTATCTATTAAATGTCTATCTCTGTCTCTCTATCTTTGTTTCTTAGTCTCTACATCTTACTTTTCTTCTTTCATTTTATACCCGATAACAGTTGAAAATCACTCGGTTATTACATGAATCGCTTGAAATAAGCGGCGCAAGTGGCATTCGTCGTTGGGATAGGGTTAGGCCATCTGGTACTTGTATATATATATATTTATTTATATATATATATATCCGGTGATAGAGGGGATAACTAGAGTTTATATATCTGCTTGTATATATATATATATATATATATATATATATATATTATATTCTACGCGTAAATCGATTTGTGGGATTTTGAATTTGCTGTTGCTGCCGCTACCGTCGCGACTAGCACTGCCGTGCCGCAGGCGAAACATAATCCTGTGCAGTTTACAGATAATCTGACGGCTCGTAATAAATCACATTATACGTTGGAAGGCATTGGAGAGGGCGGCGAGTTACGCTGTTTTTAGGTCGGGTACGGCGTGGCGGCGGCGGCCTTGCAAAGGTGGGCTCTGTGTATTGGTCCGTGTGCGTTTGACGCTCAGGGCGAATGACAATTTCGATAACACGCAATTGCCGCCACTTCACCGTGAGATTTACACGAATTGACGACTTAACGAGAAAATACATTAAAAAGAATATATTATATACTTATAAATAAATTGCAGTATATCACATCAAATTGAGTTATCAAAGTTATAAGTACGACGCGATACGTCCGTGAAGTGAACTCTCGTTTTAGATCGTGATAATATTTTATGGCGAAGGTAGAGGCCAAGAAAAACGGTGTCGTTACACATTTTGGTGGAGTTTTGAGTTTTAAACTTGTACATAACGTAGCGCGTGCAAAACAATTTCGACGGCCAGTTTTTACGACCAACTGTTCGGATGGAGCCGAGAGTTTTGATTGTTTTAAATTTTTAATAAATCAAGTGTTCACGTGCGACGATAAAGCCAACCGAAGAAGACGGATTGAAGTCTTGACCCGTGTAATCCTTTTTTTATCGGATTTAAAAACTGTATAGAACTACCCACTAGTCGGGGGGGATTTTACCAGTGGGTTCGCGAATTTTCTTTTGAAAATTAGTGGTGCGTAGGCAGATAATAATTTACCATACGTCGGAAGACTTGAATATACAATTTGTGTAATCTTTTAATACGTATTCGATTAATGTGCAAAAAGAAACGGCGGCGTCGCACCTGCTATTTGAGAGCTTATAAGTGGTCTTTAAACGCGTGCGTATGAATCGAACTAGATTAAAATTTTTTTTCAAAACGTATATATTTTAAATGAATGTTTCCTTTCTCCGAATTCCAACTGGTCTGCGGCTCAACGAGAATATTTCAAAAATCCTGAAATTTAAATGCATTCCGTGTATAGTTTTTTATTTTTATTTTTATGATAAACAAAGTGCCTGCGTATAAATCATATTCGTTTAATATTACGATCAGGAAATTCTGAACGACTACTGTCCGTTCTCTTCGCGTGAAATACGCGCGGCTCGTGTTTGGACATGACGTAAGTGTCGCGTATGAAATATACATGCAGTGTGCTACTCGCGCACACGCGTAGTCATTGCGTTGTGGTCCGCCCCAGACCACACGCGTTCAGAGGTACGATTTATACGCGAACAACGCGCCGGGGAAAGCGAACGGGAGGGTAGGCCGTCGATTAAATAAAAAATATGTCAAGAGAAAATTACGCAATTTACCAAACAATACGTCGCCAGACGTACTATTATATCGCTATATTCATACTGTATTTGGACTCGGCGTTATCGAAACGAGGAGTGTTTTTCGACTTGAACTGTATAACGTGTATTTGCTACCCGGCTAATATCTAATCGAATAATGTTGTATGCGCGGGTATTATTTTAATCACGGTCTACCGTTTCAAATAGGAGCTTTCGGAAACGTTTGAAAACGTAGCCTCCGACGTTCAAACGAAACGTGTCCGAGTGCAACGAGTGTACATTTAATTCTGCTCTTTTGATTAAAAACTAATGGAATATTATATTTCGTTTCAAATGTTTTAGGGGCAAAAAATAAATTTTAAAACCTATCTAATCACGTATTATAAGTAATTTACATTTAAATACATCAATAAACTTTTGGTATGGTTATGGATTTCAACATGATCAATATTGTTGAGGCGGGACTCGATTTATACATACGTATGTCATCCGATGTAGGTTCACTTGGTTAGAACAATAATATATTTATAAAATTATTCCATTTTCCTTTTTTAATATTTCAAATAAATATGATATTATTAACGCTCTCGGTTGGACCGTTGGGAGTAAATATCATTAAACCTTGTCTAATTATCGAAAAAATCAGTGATTAATTAAAGATTCATCGGTTAAACGAAATACTTAATTAAAAACATATTACATCAATAAAATTCCCACTTTTAATAATACGCAATCCGCCTCGTGGTTTTAAATCAAAGTTTAATATTTATTGACGGGAAATTGACAAGTTAATGGGATTGACAAATGCTGGTCGTTAATTTGAATCGTGTCAAAATATGTTATTATTTTTATCTGTCATCGATAACAATTACTGCTGAGAGTATATCAAATGAAAAATTTGCAAAATAACATATTATGTATACATACACACACACACACACACGCACACACATATATATATTATATTTGTGTTTACTAAAAATACAAATATATCAATTCTTCCTTTTTGCTATAATATCAATGATATAATTTAAAAATTACCCGATTACACGATGATTCGTTTGTATCGCGTTATTTAGTTTGATTTTTGTTGGTCCTCTGTACTCCCCCGAACGCTCGATTTTCATTTTTACTGTCACGATTTGAATAAACGGAGTATACTTAAAATACGTACTAGTCAAATCGTCGGTTTAAATTCGGTTCATTAGTAAATAATATTTCGGGTCTCATATAATAAAATCACCGAGTGGCGGCTGAAATACAGGCGGATTGAAAGTTAGTGTGAAAATCACGAGAAAACGTGAATTTTCAGATGAAGGGATGCGAAGCGCGCTTTTAAACCAAACGAAAAGTAAAAAAAAAAGTGTGAAAAAAATACCGTCCTCGGCAATAACGACGTTAACCTATTTATATATTATGTTATTACGATAAACCGACGACGACGAAAGTAAATATATGTACTCGGCGACGAAATATACTCGCATAGACAGCGGCGGCGGCGGTAGCAGTGACTTTCCGTCGCCGCTGCCTCCGCGTCCGACATTACCGTCACATCACGTCGTGTTATGCAAAATAACGTTGTAATGCGTGTCTCGCGCGCCAAGACACGACGCGATGGTTTTG
Organism: Drepanosiphum platanoidis; assembly: GCA_948098885.1. Lineage (NCBI taxonomy): Eukaryota > Metazoa > Arthropoda > Insecta > Hemiptera > Aphididae > Drepanosiphum > Drepanosiphum platanoidis. The sequence goes on along the minus strand of OX402537.1, from coordinate 5,179,249 downwards.
TTGGAGTGGGGTCGAGGGAGAAGGACGATGATGAATTATTATTCTCCTTCCCCCACATACATCCTTTCGTCGAGCTGTCTACATACCACCTTTATATATATATATATATATAGGTTTAACTCCTCATCCCCACGTGCAATAATGATGACGACGAGAAGGCCAGGGATGAATAAACGATGCCTGTTGAAATCACCCTGTCGCGGGGTTGGTCTGTGGAGAAAAGAAAAAAGTAATAATAAATAACTTATCATCTCAAAGTTTCGAGTAGATAATTTACCACGTGCTTTACAATACTTGATGCGGGAAAAAATAAATATACATTATATATTCGCGCGTTAAAAAGCCTCTCGATAGTGACGTATTTTCTGCGAAGAGACGAAAAGTTTAAAAAGGATTTTCTTATCATATATATATGAACGTGTGAATACGTTCATCCGATCCTTCGTAGTTTTCTCTGCCGTCGCCATACCTTTTATCGAGTTGTGTGTTTTTTCGTTCTCCTTTTATTACTTTATTTAATATACCTATATATATATATATATAAGAATGCCTTTAACGTGTGGTGGCCATGGTGGACGCATCGATCACACTGTGTCTGCTATTGCCACCACCACTACCTGCGCGCAGCATCCATCAACTGCCCGTGTTCGCGACTTTCTTTGGTAGTTTAGATTTTTATTAGGTCGTAACCTAATCTGCTTCTGCCGCTGATACCGCCGCGGTGGCCGGTCACCGGAGCCGGGACAAGTCAAAACACTGCGCTATCGACGAAGCTGTAGGAGGAATTGCATGACGTCGCCGTGTATATACGTGGCGTGATATCACGGTATCGACCGGTGGTCCCTCTCACGCGTTTGTCCGACTCTCCCTTAAGGACTACGTCTGCACATGGGTTACGTGATCGATCGGTTTTCGATTCTTATCGGTTTTCACGGCGACGACGACGAGAATGGCGATACCAAAATAGTGATTGTGGCGGTCGAAAACTAGACCTTTATTTGTTTTTGTTCCGTCCGAGAATACACGTCTGTTTAAAATATACTACGCGATATTTTCGAAATCGTGCGGTCCAAAGGTAACCTCGGATAGTCACAAATGGCGAAATCAATCGATTTGTCACGATAGAAATCTCAACCGAATGAACGATCGATCGAACTCGATGTAATGGTTGTTTGCGGCAGCGAACGTTTAGAAACGTCGCTGTGATGGTATCCTAATAGAAATTGACTTTAAGCTAACATCCGTGATATCCTCCCAAACATTGTTTTGGCAAAACATCCGACCGTAATTAATTTCCGTCCGCTAATGCTCAACCGACGAAAAAGAATTCCCGGTCGTTGTTTACATCATATATAAATATTTTGTTTTGAGAATACATATTTCTGTGAGGGAAATATTAATTTTAAAACCTAAATTGAAATTTTAACTTTGTTTAGTATTCGAGTGCAATTGAACGTTACGCGATCAAAACTTATACATTTCTTAATGTATAATAATTTTCGAATTCTTCTTTGTTTAATTTCTTCGTGAAACAAAGATCATTATCATGTGCATATTGACGGCTATAAGTAAATATTGGATAAGTCCATGGTTTTTTTTTTTTTTTTTTTTGTAAGTTTTACTTGATTGTTTTACGGTTTTTAACGAACTGTTTTACAAGAAATCCTTGTTTGGAAAAGTCGATCGCGAGTTAAACGACTATTAAGAAACGTTTCAATTTTTTAGTATTTATTTAATTTTTAAGTATGTATTCATTATAAAAGAATAAAATCGAGAACATAATATGCTCAGCTATACAATATTTTTGATGCCGTGAGTTTTTACTTTTAAATTTTGTTAATTAACGAGTACTAGTAAGATCGTTGTTATTTTTTCTACATAATGAATTTAATGATAATAACAGAAAAAAATGTAAATTTATACTTAAATTACCAATCGATTGTATTCGCGATGAACATTATATCTATTCAAGTTCGATGTTGTGTGATTACATAATTTTTTAATAAAATAATCATTAATACTTTATTTTCGATGGAACTTACCGGGCAATCAGAGTTTTTTTCAATTTAAACTTGTAATAGTTGTTATTATTTTATCTTATAGCACTCTACCCGTACGGCTCAGTAAACAAATAATACAAAAAAAAAAAAATAAAATAAATATAATCTATTCTACGAGGGGTTGGTTTTTGAAGAGGAACATTCCATTGAATGGGATTAATAGTGATGAAAAAAAAACGCAACATGGTTACTGAATTATATTATATTTAAATGAAACAACGGCATGAAAAAAAATAATAATAATAATAAAATAAAATAAAATAAAATAATTATAAAACCTTTAGAATTTTTACAAAAAAAGTGAATTATTTTGTTGTAACATTTAATTTTTGTACTCGACGGTCGCTATAGAAATTCTTTCGTTTTGACTCCCCTTTATGTCGAATTTTTTTCTTTTTAGTCGTTATTGATTAACGAGTCCATAAAGGTATTTAATTTATAGTCCTTAAATGTTTTAAATTTAAACGATTTTCATCAATTCATGCATAATATTCGTACCTAAACGATTTAAACTGTTTAATACCATAATTATATCAGTACAACATATTAGTGTATGTTTTATATTTTTCTTACACATTTTATAATTTACTTTATTTATATATGTATGTATGTATGTATGTATGTATGTGTGTATGTGTGTGTGTAGTTCAAGCCATTTTTTCTTTATATAACATAAATTTAATTATATTTACATGTGTCTTTGAGATATTCTTAATTCTATTCGTAATATTACAATGGTTTTCCTCAAAAATAATCTTCGACCAATCTCTTCAGGGAATATCGTGGTTTTTTTCTTCACGTTTCGTATTACCAAAGCTCAATCTCTTCAACGGGATTTCGTTTTTATGAATTTCCCTACCTTTTACGGACTTAAACTTACTTATGTATTTGCATTCTCTTTTCTCTACAACAATCGGGATAAATTAAAGTATTTAACGTTTTGATTCTTAGATGTTTTTTTTTTTTTTTTTTTTTAATGAAAAATCGTTGTGTTCTCGTACAGGTCTTTGTGAAAAATGTTTCTCGAGCTTATTTTTATTAAATTGTGTCTTTAAGCAATGGTTAGTTAGGTAATAATATAGATTCCGTATGGAGCATGGACTTATTGAATTTATTTTGCGTCACGGCGTTTTTAATAATATCGTTTTTTATTAATCAGAAACATCGATGGAATAAACTTTGTTATAATAATATATCCCAGAGTATCTTTTGATATTTCGAGACCTTAAAAAAAAAAAAATTACAGATTATTGTCTCTGTGTTACTATTATTTTATCGATTCGTTTAACTTATTGTATATTAGTATTCACTTGAGATAGAACTTATAACTAATGTAGTATATCAGTATTTGGAAATTGATTTAGCCAGTATTATTGAAATAAAATTACAAAAATTAAATTAATTGATAAATAATTTGTTGTTTTTAAATTGAACGTTTGTGTTATTTATTGAGAAGATTTTAGTCGATTTAATCGACTATGTTTAACTAAAAATCTAATGTAATGTCTGTGAATTTTGCATGTTCTTTGAATAATATATAGGTTTGTGAATTTGATTTTGGCAATATTAATGTACATTTGTATAATTTTTAATTTTTTATTTATCATATTAAGTATTGAGAAATATAAAAATTTCGTCACGCATTTTAATTTGCTATTAATTTTCTTATAATCAGTATTAAATTAAAACCAAGTTTCATTTTCAGATATTTATCTAAAATGTAGTACGGTGTGTCTTCGGAAATTCGTTTTATATTGAAAATTTTTTACTGCAAATTATTTATTTATTATAAGTAAATTATTTTATCTGTAAGACATATGAATTCTATTTTTTCTTCAAAATTTGGTGTCATTTATTTATATATATAATATATTATTAGCTTATAATTATAATTATACTTAATTACGCTGTTCTTGTAACAAATATCGTTGAAATAACTAATTGGTAGTGAAAGTGATATTGATTTGCTATTAAAATATTATACGTATTTCTTACTGAAAGTGCATTTCTAGAGTATCGAGACGAGACACTCGGATGAACTCTGAACAATTTATAGTTTTCTTTGTAGCACTCACTTTACTTTAATGCGGTTGTCAATTTAGTGTCGTTCTCGACACACGCCTTTGCTTATAATATTAAAAACTCTGTTACCGATTTACACGGGAAATGTAATGGAGTATATCTGCTTTGAAATCGCATTGCCTTTGATTTAGTCTATCGTTTTAATAAAGAACACGCTCCTTACTCGTTTATTATGTACTTATAGTATTAAACGTTAGTGCTGTGCGTGATTTAATTTTAATTTGTGGTTTCGATAAATATTTAAATTCTACAATCCAACGTATGGAGTGGCCTCTTTCATTTTATTAATATTTTTGACGAGTATATAATGTAATAATAATAATAAAAAAAAAAAAGGTGTCGGTTTAACGTAACGTTTAGTAATGAGAAATTCTCCAAGGGATCAAGTGAGTGGTACTCTTTGATGGCAATAAGGTGTCAAACTTTGATAACTGTTATTGCAGATGTTCGTTTTCTGTTTCCTACTGCATCCCACTGCGCGCCGCCGCTGTTAATGTACCTATATATAGCTAAGTTTTCGTCTTTTTGTATTATACGATGATGGATGATATTCCGTGTCACGGTGAAGGTCTGTCGGCAAGGTGAATTTCTGACACAGTGTTTCATTAGCATACCCTCCAACCATCGCCGCCTCCGTCGGTTAGAACGAGATAAAACAAATGAGCGTATACAAACGAGACGGTATTATGTTTGCGCATGAAAGAAAAAAAGGAAAATCGCACGTTCGCAAGCCGGAAAAATATTCAAAATGTTCCGAATAAGATGTCGAGCAACGTTGTGGAAGCATTAACATTCCGAGTTCATATAGTGTCGTTACGCATAATATTGGATTTTAAGTCTTTTTTTTTCTTTCATTTCTGTCGAACGGTATTATGCGCTGTATACAAAAAAGTAAAATACGTGTTAAATGTTCCTTGGTAAATCCATGTAAAAAACATTCATATAATATATATATATATATATTTATGACATTCGTATATATGCTTGATATATTATTGGACATATTTTTTCAAACATTAGCAACTTTATGACAGCGTTATAAATCTTCGAGTTTTAAATGCTGACAGACGTCGTCATCGCGAAATTACATCATTGTTTCCACGACCAAAATGTTTCGACCGTATTTAAAGAGGTGGCTGAGAAATTTAGGAGGTAAAATCGCGCGCGATGGGTAAAAAACTTTGACTCGCTCAAGTACGGTTCAGTGCTATCGAGATTCCTTCGACTATCGGCTGGGCTGACAAGGGCTGACATATTCTACAGGAATCCATGTTAAACTGGAATCTAATTAAAATTGCAATTCGAAAGGGGTGCTGTGGTTATCGACCAGAGTCAGAAGGGTTGTTGTCAAAGTCAATTCTGTTAATTACTATTACTTGAAATTTTTTTTTTTTAATTTTTACAAAACGTAATGGGGTCGGATTAATTATAAATCGCTTCTTATAAAGTTCAGATCATAGATAGGTATTTATATAGATATAGGAGGACTTGTATTGATTGAAACTAATTTATTTGGTGTTGAAAAAAAAAAATGAAAAAATATATAACAATTTTAATTTATGTTTGAAAAATAACTTCTTTATGGGTACGAATAAATATATTTCCGACCGAAACGAACATAGTGCCAAAGTTATTGAAAATTAATACGCGTTAATAAGAGATATCCCTTGCAAATTAAACTGTTGAGTAATTCACAAACTACTACATTTAAACATTTATATGGTTATTTTTCTCAGGATTTTTTTTTACGTTTTAGAGACACGATAACGTGAATATTTTACCTTTTTACGAACTGTTTCGAATTTAAAATATGAAAACATGAAACCGTCGGCTTTATTATCACGTTCACTGTCAGAATCTTAAAAAGGCGCGCAAAAAATATTCCAAAAGTTCCGAATGTAGTAAAAAAATATAAAAAAAAAATACAGTTATTGGAGAAAACGTTTCGAGGGACTCGTATAATTTCGCGAATGTTTACTCCGGTACTTTATTTTTAGTCGTTTTATGTTTCAAAATTATTTTATATTTACCTTACAATAATCGCTCGTACTACTCGTTCAATTTAATTTATTTAAACATTTATAACAAATATTTAGCAATAAATTATCATTGCATATGGCGTCTTCTACTTAAAATGAAATGCTATCAAGTATAATTATATATATATACATATACATATCATCCGTTTTAATTAAAAGGTATTTAACAGCATTACTGTAATTATTCATCAACAGTAAATTATTTCTTGATGCATCAATGATGTTAAATTTCTGAATATAACATTATTACCTACCTAATATATTCAAGAAGGATATAATGTTGAACTACGTTTATACTATAGTCGAATAAGCAGGTAGGAAGATAATGTAAAATTTGAGACGGTGATTACCATTACAAACTAAACTATATAATGCCGTTTTCAATTAAAAATATTTAAACTTACGAATTTTCCGTTATCGTCGAACCGCGAAATTGTTGATATGCAGACGTCAATCGTCTGCTCTTAATGTACCCTCGAATGTGAAACGTAAAACGATTATCGTATGCAATGATTTTAAATTGTATACAGAATACATTGCTCGAGAAGGCACATCTCAACATTTCGTATATTATGCACTCGATCGACGACGTATCAATCTCGTTTATGTATAGTTTATTTCCGTCGCTTTATTTATTGGTCGACCTTTAGTTCTAAACGCGATTGCATGTCATGTTAATTTAAGCCTTAATGAGCGTAATAATTATTACTTTATATTTTATAAGCATCCGTACTCTTATATGAATTTCGATGTATGTTCTGAATCATCGCGTTGCCGATGAAACGTAATCAACATAAAATATATATTTTTATCCTCGAGACAGTTTTTGGGTCGGATATTCATTCGTAAGATAAATAATCTTACCCCGGGTATAAATGTTTTTTTTTTTTTGAGTTAATCAAATCGAAGTCGACTTCGTTTTAATATTTGACGAAAGTTCGCGGTGTTTGTATTGATTATTATTAATTTTTGTTCGTCATCATACGTTTCGAGACGTATCATTTCCAATATTGATCTTACGTGTTGTATTGTATAAATATTTTTTTTCTCCTCTCGTTTGGACTTTAGCGGTGTTTTCTTGATTTCGATAATAACGCCTGTCGTTTTGGTTTTTGTATCACGTTCAGTGCTGATAAAACTAGGTGCCTTATCGGTACGTCGTGTCACGTATATCTGCACAATTTGTGGTCGCGGAAATTGCGAACGCGATGTTCACGACCTACTGAACACAGCGGTCTTTTTTTACTGTTGCTGTCGTGCATATAGAGTGTTCTGATAAATCAATATCAGCCCAAATTAAACCGAGCTGCGGCTTACAATATGTGTGTACTCACGTATCAGGAATTCAGTCTTAATTTTTTTTTTTTTACGTATCACATTTAAACTTTATGATTGTAACGAAATCGTTTTGAATTTTTAATTCTCATAAAATGTTAAAAACTGAAATTAACTAAATGTGACGTTTAAACTTTAAAATAATGAAATAGTTAATCGAATTAAATCTACTCCTTTCGGAAGCTAATCGAAATTTTCTATTTATTTTACATTCGACTTGTTGTATTTAATACGATTTTGATAATACAAATTCATTTTTAATCGCTGAATATTTACGAGAGAATGTATCAAATTATGATCATTTTTTTTTTCATTAAAAATCTTTTCCGGCCGAAAGAAATTATTTTTTGATATATTATTATAGATGTCATATGATAAAATATTTCATATGGGTTTGATATTTTCAATAACAATAGTATTTGTGAGCTATAAAATATGACGAGAAAAAATGCATACATGGAAACTACTATTTTTGTATTTAAAGTTTCTTAGTTTGATTAAATTGTATCATCTTGTATTGAATTTTATACAATGGTTACATTTTTCAAAATATCTCTTGGATACTTTTTAAAGTTGATATTTAACTTACAAATGTAATATTCTATTTTCATAGTTCTACGTAATCAGACATGTATAAGAATTTAATTACAAAATATCTAAACAATTATTCATGTACAATGGTTTTTAAGCAAATCGATATGATTAGTTTGTGTTTGCTTTGATTATTTATTTTTATTTAAAATATGTTACAATATACTTATTAAATCTATTAGGTTACTCATTTTTGGTCCGTGTTGGTTATCTAAAATTATTAATAATTAAAGTTACAGATTTCTCAAAATAGTTATCGTAGGTCTTTTTTTAAACAAAAGTTGCTCATCTTTGGGTTTGACAAAACTAGTCATTCTGGAAATTTGTTAAGATTCTATTAATTTTCGATAACACAAGTGTTATTTGATGGTGACAAATATGAAAATGTTGTTTACCAGATGTTACACTAATGTGTTGTGTGCTACCTTAGGGTTACGGGTAATTACTATGGTTAAATCTGCCAGAGAGAATTAGCCAATGACATTGTCGGAGGAAACTATAGTAACGTCATTAACGCCTCTGTGTATCCAATGCTACAATGCATATTTGTTGGCAGTTTTAAAACATACTTTTTTTATCGTTGAATAATGATGCTTATGTTGTATTAAAAAGTAGATATAATTAGTGATTTTAATTTTCTCAATTGATTGAAAATTGAATAAAACTTTAGAATATTTACTTACATTTCAAATCGATTAAAATTAACAAAATGATCTTGAATGATAACAAATTATAATACACACACATATATATATATAATTTAATCGATACAGGTATTTGTTTTAAAATTGCATTTGGCCAGTTTTAGTAATTGAGGATTTTTTTTTCATGAAAACGAACAATAACAATGTCTGACGATACACTTAAATTAAGTTGCTTAAAATTGTATTCGGTGCGTGAATTATCATCTCTTAATTCTTCTATAACACTGACTTTTGTCTTAAATTGGGGTTGTGGGTTTTGTTAGAAGTAAAACAGTCGTTCAATTATTGGCTGAAGCCCAAAAGTATTTTATTGTTACATACAATCGCACTTAGATCCATACGCCTCTTTGAGGAGGGTACAATTGGCTTTCAAAAACAACCGACAGTACTATTAATATAAGCCAGACAACGTTTTCATTTCTCTTGCATATTTTTGTATAGTATGAATTGATAGTGGCAAAGATGCTAATACAAAAAAGCCTGTCACTGCAATGTTAAATAATGATATCGAGTGAAAAAAAATCTATAGCAAATAAATAATAAAAAAATAAAACATTTTATTGTTAACAATGATTTGTATCTCAAGTTTTGAAAAATGGCTCGACCGATGATACCAACTAAGTAGGATCGCAAGTTTTTCTTTCTTATAATTTAAGATTATCGAATTGTCGAATTTTTCTTATATCGAATTTAAAGTTCCGTTTTTAGTTAAATAAATATGAATATATAATATATATTAGAATTATCGTTTACACTCGTTGCTTGGCGTTTTTCAAATTGTTTATTTTCTATTAGGTACTTGTGTAATTTTTAACAGAGTGTTATGTATACGAAGTGTTGGTTATTACAATGTTTGATTATATTATTGAGCGACAAAATATATGATATAACTCCTGATTGTGTCTTATTTGAAATAAGTATTAAATAATATATACATATAACTTTGATGAGTGATTTTGACACACATGTTTATAAGTAATAACGTTCCCAGCGAGGGGTATCTTGTCCGTGAAAACTTTTTCAGAATTGAGTACTTCCGCTTGTTGTATTAATCAACTACAGATTTTAAACTGTCACTCTTAATACTAATTTTATTTATAAGTAATGTTAAATTTTCAATATAAATCCATTTTTTTCCCTTAAAAAATATGTTCGATTTCAACAATAGTTTTACAAATCAACCGTAAATTTCATTGTTTTTCCAATTTGTTTTATAACCATCTCGAAATCTACTCAGAATTTATAAAAATGACCTGTTTTAATGTACCATTTGTATCCACTTCACAATCGACTGTGAAAATATATGGAACTTTTGAAGTAGGTACTTTAACTGTCCCAAAAAGTTTCTTTATAAAAAAAACATATCATTGTAGAAACTATACATTTTTCGCTTCACTTTTTAAAACATATCATTTTTCGAAAAAAAAAAAAAAATTGATATTTAAGTTAATAGTTGTCATTTTTAAAAGCTATACCTTTATTACATATGGAACTAGAAATATTTAATTTTTGTTCAGTTGATTTAATTTAGTTATAATATAATCTAATGTAAATACTAGATTCTAATTTTTTGATTAATTGTTATTTTTATAATTTGGTGCAATACTAATACAATTAATTTGTTTGGTAATGTGATATTTTAATATTGGTGGAATTCTGTGTTCAGTTTAAATGTTTATGATATTTTAGAAAAAAAAATATGTTATGCTATTCGAATAAACATCGATTGAACAATAACAAAATTGATACAGGTTACATAATATGTTTCCTAGATTTCGCGTTTTCAGAATGCGTAAAATAAAGAGAAAATAAATAACACCAACAAAAGGAAACTTTTTGTTGCAAATTTCCCAGCCATTGAATCCTCCGTATCAGAAAAATTACGCACTTACTTGAAATATACGACGACGAATAGATAGGTTCCACTATGAGAATAAAGCAAGTCCGCGTGAGCGTGTGTAGCGATTTTATTTTATTGCACTGAATGTTCTGTGTGTAATACGATTTTCCAGGTCATAAAAACACCGTGAAATCGAATAACTTGTTTACAATAGTCAGTACTGCCACCCAAATGTGTTCGAGAGTATTGTTTTGATTATGCCCTTTTATTTTCTGACGTGTTTCCCGTGAATTCGATCACAACCGTATTCCAAAACGCGAGACCGGATAATGTTATTTTAAGATTCTGTAGAAAGAAATTCCTCGTATGAATGCACATTTGAAAATTGCAGGTAATCTTCACGATATAGATGATAATATAGCCTTTCATTATCCGTTCAAGTGCTCGCCCGACGGTGTTATTTAGATTTCTTCAAATCGATTTTAAGTGTTTACAACTAAGTACATTTCTTCTCGCAATTTACTTACTAACTCTTTAAATTGGTATTAGTCTGTATTGACTTTAAACGCGATACGAAAATTATATCATTACTGAGAACTTACTTATTTAAATTTCTTAAAAGTAAATGCATTGTTATGTTGTAAAATTTTACTCGTCTAGAGATTGTTCTTGGCGTATATTTTAATGATTTTAAAATACTTTTGAAAACTTTGTTTCATTTATTTTGTCACACGGACTATTTCAAACGCACTGTTAAAAAAAACAAAGGTTATTATTTCTTTTCTTAAAATAACAATATTGTGTTGATGATTTGTGATAATGTTGTTGGTCATGGTTCAAACTGTGGTGCCAATTTTTTTTTTTTAAATTCTATTTTCTACAATAATCGTTTGAATTACTTTAATTTATTATAGAACGTATCATAATTGTATGTTTTTAAATTGAATCAAATTTTTTATAATAGTTGTATTAAACAAGTTTCATTTTCTAGTTGAAATACTTTCATGACTATTGATTAGGTTTCGTAAAAATAAATGCATTGTTAGCATAAAAGTGTTTAACACGTCATAATATAAAATTTTGTTTTTCGACTAAAAATGAGTTTTAGGACAAAGTTTGGTGGATTGTCTTTACCGACTTACATACAATTATTTGTATTTTAAACTTGAATGTTAGTTTGATTTTAGATTTGTATTTAGAAATTTGTATTAGACAAAAAAATTGATTCTAATTGTTTTTATAGTTATTAAAAATGACTTGCGCGTTTTGGAAAAAACCTATTTTATTATACTTATATTAATCTAATCAAAGATTTGATAAATAAAATTGTTGACATTAACATACTGTTATGAACGATGCTCAATTTAACGAATTTGATTTTTTATTTAGAACTTTTTAAGTATCGTAAAATAATTTATATTTAATTTGTTTTAAAATGTTATTCGTGTTTATTTGTGTGTTAAAAGTTAATAATTGTACTTATTCATTGTAATAGTTATGATTCAATTAGCCAAACTTTACAAGATACATTCATTCCAACGTAAAATGCATTTCAAATATAAATGATCTCATACTCGTATAATAAGGCTTTCATGTAAATACTTAACAAGCCTTGCCAGTTAAAACAAAATGGTAATCGTGACTTTATACCAATGCAATACTTAACGTTTAGAGCTTTTACCAATGGGCAATTTTTTTCATTGATGTAAACGCATGTTTTGTATTTCTATCGTATTCCAACTACTTATTGTCCTATTAACTGAATAGATTGAATTTAATATTTTAATAAAATAATAGAGAAAAACTTCAAAAGAATAAGCGGGGTTCGTTTTAGATAAAAGTTGTGCTTACTCTTTCCCACTGTTTGGCCGTCTCTCCTTTCACTATTATTAATATTTATACCGTGATTTAATATTACGCGCTATAGAAAACTAAGTAGTATGAATCACATTTCGCGTTTTAATTCATAACCATATTACCGTATTGAATGAATACGTTCTCATAATGCCAAGTTTTATCTTTAAGATATTATAAATTAACGAGTTATAGCAATCAGTGTTTATTAGTAACAATATGTTATAATATAAATTAATTCTTAATAAATCAAGTTTAAACAGCAATATAAGTCATTGTGTTTTTTAAATACATCTATTAATAACAATTAAAAAAAGTTTTCGAGATACTGTTAACATTAGCAATTTTATCATCATGTTGATATTAAATGAATATCTATGTAGATAAATGTATTATATTCCATTAAAACTTAATTCTGAAGCCTTGGAATTTTTCTTGTTAATAAATGCTCAAATTGATTATAAATACTTAAATTTTACAATGGGTACAGAACACTCAATTCAGAGTTTATTTTAGACGGAATCATTTTATTTTATATTTAAAAGACATTTGTATAAATGTATTAAAACAGTTTGTAAATTTAATGATATGCTTCCTACAAGTAAAATATTATTCAATGAGTGCTAAATATTCTATGCATATTATTTTGTATGAACGTATTGTCAATGTACTTTTATTTAAAAATATTAATTTCATTCTGCTCCTATGAAAAAATGTACTTACTTTTTGTGTTGAAATAATGTTGATGCATGTGTATAATTACAAAACAATCGTAATTACTGAGTCTAAGATGAAATTATATGCATTTTCATTGTAATATTGTGCCAAGTTTTCAATGAACGCGTTCAATTTATCTTCAGTTTTCTATGCCCTTAATAAGAGTTTTTTTTTTTTTTCAATGATGGATAACATTAAGGGTTTGTGATTTTAGTCATTAGTACTTACTACCTATAATAAATTACTTGAAATTATTATCAGTGGTGATGAAATTATTGCAAACTATCATTTTCCATTTTCATTGCATAAAATAAACGTATCATTTGCGTCACAGGCATCAATATTATTTCATCACAGAAATAAATAAACGCGATCAATGTTTATGTGAAATTGAGAGTATTTTTCATATTTTAAACATAATATTTATGAATATTCTCGTGTTTATATATTATGTTAGCTCTAAAACATAGTTCTTATTTGTATAAAATATTTATACCTCAGATTAAAACTCATCGATTTCAAAGGATTTCTAGTTTTTTATTTTTTTTTTTATCTTACATGATATAATTATTATTCTTAGTTGGATATTATTAGGTGTTTTTCTTATAGATATACTACAATTCATGGTCTTATAAATATTAGTTACATCGTAATAATTGTTACACGATTTCTTTTCGTTTATTAAGACTTACACGGTATATATAGTTGCTTATCGTTTGTGTATATTTTTGATTTATTTTCATTCAGACTACGCGCGTACGTGGTTTGTTTCCAGCGTTTATCAAATGTGCATTTATATTCCGTGAAATATGCGCTTAACGTGTTGCGATTATCGAAATAAACGTATATTCTTTTTCTGCGGTGTCTGAAGAAAATATATACGTATATCTGACGTTATGAGATAAGAATACGCGTAGGTTGTTGTTTTATTTCTTATCGTGTGTTCAAGTTGATACGAATTCTTTTCTTAGCTTCCTCTCTATGCATACTCGCGGTGGCGTACGCCGTCGAGTAAAACGGATTATATTTTGTGTAAGTATCGATACAAAAAAAATTGAAATCCGTTCAAAAAGCAGAGCGTATAAGCAGGTCGTAGTAGATATCGCCACCGCAGGTAGGTGCATTGGTAGGCCGTTCGTCGTTTGTATATTATGGTCCCTGCTGTGAATCGCAGGACACGGGCATTAACTTAATCTTTTGACCCTTCTCGACGTGAACGGGATCGGTTAAAGTGTCAACGGGGTTGACCTATACAACGTCCATTCTCGTGCGAGCGCTCATGCTTTCGAGTCTCAAACGTTTCGAATGATTGGCGCGGGAGAAAAAGGTAGTCGAGTGACGAATTTATCGTCGAAACCGTTTGCCGAGTCATAGCGCGTGGGGGCCCTTCGATGGCCGGTCGTCTCCTGGGAACGCGAGTTAAATATATGGCGTGCGGCAGACCTGCGTTTCTGGCCTACTGTATTTGTGGGTTATTTCGTAATGAGACAAGTTAATAACTAACTATTGCTTAACTGTACACAATATACGTACGACTATACGAAATGTATTGAGAAAAAACATTCTTTAATTCTATTTGGAAAAAACTAATTTTTTTTATATTTATTTATGATTTGTCGTCTGATGACCGTCGTGATGACGTCATTCGAGAGATAAATCGATTGGTTTTACATTTTGTTAAAAAGTTTAATATTTCATCACTATTCGATGTGTACGATCGTGAAGTGTCAGATATTTTATTTTAATTATCGTTTTCGTTATATATTTTTTAGAAACGATGATAGTCGCATTTTATTTTTTACGTATACACCTGACGATTAAGATTGGCCCCGGACTCAGGGTAGGGGTTTAACTTTAAGGCCCCGGTTCCGAAACGTCAGAGAGGACCCCCAGGTACATCCCGCGCTTATATTACAGAAATAGATAGATAGAGAGGGAGAGAGCGAGTGAGAAAGTGGGGGGAGGAACGACCGGGTTAATTTATTTCTCGGGTCTCCTGGCGGCGGCGGCGGCGGCCGACATGGTCGCGCGACGCGAGATGAAATTATGTGTAGTTTGAGAATCACGACGACCCGCGATAGTTCCTCAGCGTCCATTAAAACCGGATCACCGCGGTGCTTAATTATGGCCCGCGCGACGACGACGACGGTGGCGGCGGCGGGGTGTCGCAGCAACGCCGCCACCGCCACCGTGTCCACGTAGGGGCGACTGTTATGTTTGTGCGGTCCGTCGCGGCCGATCGCGCGGTTCTGCGGGAAGAGGGAATGGCGATTTCATCCCGTTACGACGAGCGCGCGACCTTTGCGCACAGACGCGGAAAGAGAAGACAAGCCGCGCCGCGCTTCCCGCGAAGAAGACCGCCGCGCCGCCGTCCCATCTTCGCGCTCGCGTGGACGGAGGCGGATCGGGGCGGTGAAATTCCGCCTCGCTAAATCTTTAAGAAAACCGGCTCCTCGTCACTTTTTCGGCTCAAAATATTAAAAACCCAAGTCGTCGCTGATTTCGTCTTTCATTTTCGGACCGTAATGTCTGCCCTTTATTTATTACATTTATAATACGAAGAACAAAATATGTTCTCCAACTAGTGGTTCTCAAATTGCGTGGTGTATTTTTTATTGTTTGAAAAGTAGTCGAGTTTAAAAAACAACTATAATAGATTTTCTGCTGATACTATAGCGGTAGTAGGATATTACAGAATACTCATAATGAAAATGTCATGATTTATACCCGAAATCATGATGTGAACAATTTCTCATAAAATAAATAGTTATAGTAACACATTTCATCGCGGTAAATTATCTGAAAATACATAAAAAAATATCAACGATCGAACCTATATACCTATAATATGCCATTATACATGTCGTATTAAACAGTTGATCGCGGGGTGTTATCGTTAATCTTATATTTTGTACGACTGCAATTTCTTTTTGAAACATTTTTTTATTTTTATCTTTAAGTAAGCAGCTCACCCAGTCCACCTCTGCGTTTGTGTAAATATGGTTCGCACGAAATATGCACGTTGAATTATTTTCAAATCAGAGCGCGAGCACTGATGAAAAAGATTTCGGGGAATGGTTTGATAATAATGTCGTCATTTTTTCGACCGTTTCCGATTAATGATACTTTAGAGTTATTGTTATTATAATTAAATTGTATTCGTTATATTTTCATAATATTTTTCCTCAATCCGAGTGTCGGTGTGTGTGTGTATGTACCTCCTATACGTAGTAAATTTATCGATGTTTTTCTCTCTACAACACACCACGGAGTTTGCGTCTATCATTCCGGTCGCCGTCAATTGTCCTTTTCTATATTATACGTTATTTGACGCTTATATCGTTGGCGTTTAACTCGTGTGGGCAATTTAGAAATAATACGATAGGATACGTTTTTTTTTTTGGCTTTCCCGATTGGAATTGGGTGGGGGGGGGGATTAATCCTATTCCCGTACGTTTACCGCTGAATCAAATGCTATAGTTATAATTATAATATGTATGCGTGGGAAAGAGCGAGAGAGATACGAAACATGTGGGCAGCGACGGCCAGAGACCGAATGGATAATACGATTTATCGGGTCGTGTTCGAAAATAATCGAATTAACCGCGCGCCCCGCAACAGTCGGGCACATTTCTCACCTCTCCTTTCCTTAACCCTTCTACTCTCGACCAATCAAAAGCCCGTTTGTACACGAGCACCAGTCATCCGGCAGACGCCTAGGACGCCGCCGTTCTCTTCGTCGTCGTAGATTTGTGACGTCCGCAGACGAAATGTATACGCATGGTCGGCGCATAAATAGTATATGTGATATTTTCGATTAGAACCGTACGTACGATTGATATCAGTATTACATACGGAGATTCTTTTGTCGACAGATATTCGTAGTTTACATATTTATCTTTTATATACAATTTAGGATACACGTGGCTCTAATATTTTTAACTAGTATCATTTTTTTCACATACTTATTATAATTTTCTATATACTAAAACATTTGGTAATTCGTAAATACTATTTTATTTTTTTAAATTTTTTTTTATGAATTTTATAATGAATATTTTCATTAATCCGTTAACACGTCGAATTCTAGTCTTTTTG
This sequence comes from Drepanosiphum platanoidis, assembly GCA_948098885.1. Taxonomy (NCBI): domain Eukaryota; kingdom Metazoa; phylum Arthropoda; class Insecta; order Hemiptera; family Aphididae; genus Drepanosiphum; species Drepanosiphum platanoidis. The sequence continues at coordinate 5,161,929 of OX402537.1, read as the reverse complement.
GGAGATTGTAGTTTTATGAAAACCAGATGAATTTACATTTGTATTATAGGTGTGACGATTATATTATAGCTGTATAGCCCACGACTAGAATAGACTTCCCATCTATAGGCATTACATGATATTTTTTATCGCATCTCTAAAATAAGAAAGATAAGTATCTGGATTAAAGTGCGTTATTTTTTCCTTGAAATGTTAAAAAAAAAAAAACCATTCTCTGTATTAGCACTGAGTCGAGATAATTTGTCAAGAAAACTTTATAATAAATATATAATAATAATAATAATAATAAAAACGACCGAGGTAAAAACGCTTTAGTCATAACGACACAAATCTTTTGTTCTCGGCGCGTGCTGTCTAAAATGCTCCATAGCATTTTGTGAAAACAAAACAAAAAAAAAAAATAATAATAGAAGAATTCGACTACGTTTAAACGTAAGAAAAATATATTCTGTTAGAGTTTATATCTTTGGTCTTAACCGTAAAAAAATTATACCCATGTGCATCGGCCCTGCGGCGGCGCCGGTGTCGATCGGAATGTATTGTATACCCGAGGTGTACTCGACGTTATGCTTGTAGCTCGACGATGACATTACTACGATTGCATAGTTTTTTTTTTTTTTTTTTACCTACAACCGCTATTGTCCGTTGCATCGCGATGGTATGCCTACACCACCGTGTCGGCGTCAGTCTCTAGTCGTTGTTGGCACGTACGGTAACGTGTTTTTCGAGTTTCTCGTCGGTAGTTTTGAACGATATGGTGTGTACGTTTTTAATTGATCATTTCTGCAACGACACGTCGGAAATGAAATCGCGCACAGTAATAAACGTATGTAAACGACAACGGCGGTGGATATCAAACTATAAATTTGGCTGAGAAAGAAAAATGGCGAACACCCCGTAAGTATCTGTTTGACGTGGAAACGTTTCGTTGTCGTCTGGGGCGTTATAAGTGCGTGACGTTAACAAAATGTCGCAAAGACAATAATGAGGACGCCGCGCCGTATTGTCATTATGCTCGCGTACAGTTGTGTATAATTTTTTTTAAAAATCGTACAATTAATCATCACCAAACGGAAATCGTGTCGATCATATCCAATCGTATACATATTGGTTCTTCGAGTCATCACTGCGCATGCATTTTTCTCGACATTCGACAAAAAGTTATCTGAGTTTGCGTGCATTTTAAATACGCGCGTCCGACTCCGTTATTCGACGTGATTTCACGCAATACTTCTGTGTCGTCCATTGTTATTCGGCGAAGCTTGTCTAACAACACTGATCCGTCGTCGTCTCAACAGATAAAAGTGTTTTATTTTTATTTTTTTTACCTTTGGGTTCCCGGTGCGTAGACTATTGATTCGTCGTAGATTATGAGTTCGAAATAGTACTAGATGATATGCTATAAACTTGTATTTTCATTTTTGTCATACGTTTATGAATGTCGTCGTTTGTTGAAATGTAACACTGTCGATTTTAATTTTAAGACTTTTGATAACTGTTGCATATATACATGAAAAAGAATTACAATAAGACTGGGGTGAAACTACGGTGAACGGGTAATCGATACTAGTCGAGTACATTTAAATCCTACGTACACCATTGTTCTCGAAAAAACGATTTTAATGTAAGAGAACGTGTGAATCAGTCTCTATTACTTTCAATGACATGTGTGGACCTACTGCAGGGTTTCAAAAAAAAAAATTCAAAGCACAATGACTCGCGCGCGTATTTATCAAAAATTATTACGAAAACGTCTGAATAAAACCGATAATAATAAAAAAAAAAAAACACATGACAGTAAAACCTTCTAGTTTCGCTCGAAATCTTAAAAATTACAGTAATTTAATTGTGTGACAAAAAAAAGAGAAAGTTTCTGCCATTTGAATTACTTTTTTATTTACATCGGGGCAGATTTTTTCGTATATATCTGTGTATACGTATACGGCGGATACGTTGAATAAATAAATATTATTATTATTATGATAAATTTGAATGTATATAGGAATTGAATTGTGACCCGGATTTCGAGTTCAAAGTCAAGACTCGTTATTATTAAATCAAAACATGTCTTCTTTAATGATAAGCATTGCTAATTTAAATAAATTATTCATGAGCTCTAAATGTTTAAAGCCAACACATCTCGAATGAATTGATTATATATACATGGATATAACTAGTCTGAATGTAGTTTATAATATATATCTACAATTAAATCATCTTTATGATTTCATTATTTTAATATATTTTATTTAAATTGTAAATCAACATTTCGAATTGAACCCTCGAGATGTTTAAACAATGTCTCGGAGTAAATAATTAGCTTTATAACCATAGTCAAAGTATTTATTTTTTTATGTTTATTAGCAATTGTACATCTGGATTCAAATTGAATAGACCAATTCGCCAGAATCTGTATTTCATCTAAGACTTTCTCTTTTTATTAATTGCAATTGGTGTACTTCATACCTATATTAATTATTTTACTGAAAAATAAATAGTATTCAGTTTGTTAAAATACGAGTAATTGAAATGTTGTTTTACTGTTTTTTTTTTTTTTTTTGCAAATAAATTGATATAAACAAAATATGATAATATTATGCTTATAGTTATTAGTATTTATTTTTTTTAATACAATTTATATTCTAAGATTTAATTTTCCTGTATGTCTCATCGATCATAATTTTAATAGCTGACGTGCATCATATAATAATTTCTGAACCGGGTGATTCGTTTTAATTGAAACCGAGGTCTATATGCTTCTTAAACCTTTTTTTTTTCTACATCTCTCATCTATCATATTGTGCTTTTTAATTACACATCGCTTTTGACAAAGTTTAAAATCATAGTTATTTCACCTCTTATAGGTATAACGTGGATAAGAAATATATTTTTTTATTTTTTACTGGTAATACTAGACTCGAAAAATTTGAATTTATGCGTATATTAACATGTTAAAACGTTTACGTTATTATGAAAGCTACCATCTACCAATAGTCGAATTCGTGATTATGAATTGTGCGCTTTGTGTTGCAAACTTTAAAAGCTTAAATTCTCCTGGTTTTCATTTGAAAAACTCTAAATGAGATATTCACGAAGTTTTGTATGTTATTTTTTTTTTTAGTAATGATATATTTACGTCCACGCCTACAATGTACATTTAATTATTTTCAAGCATGGTATCTCCGAATGATCACAATTGGGGCTTGAAAGATTGATAGAGAGTAGAAAGTCAACACTAAAAAATGTGCATGAAACTATCGAATGATTGCTAATATGAATTCGAGTTAAACGTCTCAATAAAAATTTGAAATGTTTTAATGGGAAAAAAAAAAAAAAAAAACATGTAAAATCGCGTTCATGTTATTATCGTTTCTAACACTTTGAAATCACGTTTTTTTTTCTTCTTTTTACCATGTTGTTATTGCTTTTATCTAAGCTGAATATTATCTTTGCGTACAAGATAAACGTAATTACCATTTTATACACCCAGTTTGCCGTTCAAGTATGAACCGTCGTGACGCGTCGTGTCGTACGTGTACTTATCAATGTAGGTGTGGGCGTGTGCGTGCTTGTGACGTTTTACGTACGCTTTCATCGCTTTTGTACACAGCATTTTGTACTTTGAGGTAAATTTATTCATTCTATTATCGTGCCCAATTTGGAGTACTTACTGTGTTATTATACTCGTTTTGCCGGCGTTTATTATAATATCTAATATTAAGTTTATATAATAATATAATATGACCTATTAATTAACTCAATACTACGGTAAATCCAACGTTCGTGTTCGATTTAAAATTAATCGTTTTTAAACGTACAGTCATATTGTTTTATGTTCAATAATATTGTTTTATATAAATTTCATATTACATAGTCAGTAACAAACACATTTATAATGCGGTGAATATTACTGTTGATTATATTTGTATAGTTAATATTATTTCTTCGTTATTTAGTGATTTTTCTTCTTCTTCTTCTTCTTAGATTTTGTTTTATATTTTTTTCTTAAGTTAATTTTCCGTGCTTAAGTTTTAAAAGCGTTTTTAAGGTCCGGTTTTGTTTAAGTTTGAAACCCCATAATTCGTCAGGTGTCTTATTAGGTGTACGCCTTACTACACGCACAGCTAATTGTATAAATCTAAACCGCTTGAGTAATAATTTAGTACTAATATTTTGTCATTACATAACGTGAAGTTTAAAGTATTCGTTTGCCACACTAAAACATGTTGAAATACTTAACTCTTTTTTAACAAGTCGTGTTTATAATTATAGACAGAATCAACAATGTATGTATTTATAAAATATTGTATTTCAATTGTATTCGTAAACTTTATAGATTTAGTAAAAAGTCGTACCTCAAAACAAAAAATATTCAGAAAATGTTGACACATGTAGATTTGTATACTTTGTATCGTGTTTTCTATTCTATAGGTAATATTTACATTTATTTACAGAATACATTATTCTTGATTAATTTTTTTGAAACGTGCCAGTTTTACTATCGTTTTTATCTTTTTAACGCTATTTTTCCAAATAAGTTGTCACTGTCGAAATTTCGAATATCCGAATTCTTGTGCGATGACATCAATATTTTCAGGTTGTTAGATATGTATGCGTTTTCGTTTATATGTTTTTGACATAAAATACATTCAACTACGTTTTGTAAATTATTTATTTCAATATATATTAATACGCTTGAACGTGTGTAACACGAATTCGTGAAACTGTTTCTACTGTAATATAAATAGAAAAACAAGCGTGTAAAATAGTTATTTTATTAATTCATGACTATACCCGTACGTTTATTTTAAACGTGATGTGTTTTGTATGTTCTTATATTTACTACTAAAGAACTGTTTTAATCACCTATATGGGATGTGAGACTATGTCAGTGTTTTACACGCGTAACATTTTAAAAGAAATTAAAGTTATTTCTCAATTTAAGTAGGAAAGTTTAAATTAAAAGTCACAAAGTAATTCGTGAGAATAATATTCCTCTAGTTTAACTGAATATTATGGAAATGACGTCAGAACGATCGAATTTATAAAATAGATAATAACATTGGGTTTTAATATGGATTTAAGTCGAGGGAAATTCGATTTTTCTCGAATCGAGTTTTATTTTTAACGTGACTTATATAAGATATATATATTTCGAACTTATATAAGTAATTTTAAAATTATATAACTTTTTGCTTAAATTATAGTTTATTTGTCACGAATATCAGATGTCAATATCTAATCAAAGTGTAACCAACGGCGTTTCATTTTCAATTATTTATACACTAATGAATGGAATCCTATTTAATTCTTATTACGACTCGTATGCTATAAGGTATCCGAAAATCAAAGTATATTCATGACTCATTTGTTTTATTATAACTCAACCAAAGAAGCTCTCTTAGTCAGTTGTTATTATCATTGATCGATTGCGGTGGATCTTAAGCTATAATACTTGACTCTATCGTAAATATTACAGAAGTCAAGTGATCTAGTATACCGTTCGTCGATGATTAGAATAGGTGCAAACGAATTTTAACTTCTGTCGGTTTATACGAATCGTTTACATGTAAAAAATCAATGATATTTCAGTCTACGCTCTATAAATTATTGTATAATAAAACGACACGATCGATCATAAAAAAATCGGAAACAAAACACAACGGAATGCTCATAATATTATATCTGTGTCATTGATTTTTATTTTCCCTTCGTCCCGTCTTAATCAAGACATCCGAGGCAAAACAATAGCTAAAAAACTAGTCCATACTAATTAAAATCAGGATGTCGAGAGTCACAGAAAACATTCAGTTGGTATTCTGCCGTTCTCTCTGCCACTCTCGGTTGAGTAGATAAAAGGGTACTGGACTGTAAAAATACCCTACCAAATTGCGTCAGAGCTCTATTTTTATTTTTATTTTTTATTATATGCCACCACTTGTGACTCTGATGGCGTTACATTTTTAATTTTTTTTTTTTTTTTTCAATTGCCGCTTCTTTATACATATTTAAAAAAAATCCTATTCGTAAATTAAACAAAAAAAAAAAAAAAAAACTCCCAGTGCGATAATTTTTTTTTTCTATATCCACTCTGTTAAATTCAAATGAAAAATAATGTATATTCCAACATCAATGTTTTTTTTTTTTTTTGAATTAGAGGCTCGTCGGAAAGTACTTAAAAAAAAAAAAGTGAAAACCATTGTCGTAGATTTTCGTCGTCCAATGTCAATTATAATAACTAACTGTTTTAAATACTGTCTGCTGACAAAATAATTAACTAGTCAATGAACGATGTTCCGTTTTGAAACTCGAGTCTCTATTATCTTATATTATTCGGTCTATATACAACGTAGACATTAATTTTAGATTCTTTGGAGTTTGTATACAAATAAGACACGCGTACTTGAAGTTTTAGCCGTAGTAATATAGCTATTTTATCTCTATGGTTTTGTTTTTGGAATATCATATTGTTGTTACGGTTCAGTGAAAGATACTCATCAAATTATATAAATGTTATCGTCTGTTATCAATCAGAGTTATTCAGCCTTGTTGAAAAGATTTTTATTTTATTTTTGCCACAATAAATGTGCTTATTGATCTGATTAGACCCACCTAATTATTGTTGAATTATAAATTATATTTCGATCCCTTGAATTTCAATAATTTCAATTAACTATGATTTATATATCATTTGTATTCGAATTTTCTATTTGATCGTCCAAAATAATAACGCACACTCAAAACTGTTCTGCAGTTCTGTTATATATATATATATATATTAGGTGATGGTAAAAGAGAGTGTGCTTGCATTAACCAACATGCCACTTCACACGAATTACTCCTCAATACCTTAATGAACGTTCATTGTGCATCGTATACCCTAGGGTATCTGATGACAAAGCCAATCAACGCGCGATTCATTCGCACTACTTGTTTTCAGTAACATCATCGTATATAGGTATATTAAACTATCGTGTAGGTCAAAATATTGCACAGCGCTGTTGTCGTTTTGTAATATTACTTGCTCTGTGCGCTTCTCTACGTAAAAAAATAGCTTAAATTATATGTCTGAAAATTATATAAGTATCAGTCGCGATGCAATTGACATAATAGATATTATGATTTTGATTGAGTTCGAAATTTAAATTCTAAACATTTAAAGTCAGACTACTTAAAATTTAAAAAAAGAAATTGTTATTTATGCATTCGAGTTGGATCTATTTCGAATTTATATTATAATATTAAAATTGAAAGACATTTTTTCAATAAACTATTATTAACCGAGTATACTAGATAAATACATAATATTTCTTCGGGTTTTTTTCTACTTTAAGAAAATGTTGTGTAAATTTGTTGAAATAATCTTCTTGCGTAGACACTTCATTTCCTATTTTTTTCTTTTTTATTCAACCAAATATCGTAATTTTTATTGGATATAAAATAGTCGAACCATATTATGTACATAATATATTTTATATTCGATAATTGAATTGGTCATACGTTTTCTTCTTATAGAGATGGTTTTAGGAATTTAAACTAATTTTTACAATCTAGTGTTATGAAGCATAATATATTATTATTCTTATCATTAACATATCGATTTTGAAATATTAATGATAAATACATTTTTTTTTTTTTTTATTATTAATATCTAATAATATTGGTTAAGTGTTAAAAAAAAACTTTTAAGTTCGTACGTGACATTTCAATTTTTAAAGTGTTAAAACGTGATTTTCTCTAGGTATACTAATTTTATGACTGTGACCCTTAAAACAGTTTGTTAGCTTCTAGAACTTGTTAGATAAGTTAACCATTAGTTTCAACATCCATATCTAACCGATTGTTGGTGGTCAAAATTAATAACAAAATTCAAGTCTCGTTAAAATTGACCGTTTACTTTGTACCTTAAATTGAAACAATTTCTTGAAAATTCGACGGACCATTCTTTTTCTGTGGAATTGTATTCGATTAAATCTGACATTATTATTAAGAATGGGAAATATTGATTTTCACCTTCTTATTTTATCGATTCGTGTGCCGTTATTTACTGTCGTATACTAGGTACCACAACGAATCTAATGAATAAATGCAATTACACTATAAAATTAAATTGTACCTAGTTGAGTTAATCAAATTAATTCAATGTACTTGCTTGGATCGTGCAATTACAACTGGGATGCTTATCTAAACAGTCCAAACGAAACACATCGTATTATTATAATCATGTTAGTTTGAACGAATTAAACCAATGCATATTACTGATTACACTAATCCAATGTTTTTCGTATTTACGTCTCATGTTTTTATGATAAGTATTCATTTGTTGTCATTTAGTTACATCAAAAATTTAATTGGCTTCAGTCAAAAGTAAATAATTCATTTTAATCTAACACAATAATTGTGTTACGTATACCTAATAGCAGTACAGTGTTGTTGATAAACCGACCAAATATACACCAATAGAAACCATATATTGTATATATTTTCATTTTTCATCATTTGTATGTTATTTTATGTTTTATTGATATGCCTTTTTTTTCGCCACGAAAAATAAACATGCATGCCATTGTCAATGGACGTTATAGAATTCATTTTATGACGTAAAATATTCACCTTTTATTGTTTAGGTATGTATTTAGTCGTTTTTTTTTCTTCTTATCTTTTTATGTTCCGCTTGTCGTGATCAAATTTGCATACTCTTTGATTAGTCATATAATTTGTTCGTCGTGTTTAAATGCATTCGTGCATTCAAATACAGGCAACGAATTCGGTTAATTTTACGTCAGTCGTTATTAAATTGACGTCAACTAAAATTATACATTTCAACTAAATCGAACAATTTTTTTTTATAATGTGTACATTTTTATTGCATGATAACTACTACTTACTTAACTGTTACGATACAGATATTAGTAATCCCATAGTATTTGATGCTCGATGTTCTCACAACTCTTCTAATTTACACTGTCTTGTTCAGTGTGTTTAAATTGTAACATAGGTACTTGTATACGCAGACATGTAATTTGATGTAGTTATTTATCAATAATATATCAGTAATGCATTTATTGTAATACTTTATTAGTTCTTATTGTGTTCAATATTTAGCATTGATTATAAAACTTTTAATAAATATTTCTTCAATTAATACTTTGAAGAAGCTTCACTTATCTTAAATGCAGGAAACGCACAAGCAGTCGCTGTTAATATGCTAATTGCTGACGTTTTTTTAATTAAAAACAACGTCCATTATTTTTTTAATAAAGTTATTAACATGTTTGCTGTTTAATACAATCAATGTTTAAAAGTTTACTAAGTACTTAAATATAATTATTAAACTAGGTACTTATTTTTATTTCTCGAACAGCAATATTATATTCACATAATATGTACGATTATTGAAAAAATAAAATATTTTCAGTTATGATTTTATTATTATCTAAAAAATAGATTCATCAGACAAGAAAAAAAAATGTACATAATTATGCACATAATGAACGTGTATTAATAGTGACAACTATTTCGCGGATGTACTGATTTAATATCGGACGTTACATTCTTACAAAGTTCGAAAGAACCAATTATTTTAGTACAACTCGTTTACGAATAGATTAAATATATTTAAGTTTTAGTTGTTGTTAAGATTATTTATGTTTTTCGTATTCCCATTTAGAATTTGTGTTCATATTTTATAATTAAAAATTTACTGAAAATTATTAATTTACAATATGAAAGGGAATTATTGAATTATTTAAAATTAATTAACGTGCATTATTTTAATGTTAGTAAAATATTTGGTGATGTATAGTGGTTGGACATAATTTTTAGTTTTCAAGTTAATAAATAGTAATAGGTAAATATCAGCTTTTGAAATAGCATAATAGGGGTTTCATCTATGATTATCTCAATACATCTCAATAACTTGATTTTATTGATTTTTGGAAACGCTGTCAGACTTGTTCCGCTATACGTTGTTGTACCAATTAGTTTTATTATTTTATATTATTAATCCGTCGAAATTATTAAATATTTACAGATATATTGAATTTTTAAACAAGTGTTAACTGTAGTTAATAGAATATGTTAATCATCAAAGTTTTAACACGCTTTGTTTAAACTTTTCCGTTTTAAATATTGAAATTTACGTGTTGAACAATAATTGTCCGTTGTAATAAACGTGGTTCGTTCGTAATTTTCCATAAAATATCACGATATCATAAAAAACAAGTTTTGACTTTTAGTAATTCAATCGGTTTCTCCGTGCCGCACTTCACCCGCTCCAAATATTTAATTAAATTTTTAATCGTTTTTTAATGCTGATGACAATATTTCTACAAAAATCTTTAAAATTGCCACGACGTCTCCTCTACATCATCATGTTCTCCTTCTCTCCGGGAAAACGTATTCAAGACTAACCGAGAGTATGATTTAATTTTGTTACAGTTGGTTGGCGGCGAATTCGACATGGAATTAAACTTTATCATACAAGATGCGCAAAACATCAGACATATGTTAGAACTTTTAGACCATTGTCCTCCGAACTTACAGGTAAGTTTAGTGATTGACTTTGTTCCTATTGATTTCTAGTTTAATAAGTTTGCTGTTTATGCCGTTTGGTTGTGTATAAAAAAGTTTTCTTGAAAACTGTCCGTAGAAAAGACAGCGATTCACCCTACGCGTATTATTATTGTACTATTTATGTATGATTATTATTATTCTAGCGTTAACTATATTGTTGTATATACGTAGTCAAACGTTGTCGTTAAATCATTCAATAAGAAAATGTTATCAGTTAAAATCTTAATCGTAGAGGTGTGTGTGTGTGTGTGTGTGTGAGTGTTTTAGAAAAAAAATAAGCCGCCCTTGTAATAAAGATCTTTAAAATTATTTTTAATACGAGTACTAAGTACATTCCAAATTGATGATGTTGAAATAGTGTTCTCGTTTAAATTGTACTACTGAAAACCTTCTTTTATCACGAATAAGATGCTATTGATTTTTCGTTTGTGTATGTGTTCAGGGTAAAGTACAAAAGACAACTTCTTATTGTGTTTGATATATTTAATGATTGCACCATAAATTTTTATAGGTATTTACCGTCCCTTCTTTATAATTGATTCAATTTAAATGTAAACGTAATTGAATATTTAATGACCTTACAAATAATGTATTGTACCTACGTTTTCATAGTTTGTCAAATATGTATTAATATACATCTATGAACAATATTTAAAAAAACAAACAAATATTGCAAAACACATTTAATTAGACTTTGAAATTTGATATTTATTTTCGTTTTAATAATAATTTTCGCTCGAGTATTCACTTTAATACAGAACGTGCCAATTTCGTGTGAACAATTTGTATGGAAATTGGAAATATCTTTGTATTGATAATGCAAATTGAACCAGTATTCACAATAAATTGATCAATTGCATAGCATTAGGGAACAGCCATATTATCGGTTTTTGAAATTTCCCGACTATTTGAACCGTGGGAATCACACGTGCTAGTGTCCATTATAAACTTCAAACATTTGTGAATAATTTGGTGGCATGCTGTAGATTTGATATTTTAATTTTCGTTATGATAATCTCACATGTATTCATCACATATATTAATATTCAGGATTTCAAAGCATACTTTTAAAATACTATACAAATATATGTGTTTTTTCGTTAAATTTGTTTGAATTTTTAAATCATTTTTAACAATAGTATTAATTGGGTAATCAAAGTATTTGAGTATTTTTAGAATGACAATTTTTCATATGTAATCATCAAATTTCTCTAAGATTTACTAATTCTCAGTATTTTTTTACTATCAGTCAATTTATGTAATATTATTTTATATTTTAAAATGTCAGTACTTTTAAATCAAATTCAAAACACAAATGTATTATTTTTGTATGCAATATAATGCGTATTTGCATATTAAATGCAATCTTTAATTCCAAGGACCTCTAAAGAATTTTTGGCTAGTTAATTATAATTGTTAAATCAAGTATAATATATATATATATATATATATATATATATATATATATATATTTATATGAAATTATAATCATATAGACCACTTCATGATTGTTCATAATATGTTTTTCGTTTATACAAGTGGAAAATGCAATTATCTTCTATCGCCCTTCTGAATACAGGAAAACAATCTACTCCAAACGTATCACAATGATAAGTTGTACGAAACCCTTTGGTCTACAGTTTGCATTCCCCCGTTGTAAATGTTTATTCTGTTACACAATGTGTAATTTTCGATGTATTTGCACTTGTAATAGTAGTCGCCATTTATTTCGAATACCAAATTTTAGTTGATCCAACAGAATCTTGGTATTAAAACTTATTTAATGAATTTCTGGTCGTATTGCTATGAAATGGAGCTCGCGATTACAATTAACCTACGCGTTCAATTAATCTTGAGATTTACATTTTTCAATTACAATCAAATTCTATGTATTTTAAATAGTTAATGGTAGTAAAATCCATTAAAAAATAAATAAAATCCCAAAAACATACAATTAAATATTATTATATTTTGTATACGCTCGAGGCCCACCGCGATTTATCGTATTTTCCATATGACTAATCCACACGAAAATAAAAGCACCCATTTACATCCAAAAGATTTTAAATTATATTTTTACATACATCGGTTGATTGAAAAAAGTTAGAGTCGTGTGTTTGGTGAACGGTTAAAAGAAATGTTATTAAATACACGTTTTCAATCCAAATAGAAATCTTCTAATGCTCTCCAATGTACGTATGTCTTTCTATTAGGTACACTCAAATAAATTATTCAATTTGATTTTGATTTTGGAATAATCGCTGTCGTTTTATTTTATTATTAAATTTCGCCTATTTTCATTTTGCATTTTATAAAAATATTTTAAGTTATATAAGCCATTGTAATATTTCCGGTATTAATTAAATCGTATAATTATTGTAAGTAGATAGGTATGCTGACAAAAAAAATTTGTAGTTAATGTTGAATTTACTAAACATTATTTTAAATAACATTTCTATCATAATTGTTTAGAAAAAAGTGTATTATACATATATTTTGCATTACAAATTTTATTTTTGGATTACTCGTTAACTACAAGCAGAGAAGTGAGACTCTTTGTTACGTCCTATCGTACTATATAGTATTATTTTGTCAGTTTTATAATATCTTTATTGCGGTTTATGATAGCGGAGCGCGATGCTCAAAAATATTAAACCTAAACGAATGCATAACCTTTTTCAGTATTTATGTTCCATTCGGCTTTTAGCCGAATTCGAATTAACACGCTTTTCTTCTTTCAAAACACATTTTTTTCGCGCCGGTGTTTCAAAATGAGATACTTTTATGGCCTACATTTCATTCTTGTTGCGCGGATTTGTACGAAATATAGTAAATAAGCGTTAAAAGTTTTCGATGGAAAATGGATTTTTTTGTATTTTTAAAATGCATAGACCGTACCTATATACTTTATATAGTATGACGCAATATATTTCTAGGCTCCGCATTAGATTTTTCTTCCATTCTCCACTTATTTTCCTCTCACCTCTATTTCAGAGGGTTTTCATGGGCTAAAATAGTTGTTATTTTGTCTGCTGCAATTTATTGTCTGCCCCCCCCCCTCTCGCACGTAATTTATTTCACTTTACTCGTACAGAACACACATGCACGTATAGGTACTATAAACCGAAACAGTTAACAAGTTCATGTCTAAATCGAGTTGGTTTATTTCCCCATCGGTTTGAGCCACTACAATAATAATATTTCTAAAACGTACAATTTAAAAATAGTTAAATTATTACTCACGATGAGTAATGGTTTATTTTCGTGATGCGAATGATATATGTATATTGTATATATATTTTGTTGAAATATTAGATCATAATAATGTTTATTTGTCCTTTTTTTTTTTTTACTCGTTCCCGGTTTGATAATTTTTTTACATTCAAAGAATAAATTGTCAGTTAAGTTAGTTGTTTAATTTAAAGACACGTCGAAACGGTACATTTTTAGGGGTGTAATTTTCCTTAGACACCAGGGAAATGTACATTTTTATACTATAAATTACAAAAAAATGTCTCATTGGTTTTAATGAGCGTGGTGTAAAATTCTTATGCTTTTTCTTTTACTATACATTATATAAATGGTACTGAGAAAAAAGTCATGCATTATAAAATTTGAGATATATTTGTTATAATACCAATAAAATATTATATTTTATATTAAATAAAATACTTTTTTCTAAGGGGTTTCGCCGTTTAAAATTTGTTCGCACTTAATCTGTTTGTATTTACTCAGCAGCAGAAATGTAAACGTTTTTAAATAATATTTAAACACATTTTACTCGTACTCTGTAGTTAAACGTTAAAATTAAAAAAACACTATTCAACATGGTGATTATTATAGTACAATCATTTTTTTTTTTTTTTTTTTGTAATTTGTCGTCGATTCGATAAATATGTTATTAATTATTTTCGGTGTAGTATTAAATCCAAAATTTCATTCAATCGAATAATTTTAATTAAAATTATTGACCGTCTTATTTATTTTAAATAAACGAGTGTTTCATATTGGTAGAAACTTTTCCCCTTGTACTTTTTTCTTTATTAGTTGTATGTAACCACACAAAAATTATTTTTTTCCTTAGACGTTATCATCTCATGTTAACAACCGTACTAATATATTTTGTTTTTAATTTAATTCTATTTAATATACCTAACGTTCAGATTACCTTTGTCTTTCTTCAAATGCAAATTACCTCAGTTGTATTCAAAGATAATATTTAAATATCTCTTCGTCTCACTTTTAAAGTGTAATAGTTTTTTTTTGTTGTAGTCGAATGTTAAAATGTTTTATGTTAGTGTCATATTCCATTTTAGACCTTACCGGCAAGTTTCTATACAATATATTTGACAACATATAAAGCAATTTATTCGCTGTTGACAATCATAGTTATTTCAACCGAGCATAATAGTTTGTGAATAACTATTAAACATTTTATTTTCGTGTTCGACGATTAATTTTCTGTTGCTATTCAATTTGATTTACTCGATTCGAGTTCAATAATTACCATTGAAATACCTCCGAGATGAATTTAATTCGGATCATATATTATTTATCACCTCTCCGTTCGTTCGGCATCCTATATATGACGGAAACTTCATCTCTGGAAGACTTCATGTCTGTTCTGCAAAAATACTGTTTCAAACTAAAGTTTTTTCTCACACCTCTAACCCTCCCCCCCCCCCCCATTCTTAATTTACAGTTCGGACTGCTGATTTAAAAGTTGTTTCCACACAACCGGAGAATACACGCACCGTAGTATAAAATTTCCAATGTAACTGAACACGGGTATTTTTTTATTTTCTTTAGTTGTTCAGTAGAAGTGTCTTATTCGTACGAGACAAAAGTAATTGTCAGGAAAGAGTCGGTCTCGGTAGACTTGTTTTGTCAGTGTAGTCTCAATTAAAACACGAATAAGATATAAATTTATCCCTCACCCGTCGAGTTGCGTTGAGCGAAAATAAATTAACATAAATCCAAAGCACTGATTATTAGTTACATATTAATAATTTATGTATAGAAATATTCTTAAAATTTTAATTTTTATGTTTGGATAAAGAAATTTTAAATTAAATACAACTATCAAATCACCGTATAGTCTAGTCCAATCATTTATTGAACAAAAACAGTCGTTTTTTTTTTTCCATGAATCACAAATTATTTCTTGAAATTTTTCAATGTTTCTTAGTCAAAATTATAATTCCTAGTTGATTCGTGCTGAGATAACTGCACATGTATACAGTTTAACATTTATGAATGTTTTGATTAGTATATTTTTATTATGCGCTTAGTATTTTTACAATGAATCAAATTCTTTTTTGTAATCGAACGTTTTGAAGTTATCGTCGGAATAAATTGTCCTAGAATCGTTCAAATGCGCATACGGTTATAAATGAAAATCAAATCTTTCAAAGTTTCCTTTTTGTTCATCGCGCATTGTTCTGAAAACGCGTCTTAGTAGGTTCGGGTGATTTGACCTAAGTATGCAGTATTGAATTGTTCAAAATCCCGTTACCGTCCGGTTTTCGGTCAAAATAAGGTCCGTGGCTGTGCGCAACGATCTCACGAGCACAACGGCCAACGATAATAAATAACGATTGTTGAATTTGTAGTGTAAAAGTAAACGTGAATTACCTACAGCACACACACGCGTTCGTTCCCAGGGTACCTCAAATATCCAGGTCATTTGGTGTATTTACCGTCCCTCGGGACTTTATATTCCAGCCCTATACGTATACTCGTATTTGAGCACCGCCATCTCTCTATTTTCCGTATAACTTTAAGGACGTTTTTTGACAATGATCCCAATGTATTTGACCATAGTGATTACTATAATTATTACGACGTTTCTATTGGCATTGTAGTTTTACCATTTGTACGTGAGTATACGAAAATATACAGAAAGTACGAAATAATCATAATGCTTATAAAATCGAATGAAAACTAACTTATTGATTTTTGCTTCGCATCATATATATTTTGTTGTCGTCATTTAATGTTCGGTTTTCCGTTCAAAATTAATAAAACCATACTGTTATAATTGGTGTTATCCCATTCTGTATATATATATACGTATATTTTAACAATCGTTTTAATTCGAATCGACATTTAATACGACGTCATTGATTAAAAATGTCTGCAGTTTTAATCAAAGTCGTCCACAAACTATTGGATTTCAATTGCATAACGTTCAATTCACTAATTATCATAATATTAACCGAAGATAATGATTTATGGAAGTATAAATGAGTATAAACTAGGGGTTTTTCTCGAGCATTAATAGATTACATTTTCTTTCCATCCAACATATTCATTTTTTAAATAATATACAGTAAAAAACTATACCTGATATTCTAACATAACCTTTTTTAAGAAGTTCAAAGATATTATGTGTGTATTGAAAAATATAATCTTTATGTGCACAGCGATTTTTCGAAAATCAGAATTTAAATATGTGCATTATTTTTAATGTAAAATTGTTGTAATTTTATATTATTTTTACTTAAAATGACTCTGAAAATAAAAACGCATAATGATATTTCGTTATCGATTTAATTTTTATTAAAGTATATATTATATCTCAAAATCACTTTTTTTTCTTTTTTTTAATGTTTAGTTAATAATCGTATAGTTATTATCATTAAATATGTTTAAATTGTAAACGTTTGTTCTCTACTCGCCGAGAAAAATGAATGATCACCGTTTTTAAAAGATCGTATACTCAAAGAGGTAAAAAAATGTTTGTGTTGTGTTGAAGTGGTCTAAGTGGACTTTTGAATGGCCGAGGAAAGACTTCGACTGAAAACCGGTAGACCGGAATGACCGGATGCTTTTGCGACTGAAAGTTTATCGTTTCCTATTTCTCTTGTACATTAACAACACCTTGTGTTCACTTTTTTCACGTTCATCCTCGCCATCGATTTTATTTTTCGTTCCTTCTTAATACATTCTGATATTGTTGTTTATGGAGCGAGAGATGGTATAGATTATGTTTAAACATTTTCCATCCGTTTATTTAATTTCCATAATGCCTTGGGCACAGAAACTTTTTATTCCTCGTTTTGTCCTCATTTAAATAAAAAAAAAAAGAAAAATAAGAATTAGTGGGAGTTAGAAGTTTAGTTTTTATATCGCCATTAAGCCTAAACGCGTGTACACATGCAAGAAACAATATATCACAAAATAATGTCACTTTGCTTTAGTGTTAGTGGCCCGTATATATTAAAGGTTCTAGACACCCTTTTCGCTTTAGCAAGTCGTAAAGTAATATTTTTCGCCGTTTGGAGACAGGTGGAACTTTTCTAGACCACTTGTGTACCTTTTGTGATTTATGAATTTAATGAAATTAACTGACCCCATCATTGTTTTTTTTTTTTCCGGCATGTGTTTTTCATGGCTGTAACCAGTGTCGTAATTGAGACTTTACTATGAACGACAATGGCTGGTAAGCTAAGAAATATTAAACATTATTTGAGGTAAACATTGTTTTAATTTATTTTGTTTCGATGAAAAATATTAGCAACTTATTAACTATATCCCAGAATCGTTTGTTTTTTTTTTTGTATGACCGATGAATTTTGTGTTTCATTATTCTCGAAACTTGTTTTAGTTATGTCACATCGTGTTCCATATCTAATTTTTCTTAAAATCAAGTATTTGCGGTTAGGATAAGTATTATCATTAAACTATTCCAATATTATTTTTGTCCATATTTCAATATCAAATATGTCGCATATCAAAAAATAAATATTATTTTTCGTTTATCTGATGCTTCGATTTTAGTATAAATTTTAATTTATAAATTATGTTTTTGCGCTTTGCAACTTTAAGAAGTCAATGATTTCATTAATTACATAAAAACAGAATTTTTATTTCACCGAGTGTAGTATTGATATTCAAATTTCAACAAGATATATTCAAATATACTAATAAAAATATGAACAAAAAACTTTTACGATTATTTTTTATTTGTTATTGAGACATATACCCGTAACTAATAAATTAATAAATTTTATTGTTTGAGTAATCTATCAAAGATGATTAATAACACTGTCTTCATTAAAACGTGCTTATTAAAAGTGAATTTTTATTGTTATCGGTTTTTGTTTATTTTAGTTATTCGTTATAGAATAATTTTGATTACGCCCTAAACCGCATTATACTTACGCTATTAATTACTCAGAATGTTATAAACACATTAATAAATAGTGCATTAGAAATAATTAGTTATGTTGAGGACGTTTTATGGTATTGTGTACATCATGTTGATTACGATGGGCGTATCTAATTGTGTTTTATTTACATGTACTTTTAGATAAAAATTGTTTCGTATTTGATTTTACCGATAACTCACCAATGATCCTCAATTCCTCGAATATTTAATTTTCATAACAATCGTATACTTTTCATAATTATATAAGCTTGTCGAACTCGACGAGTAACAAAAACGCGAGCCAATCAACGGTTTTATAAGTGGTTTTTTTTGTTTTGTTTTGGAATCGTTCTTTTCATTTTCGGACTCTTGATGTATGAAGTCGAATCATAGTATCCGATAGGTTTCAGCCTACGTGTATTATACGTGTATTAGCGGAATGATTGAAACGAATGGTATGCGGTGTTGGTAATGACGGTAGAAATGGTCAAAACAAAAGTGGTCGTGAACCTGGTATATAATGTATTCCCACCTTATCCTTTCTGTTGCCTTGTTATACGTCAGTATCTTGTCGACACTGCCTCGTTGTGGTAAATGTGTTTTGTTTTACTAAATGGCGTCATCACCCTAAAGTCTATGTGCACTTCATTGGTTTGTCCTCACTCAATCTTTATATCTCCAACTCACGACGGGGGCCCTTGATCACAACCGTGCGCAATCTATTTAAAATTCAACCACAAAACTGTTTGCTATTTAAACGACTCTCGGGTGCGCTTAATAATATTTCATTGAAGACAATAAACTGACGTCCTTTGATGTGCGATCAAACAATTGGACATTGTTTGATTTTATAACAATACTGTAGTGTATTTAAATAATAGTGAAAAAAATAAAAATAATAATAAATTTACAAAATTCGATAGCACAAAATTGCTTGAATTCGTATTTTTATAGAAGCAATAGTTTGAAATAATACCTAATACACATTTGTATGCGCGAAACAGTTTTTGACTCCTAACAAGTTTATAAAAATAAATTAATTTGTGTCGTACAAATGTATTCAACTAATAATGACCATAAATTTGTTTTATTTTTTTTTCTTTATACCATCTTTATTGTTTGTATTTTCGAATAACTTTAAACGACGTTATTCCGAGAAAATTGTATTTATAAACTAGTTATTTTTATCATTTTCTTCGGGTGCTTATATGATCTAACATTTTATCTATCATCTGCATTGTACTATATTATATATAAAGTATATATAATTGTACTGTATTATTTATTTTTTACATAGCCGTCATTGTCTTTCTTCGTTTTATTTTTTAAAATAAAAAAGATAAACCATACGAAAACGGGCGAGGCTTTTTCTGCCGAAAATAAAATAGATTCCATTCTAGTTTCTACAAAAAGTATGCATTTGCGAAAAGATGCCGAATATTATTTGTAAACAAAGAGTTACGTTGAATTTAAAAAAAATATATCATTCACTAATGATAGTCATTTATTTTTATTACCTAAACATATGTCGAGTACAAATAATCTATTATAATAGGTACTCGTTTACATAGGAATATCATAAAGATACGTTTTTTAGACAACCGGTACAATGTAGAAAAATCATGTCCTAATAATATTGCAGAATTTTGTTCTCATTATCTAAATTTGTTTGCAGTTTACTAGTGTTTACAGTATAAATGACGACATTATCGAGATAGACATCGTTAAATATTATTGTACAAGTTCATCGCGATAAATCGTCATACCGAATTTGAAACTATTATTGCATTGAGTACACTATTGTTTATTTTTCGGAACATACAATCTAGATGGGTTCGCAAATTATTGTACTACTATTTTTTTAGCGAAAATGGGAATCGAACATTTTTAATTTTTGGTGGAAACGGGCTTTGACGGAAACGGTCAGTGTTTTTTTTTTTTTTTTTGACGGAAACGGACATCACCCACGAGGTCGGTAGTTTAAAAAAAAAAAAAATGATAAATACACGTTTTTATAATAAAATGTTTAAGCACACCAGCTATTAATTATTTTGGTCGTAGAAATATTTCATTTTAATAATTACATTGGTGTTTGAAAATTGTATTTTTTTATCGTCGATCAATCGTCGTTTTATCTTGCACGTCACTTATTGCATACCTATTTAGAAAAAATTAGGTATTTTCGAAAATTCACACAATTGCCTGATAATCGATTGCAAACTAGTGTGGCATAATGAAGCGTTGTCAACAATACAGAAATATAAAAGTGGGAATATGCGAGATATGATCCTGTTACGTACGAAAACATGTCTGTATATCCTCGGCTGTGCGCGGACCGTGGTGGGGGTAATGGAGGCGGTTTGTAGTGGTGGAAGTGGTTATTTATTGCGCATAAGATATGTAGGTGGCGGCTCAACAATAGTCCTTTTCGATGCGGCACGAAAGTGGAACAACCACTAGCGCGCACTTGCCTGGGATCGCGAGCCCGTTTCCCCCCCTCCGACTATGTGTGTTATAGCACGTGCGGACTTTACGGCCGAGAGACTTCTATCATTTACGGTTCATTTGGTGACGGATGTCGGACTACTTGTTCTCCCCCCCGCCGACGACCGAGTTCCTCCTTTTGCTCTAGCAGGTATGCTCTACCTGCTTTTCCATTGGCCGGGAAAATTCGTTTTTCGAAATTCTCTCGACGAAATCGACTGCGTGTGTGTTCTCTCGGCGCGGTCACTATATGAAAATCACGAATATCGCATCGAGGTTTTATAACCGTGCACTGAAACGTGGTGTTTAGATCGGTTACTATTTGAGTGTGTGAAATACACTTTTCCGACTTCTCTTTTGTATATTCGAGTAAAGCATTATATTGATTACATTTAATTTAGAAAATTATTGACAATTCAATCAAATCCGTTGGTTCAACAAGTCCAGCTAGCAAGTCCAAAATGATTTAATAACACTCGCATATACCTACCGTGTTGATTCCCCTGCCATAAACTATGATACGATTACTGTTAATGCCCAATACTTTTGCTATTAGAACGAAATAAAGTTTTTGAGATTTATTTGAAAATATTCATTACAAATAACAGGTCACGTCGTTTCTGACCATGTATTATAATGCATAATAATTTTTCTGTAGTGTCCCAGAAGTCAAACGTGTGGTATTTTATCATTCGAAAAAATGTCATCTATATTTTATTTGGTATCTACTGAATTTCAATAATAATTTAGTTACGGCAAGCTGTTGATTTGCGTTAGTTGTTCTAATAACCCAATGTCAATAAAATTCAACTATAAATATTAATAATTTAATATACTCAAATGTTTTTTTTCCGCAATTATTATACTATGGCTCGTTAGTGTTCAATTATTATAGTTTTGTCTTATATCAATGCGATTCGTCTAACCAACAGATAACACCAAGTACAGCCTTTGGGCTAGATTTGACTAGCGAAATAATTCTTAGATTTAATTTTATAATCGCTCTGTAATTACAAATCAATTTAATTTATGACAGTAATAAATAATGAACAAATATTCTTTATAAATACGTACTTACTTGTAATTTATATCACAGTTTTTAGTTATCACAAGTATTAGTTACTATATTATTATTATAAGTTGATATTATAAATAAATAAGATTGGAAAAATATTTTTTATATGTATATGTGATAAGTCCACAGTGTATATTTACTTTTTGATCCTTCGTTAAAAAAGTTTTTCCACCTCGGATCAATTTAATAGAATTATTATTATTTAACGATGATTTTTCAATGAATATTTTATGATGTGAATATTATTTTCTTTTCGCGGTTTCGATATCAAATCGTCGTTAGCTAAATACATCGAGTTTCATAAAATATTTAACGATCAATTATCTACTCCGTTCCGTTGACCCAGTTCAACATATTCCAATCAATTCGTTAATAATAGCACACGACAAATAAACGCACTCGATATTCAACGTGCAGTACGAAACGTAAATGTTCGTGAATTTAAATGGAAGTATCGTAAAAAAATCGAATATTTATCGTCTTAGACATTTTTGAAGTTTACTTGATATCTAGATTCATTGTTAGTTTCGATTACGGTGTCAACATTATCCTTGTTGTGAGACACTCATTTTTTATAAGGATGGAATTCCATTTTACTGTAAACTACATTCGTTACGTTCTTCACGTTATCTACCTGCGATCTAAAGCTTAAAGGAGTGATGGATATGTATATGGGCGTACTACTGCATTTCCGGTTTAAAATCCTTAGTGTAATCAGTCCCGTAGCATGGGAATCTTCTGTGCATACCATCTGCCGCGTCTGTTGCTCACTCGTCTGAAAAAACGGTTAACTCCGCTGAAAATGTACGTCGAGCATTTCTAAATCTCCGCTATTCAGATTTTCCTTTGTCGGAATCTGGTTTCGGTTGGACTTCGACAGTGTTATTAATAGAATGTTACGAAAATTTATTTTTACTTTCGATCTACTGCCGTTAATCAAACACACCGCGTTCTTATAATGTTGTGTGATTAAATAACATACGCATATTTCCAATTTATTTACAAGTTTTTCAATATTGATAAACATTATAGCTGTGACATCGTTTAGGTCAGTAATTATTCCGAATATTTTTACGGATTTTTTCCTCGTAATTTATTAAGTTTAATGGATTTTTTAGGTCAAAGATTTAGACGAACATAATTGAAATAACACAAAAACAGTGGTTTTTTTTTTTTATGAATGCTCGATTTTTTTTTTACATACTAGGGATTTAAAATTGTTTTATGCACATTCTATATACTATATAGTCAATACAGTAATTAGTAACGTCTGTCGGATATTTGTAGTGATTATTTTTTCTTGGTTTGCGGAAAAGTTTAGATATTATTTATACTACAGAGTATACAAATGTTCAGCAACACTAAATATATATACGATTTTAATTTAAAATTAATTCCCGTAAATTATAAATATATAATTTTGAAAATTATTTAACAGAATGTCATAACGTTATGGAATATTTTCTGTGAATTGATCAATTTATATTTAAACCATTATTTCAGTCTATATAACATGTGTATATAATTTAAGTCATTTGACATTTATTTAAAGTAAACATTGTTTAAATTTATTGAAATTGTGTTATGATAGATCATTAAGTGGAATTATTAAACATTATTTTTAATGCTATTGACAGATGTGTACCGCGATAAACAGAAAACCAAATATAATTGTTATTATTAGGCAGTTATATAGTTGTAGAGAACTGGGTATTTTCATTGTTTGTTTCCAATAATCTTTTTTTTTTCTTCTTTTTTTTTTTCGTAAAAAATCAAAACCACGAGAGCGGTATAAATGTTTTTATTTTTATTTTATAGCTGCTACCGTATAGACATGAAAAATGTAGATTTTGTTAGTTTGTAACAACTTCGTGCGGTCTCGGTTCATTCGATTCCCTTGAAGATATTCATCTCATGTCGAATATTGTAGGGCCTAGGTAGAGTGTAGGGTATACTCAAGGCCCCCGAGCAGATGTGACAAGTGCAATCCATCAAGACTGCACGGCAATAATAGCCAGGAGTGGTTAGCTCTGTTGCGACGGATGAGTAAGGGGAAAGATTGTCAGACATAGTAAGATCCTCCTATCCAGTGTCACTTACTCTCGGGGAAAAAAAAAAGAAAAAAGAGTCACCAGGTATCATTCCGACTATCCATCTATAAAGAAAATCGATTTCACCTTTTTTCCTCCGGACTAGAAAAACTTTTAGTATTTTATTACGTATATGGGACAAACTCTTTCC
Organism: Drepanosiphum platanoidis; assembly: GCA_948098885.1. Lineage (NCBI taxonomy): Eukaryota > Metazoa > Arthropoda > Insecta > Hemiptera > Aphididae > Drepanosiphum > Drepanosiphum platanoidis. The sequence goes on along the minus strand of OX402537.1, from coordinate 5,137,402 downwards.
ACAATATTTTTTGTATAATTAGTTTCTAATTTTTATTAACCTAGCATCTCATATTTATTTATTTTTTCGTATTTTTCAAGATTATTTTACAATTGGTTTTTATTCCTAGTTATTTTTCAACGATACTATAAACTATGTCTTAATAGAAATTGTATTATTGGTATTTTAAGAAAACGAAATTAGTATTTTATCATTTCATTTTTATAAAACTATTTGGACATTTTAAATAATTTCGATGTATTGTAGTTTTAACTTGCGTTTCGTATTCGTTTAAACATTTCATTAATTTAATAAAATACGATAGGCAGTACATTTATTTCCAAAATACATTAATTATTTTAAACACTACTTTGTTTGACGTATTTCAAGCAGTATTTAGTTAACATACTAACCTTCTTCAAAATTAATTGGAATTATAGTTTGTCTTGTCGAAAGAGTATTTGAAAATATAATTATGAAATTCGTTAGAATATTGGGTTTATTAATTCTGCAGTGTAGTACGTTAACTATTTTATTTTACATTATTTGTACACAGAAAAAATCTATTGCTTTGAAAATGCCCATGTGTTTGTCAATTTATATATATTTATATAATATTCTGTTTGATATAACTAATTTTATGGTTATCATATATCATATTATAATTGATTTTAAAGCCATCCTCACGTGCAACATTATTGCTTTAAAAAAAAAAAATAAATTTATGGTTATAGATTATTAGATTAGAGTATAAATGATTATCTATATACAAATTTCCTTTCATATGTACCCATTTTAAAATATGATTAATAAATTGCATCATTGGTGCACTACATGTTTTATTAAAAAAAAAAAAAAAAAACGTTTTGACAGTTAAATCGAAAAAACATAAATATGTTGGTAAAAGTAATGGGAAAATTGAATTTTAGTATACATGAGAATGGATAGCATACAGTTTTTACTTTGTTAGCTTAGATGGCAGATTATTATGTTTTTAACATCTGGTATGCTGCCCGAATGATTGGATGGAAAGTTTTCTGAAAACTTATAATAGCAAGTTCTCAATACATAGAATATGTATGTAAATTTGTCTTCTCAACTAACGCGATTGAGATTTAGGAAAACGAGTTTCAATAGGATATTTGATTTTTGTTTCTATTCATATTTTTTGTTTATGTTTAACATTTTTCAATAGATGATGTCGATTAACAACCAAAAGTTTTACTTCATTGTGTATCGTTTGACATAATTTTGGTAATAAATTAATTAGAAACACGAATACTATACTTTTATGGATATACGTATTTACTGTCGGTTCAATGTTAAATCACATGAATTCAATATATTTATAAACAAACATTTTTATTGATATTTATTTTTAATCTACATTCATATAAACCAATTTATTTTTTCTTCTTTGTCATTTTATCTCCAATCGTTTTACCCTTCGTTGGGTTGCTTATTTATATTATATTTAATGATAGCATTCGTATTTCAATAAAAGAAAAGCAAAAAATTATTATTGAATATCAAAAAAATAAAAAAATAATTATAATAATAAATATATATATCTAAATATATTATTTTCACAGATCTTGTGATTAATATCAAATAAGAAAATATTATTATTTTAAATAGTATTTATCTGACATTTTAATTTTCCTATTCTCATTTATTCCATTTCCATTTATCAGTGATTTAGGGAATATTTATCAAACTGTTTATCAGAATAAATTAGTTCAAATTGAATAAATCGACGTTTAAGTCGAAACAAGAAACGGAGTTCTTTTACTATTTGAAAAATAGAACTAGCCGATTTTTCTTCTATGTGTTCTAAGTGCTAAGGTATAATTTTTTCTGTGCTTCTAAAATCCATTGACGTTTACGTCAACACCCTCTAGCGATTCCAACTAACTTTTCTGCGCTTGACGGCTAATCCCCCATTCTACTTAAGATGATTAAAATCGAACTGCTCCTATTCGCTAGTTTTTAAAACAGAATACTAGCGGATATTAAACGACCTAGAAAAAGCAATTTTTCTATATTTTATATTTACTTATTTTATTATCTTAATTTAAATTCATCTGTTACCGATAATGGTTATTTTGGCATTGTGTCTATTTTGTCTTTTCATTGTTTTCGAAAAATGTAAATCTTTTATCTTTTATATTTATAAAAGAACAGGTTTGTTTATGTTCCCATTATGTGACGACGCTACTTGAATTTTTTCCAATTTTTATTTTCACAGAGTTGTTCCAAATACCTTCCTGAATGTCACCACGTCACCCGATTTTTAAAATTTTATTTTTAAAGGGTTGAAATCGGTAAAAATAATATATAAAACGAATCCCTATTTACCGGGTATCCTCATTACGCGTGAACGGCTGGACCGATTTGGCCAATTTTTTTTTTGTCGTGTTTGTTATTGTCAGGATCTTACGGAAAAAATATTTAACACAATTTCCTCAAGGAGGTTAAAAGGGGTAAAAATGGAAAAAATCCTGAGCCACTGGAGCTTTGTGGTATTAAATTTGTTCAATAGTTTCGTTTTGTATAGCAGAGGTGCCATGAATCAGTATTCAGACCTGGCAATTCGGGAAGGCATTAGGAGCGATGATTTCGGGGCGAGTTTGTTTTATTCGTAACGACGAGTTATCACAGTACTGCAGGCGGCGCGAATCACGCGAACGGCGCACCGCGCAGCACTTGAATTTTCCGTTTTCGATTAAAATATAAAACGCGACGCGCGACACGCGTTGCAGTGTGTCGTTCCTTCGCCGTGGCCGTGTCATCGCGTGGCCGCCGTGATGGAACGACGACGACGTGGTCGCGCGCCGTGGACAGAACTCTGGACTGCGACGCGCAGTATGAATGTTCCGCCGCCGCGCCGTGGCCGTGTGGTCGCGTGGCCGCCGTGATGGAACGACGTGGTCGCGGTCGCGGTCGTCCGTCCGGAGGAGGTTTAAAAAAACGACCGTTAAAAAAACAAATTACTTTCCATGAATTCGTAAACAATTATCATTGGCTGTTCGTTTTTTCAACCGTTTCGGCCGACGCGGGGCTACTAGTTTTCCCTTCCGCTTCAGTCTTCGTCGGTTCGCGCTAATGTCTAGGGCTTCTCCGAACGTGTCCGTGTCTCGAGAATTTTATGCCGACCGCCATTGTCTCGTTTCTCGGTTTCAAAAATTCGTTTCGCGACGATGGTAATAGTATTTATCGACGAATAATCGCACGTCTCACGGCGGTCGCGTGGGCGCAACCAAATTATTTCGTCGCTAAAATACTACCGTACCATCGATATTCGGTGTTTATCGTATTTTTCCTATCGTATCGTCGCCGTCGCGTCCGGTGCGCGTGATCCATTACGCGAGTGTAATGGCCGTCGCCTTCGGATTTCCCACGATTCCGTCGAGGCTCGCGGACGACGTCTAATCCAAGCCGGTAAAGGCTTGGAGTGTGCGTTTTTTGACGTCGTCGCCGTTTCGTATCGTATTCGCCGTGGTCGGTGCGATCGCCGCCGTTTGCACTATCGATATTCGGTGTTTAGAATATTTTTCGTCTCGGTCGCGTTCGCGGCGCGCCGTTCGCCAAAATATCGTGGTTCGCGCGAGTAGTGAATAATCGTTCCGTGGTGTTTTTATTCGAGTGTACCAGCACGAAATATGTTGTGAAATGTTTCGGACCCGCTGAATGAAAACGGTCGTCAATGGAGTCGACGACGGCCCGAGGTTAGTGATAGATAATATTTTATAATATTATATCGATGTGAAATATAAGTACGACCCACCGACGCGTTATGCAAAACTATTATTATATATTATTATTAAACCACCGTTACACAACGCGCGTTAGAACTGATAAATTGCGAGTATAGTAGTAGTGAATTCGACGGCCACTCGGTCGAACGAATGAGGAAGCGGCGCTAGGTCTATATTAGCGTGGCCGCGTGGCCGCTGTGACGTGACGATGACGACGCGGTCGCGCGCAGTGGACGGAACTCCGGATACCGCGGTAACGATTCTCGGTTAAGAAAAAGCCGTTACGAAAACAATTACTTTCCAAGATTCGTGATTTATTCTCATTGGCTAGTTCGTTTCAACCATTTTAACGGCCGGCGACGCGGGGATTTCCTTTCCGTTGTCCCTTCAGTCTTCGTCGGTTCGCGTGTATGTTGTGGGCTTCTCCGAACGGGTCCGTGTTTCGAGATTTTATGCCGACCGCCATAGTCTCGTTTCACGGTTTCTACAATTCGTTTCGCGGCGATGGTAATAGTATTTATCGACGAATAATCGCACGTCTCACGACGTAGGTCGCGTGGGCGCAACCAAATTATTTCGTCGCTAAAATACTACCGTACCATCGATATTCGGTTTTAACGTTATTTTCGTATCGTATCGCCGCCGTCGCGTCCGGTGCGCGATCCATTACGCGAGTGTAATGGCCGTCGCCTTCGGATTCTCAACGATTCCGTCGAGGCTCGCGGACGACGTCTAATCCAAGCCGGTAAAGGCTTCGAGTGTGCGTTTTTTGACGTCGTCGCCGTTTCGTATTGTATTCGCCGTGGTCGGTGCGATCGCCGCCGTTTGCACTATCGATATTCGGTGTTTAGAATATTTTTCGTCTCGGTCGCGTTCGCGGCGCGCCGTTCGCCAAAACGTTTTGTAAATTTGACCGTCCGCCATTTTGTTTTTGGTGTCTAGCGAGTCACGGCCACGGCTCGGATGGTAAAAATATAACACTTTTTTTCGTTTCGTTTCGATTTGTGCGTGTAAAGAATTCGCGATCACTTTAAGCGGGCCAGACACAATGGGTGCATCACATTCGTTCATTATTGTATTGCGATGGCGCCACAAACAGGCCAATATTGGAGGTAGGATAGGTTAAGTTTATTATTACAATAATAATATGATTCATTTGTATATATTCAATCAGCCAACTTATTTATGTTTCGGTCGTGCCATCGAGGCAACATATTATTATTATTATTTAAGTACATGATTATTGAAATTATAAGTATATTACACTGGATAATTACAATTTTTTTTACCGATTATTGAAACATTAGTACCACGATATTTACCATACTGTATTATCTGTGTGTAACGTATACATCGTAGACGAAAAAATAGTAACAATTTATTTTATTTTTTAAATTTTAGTACGCGCGTATACTCGGAGGCGCGAGTATAATAATAATATAATAAAATTCGACGCGCGGCACGCGTTGCAGTGTGAACGTTCCGCCGCTGTCGCCGGGTGGCCGCGTGGTCGCGTGGCCGCAGTGACGTCATGACGACGAGGTCATTGACCGTCACTGCGCCGCTGACAGAACTTTGGTACATAAACGCTACTTCATACCGCGGTTGGGACAGATTTTCGTAAAATGGCCGTTAAAAAAAATCACTTTCCATGATTCGTGAATAATTCTCATTGGCCGTTCGTTTTTTTAACCGTTTCGGCCGACGCGGGGGACGCTAGGATTACCCTTCCGCCGTTTTTTCAGTCTTCGTCGGTTCGCGTTTGTGTGGTGGGCTTCTCCGAATGGGTCCGTGTTTCGAGATTTTTATGCCGACCGCCATAGTCTCGTTTCACGGTTTCTACAATTCCTTTCGCGGCGATGGTAATAGTATTTATCGACGAATAATCGCACGTCTCACGGCGGTCGCGTGGGCGCAACCAAATTATTTCGTCGCTAAAATACTACCGTACCATCAATATTCGGTGTTTATCGTATTTTTCCTATCGTATCGTCGCCGTCGCGTCCGGTGCGCGCGATCCATTATGCGAGTGTAATGGCCGTCGCCTTCGGATTTCCCACGATTCCGTCGAGGCTCGGACGACGTCTAATCCAAGCCGGTAATGGCTTCGAGTGTGCGTTTTTTGACGTCGTCGCCGTTTCGTATCGTATTTGCCGTGGTCGGTGCGATCGCCGCTGTTTGTACTATCGATATTCGGTGTTTAGCATATCTTTCGTCTCGGTCGTTCGCCAAAACGGTTAGTGAATTTTACTGTCCGCCATTTTTTTTTTCGTGTTTCTCGCAACATTTTCCAACGTTTGATTTGTGCGTACTCAACTGTGTAAATAAAATACAACATTTCTTTGCGGGAATTCGCGATCGCTTAACGCGGGTCAGCCACAATAAGTGCATCACATTCGTTCATTATTGTATTGTAAAGCCGCCACAAACAAACCTATACTTGAGGTAAGGTTTATTATTATAATAATTATATGATTCATTTGTATATATTCAAACAGCCAACTTATTTATGTTTCGGTTGTGCCAACGAGGCAACATATTATAATTATTATTATTTAAGTACATGATTATTGAAATTATTAGTATATTACTCTGAAAAATTACGCGCGGTCCATTCCTCTTTCAATCGTAGATGCCGTCCGCACATACTTACAATAAGTTAGTTATTTTTTATACTACGAAATTCATTAGAAATATATGGGAAAACAACGTTTGCCGGGTCGGCTAGTAATGTATATAAATTATCTGAATGTAACGTTAATACTTACAGTCGTACCGTTATTGTCAGCTAATTATTTAAATGTAATGGTTTAAAAACATTATCACCCATTTAACTCAATATACGTAATTATTATTCACTGTAAAATATTGAAAGTAAAACGGCGATCAAAGTGAATCACTTAGGCCATTTAAAACAAACAAACAAGTACATTTTACGACATCAAAAGATAATATCAATGAGGCATATTTTGCGATTACAACCAAAGGAAGTTTCCCCCTTAGAACTAACTTTTTATTCGATTCATTAATTTTTTTATGTAGTGCAATAAAACATAGGGGAAAGTATTATTGTATATAACAGTACTATAAAAAATGTCATTAAGGTTTAACAAAAATGTAAATGCAACGAAAAGATTTTTATACCCAAGTGCAATAAACATAAAAATTAATGTAAAAAAACATGTATAAACATCTTTTTAGAATTCATTTACATATTGTATGAAATTGTTTTTTATTTAATATGTTTAAATCTCAATTTAGTTTTTGTAAAAATGTTTCAAGATGATTTTCTACTAAAAAATGTACTAATTAGTTTTAATGACTTATTTAAATTTAGACATTTCGTAAATTTGCTAACGTTATTTTTTATTTAAACGTATAAACTCTTCAACTTTATATGGATATACAATATTAAATTAAATTTGACACAATTGCTTTTGGTAATTTGATGATACGGTCTTATATTTATTGTTAAAAAAAAAAATAAACAAAAATTATGTCTTCATGCATTTATGGTATTTATTAAAAGATATTTCAGTGTTTAATACTTTATCTTTGTTTTTATGTTTTTAATTAAAGTCAGTTTGTTTTATCATAATTTGGATACAAAGTCAAAATTATTTGAATGAAACCCCGATAAAAGTATATTATCCACATTATAGACATTACGTTATTAAAACTTGTGAGTAATGAGAACCTAATATTTTGTAGTATAATGCTGTACAGGTATTTTTTTGTAGAACTTTGAAGTAGTATTATGTTTTCTAATTTTAAACCCGAGTACTATACATGTTATTAAATAGGAAGATCAAAATAAATATACGAGCCTATATATATCAAAAATAATATTCATGTGTAGTACACATTAATGTGTACTCGAATATTAAATGTTTTTAAATACTGTCTGAGTTATTACAACGTATTTTCATTGGAAATTATATATAGTTTTACATAATACTTTAAATATTTCTGAACCTTATTAATAGCTTATTATATTATGTATTATAGTATAAGTATAATTCCTTCATTTTCATGAAGTTTACTCAATTCGTATTGATCGCTTATCGGCAGAGGTGGAGTAGGAATTCGGGGATGGGAAAATATATTTCATTTTGGCTACTCTTCTCCATGCATTGCCCGAATCCGAATTTAATTTTATCTACATACCTATCGTATTTATTTATTTAAACGAGTAGTGCAATAATATGTTATTTTCTCTCAAATAATAAAAGCGTTTACAATTTTTCCATAATATTAAACATTCGTCGTGTAAGTAGAAATCGTTTTTATTTATTTATCTATTTATCGGCGTCATTTCAGAAGAAAATTCTATTTCATACATATAATGTTATGTAATGTACTAATGTACATCTCAACAAATGGTTTTTTAAAACGACATAATTAATAGTGGCTTTGGGGTTGAGACAAAAGAGGCAGAAGCTGTCTCCCTGGAATTTTCGGAATAAATAATGCTTAAATAATGTAGTATTCTTCTTAGCCTGAATATATCTTATAGTTTTTACCTGAACGTTATGTATTTTTTTAAATTATTATTCAACAATTAAGTATATCACGAAATACTGAGATATAAAGTACGTGAAAAAATAATCGTGAAAATTGTATTTGTTATCCGTGAGTATAGAATAGATTGGTACAGTCGTGTTCAAAGTTCAATTAAACAAACAAAATTAATCCAGTTATGATTATAGTACTGTCTATTATCTTGCAAAATAGCAGTACATTGTTGAAGTGAAATCGACTCGGATGAATATCATCGACTTTCCTTATAAATCACAATCAATGTCTGTACTTTCAGTCTTGTTCCATCCTAAATATGTTGATCATTTATTTGCCGTTGCATTTATTCATCGTAATCGTTTACTTTGAGGTGTTTAGAAATGTAAATTAATTTATCATTATGATTCCAACTGAGACGGACACAAATTTGTAATAAATAATGCTAATACCGTTTCGTCTTTAGAAGTCCAGTGATAGAAACGAATCTCCTCTCGTATCAGATAAACCAGTTTTTATTTCTTCGTTTTAGTATGTTTAAATTACTGGGAATCGATATTATTCGTTTTGACAGTATTTATTTTTTTTGAATGTTCGTTATTTTGACGTTTAATTTGTAACAAAATAATCGTCTCACTCAAAAAGTTCAGCTAGAATGGCCACTAAATACAGTATGGTATAACAATTGAATGTGGTTAAATTGTGGTTTAAATGCCTTGCCATTATTATTTTTATTATTATAACAAGTTAATGAACACGAGTGAGATATGCATGAAGTCAATTCGTTTGCATTATTAATTGTTTCAACAAATAATAATTTATAACTATAGACGGGGGTTTTAAATGCAAATTGAATTTCTTAGTAGGGACTCTGGAACAATGCTTTTACAATATACATATTCGTTTTAATTATTTTCAACTTGTATTATGTGTGGGCGTAGTAAATAGTGTTTTTTTTATCGATTTTATTTGGGTTTTTTTTATGATTCGGATACACTTTGGTGTATCGTTTACAAAATTTGAACTAAATGGTAAAAAAAATCCTCAGTCAAGCGTTTGTAGCGTTGTCTCTGTGATGTGAAATTCGAATCGCGTGTTGAGCTTTTAATACAATTTGTCTGGGCCTTTCAAACGAGCACACCTTTCTAATATCGTGTCATTTTCACGTATTTTACTTCATTTTTTTTTCTCTATTTGTTAGCAAATTATCGTGATTGACATTAAAAGCATTGTAGAAAAAAATTGAATTATCACTTCTCTCCTGTCCTCTGCACTCCACACGTCACCGAGGATCGCATTGCAACGAAGGCAGGGCGGAACCGACGGTTTAACTGTGCGCAATTGTTTTTATACAATATGCCCGTTGTAGGCACGCGTATTATTTCATGGTTATTATTATTACTACAGAAATACCCGTGCATTATATTGTCTCTCGCCGCTTCAAAGCTATCAAGGAGGATTATCCATCCGATATAAGAATATATATATATTTATAATATTACTGTACTGCTATTGTTCTCTATACTCAAAGTCCTAAGAAATCTTTCACGGATTTTCTTTACATAAAAAAAAAAACGCCCGTTGGCATTTTCGAATACAAATTCAGCATTTCTCGGGTATTTTAGTAATACGTTTCTATGCCTGTGGTAGCATATTATCTTATCATAACGTATGCATTCGATCGTTATTTAATTATGTTTTAATGACTCGATCTCATAAAGATAAATACACAATTATACATTGACGTATTAAAAACGTAATTGTCCATTCGCGTTGTTCGCGTTGTATGGATTTTATTAATTTTTTAAAGATTTTCCTGGTTTTGACTGCACGCAGTTCTCTGAGTTATTACGGAAATCTATGAACACGGTGTTTTCAACGTTTTTCTTACACTATTTTTTTTCCTTTCTTGTTTTATTATTTTAATAATATTATAACCATTATTTTAAAAGTTCCGAAAAACTTCTATAGTCACGTGCCAAAAGGCGAGGACACTTGAAAGTGACATGTTTTTTATTTTTATATCCAAACGCATGTTGTCGACGTGTATGTTGCTAAATTGCCTATACCGAGTGCCGTTTCAAATCGAAATGGTTCAATCCGGAGTTTTTGTGTATGGGTATTTCGAAAATACGTGTCTATAACGTAAATAAGCATCTGTTCTGGAGATATTTATATATACGCGCGCGCGCGCGCGCGCGTGTGTGTTTGAATGTATGTGTATTTTTTCGCAGTTATGTCGAATTACGCGTAGTATATTTTGTGACGGCCGCGACCGTTCGGTGTCGGGTGGCGTCACGAAATAACGAGGGAGAATTTAAAGGTAATAGAGAACGAGGAGCAGACAGCCGCACCGTTATAATTCTTGCTATAAGAACGAACCCACGCGTGTGCTTGTACGTATGTGTTTTATTTTTATCGTCGGTTTAAAACGAACGAGGACCGTCTCGAGAAAAATATAACGACCATAGTAATTATATAATAATAGTAATAGTAATAATTGCGATTACAGTATACGTATAAGGCGAATACGTCCACAGCGCGTTGCGCAAATGACGGCGTATTACACGCGTCATCATGACGGTATTGTCGGCGATATAGGTCGATCGTGAAACGGACCCCGTCGGGCCGAATGCTGTTATTATAGTAGACGCTGCCGTATACGAAACCCTGGTAAATGGACGTCGTCGCGAGACGGCAAAGATTTTCTGACAGTATAGTGACGACGTAGGACGCACGGATGTTCATGTGTATATATGTATCTCTCATTGAAAGTGTTGACGGGGGGGAGGGTCACACTAGTGTCGACGTAAAAAGCGTGATTGTGACGCGCGTGCAATCTGTGCTTATTTTATGTATACAGTACGCTTTGCAGCAGGTAAACGAAATAAAATACGAATAAAAACTATTGCGTAAAAATATTTCATTGTGTTTGTTAATCGCTCGTCGTTCTTCGTTTATGTAGTTGGGAACGAAATAAAATGCAACAACATTGATCCTATTTTACATTATAAAGTTCTTTCTTTTTTATTTTTTCTGTTCCGCTCGTTTGTACCTAAAATAATCTTATTTTAAATTTATTCTAATAATTAGAATATTGTTGATGTGAATAATGTAAACTCTCGTTATAAACATTTTTAATAAAATAGGCTTTTTGTTTAATTCGATTTCCAGACAATAATCGGTAATTAAAATTTTTATAATAAGGTCGAGCTATTAATTTCATCTTTTTAAATTTGTTATCGTTTAATATATATTTATTTTTATCGGTCAAGCGGCCAATTAATGGTTCGAACTAGAGCATTATCTGTTTTGAACGAATATTTCTAAGTTTTTGATCGAAACGTGATAGTTCACGACAATTTTACCGACTTCAAATCAGAAATAACTGTCCGAAATTTGTATTCGTTCAAAATGCATCGAATGAAATCGGCAAATAATGACCGGACTTCGAACCATCCAATCGGAAGGAACGATGGCGTTTCCGGTATAGGCAGATGATTTAGTAGCTCCGTCCAGCCCGTTAGGGATGACGCGGAAGTTCTATTACACCGGAAGCCGGATGTGGCGAGGGACAGAGGGAAAAATATTGGCTCAGAGTCGGCATGGTCGTTTGGACAACACTCGTGGGAATAGTCGCGTTTATTTATACGTAAACTGGACACGGTTCTTAACTGCAATAAATTGTATTTTGCCTTTAAAGGTTTTAGGAACTTATGAGTTTACTCGATGAAAATCTGGTGGAAACCCTTTGCCGTTTCACCCAAGAAGTATTGAAGGGAAATAAATGAAAAACGTGTCTCTGCCGCAAGGAAACTAACACTGATGAAATCAATAGTGGCTCGGCCACAAACCAATTTCGCAGACTTCAAAGCCCTCTGGGAATGTTTACACACGATGGTGAAATTAAAACTTAACGGTCCCATACAGGAAGAACAATAATAACTCGCCAATACTATTGTAGTGGATACAAATACACTCCGGTGGACTTCTTCCGTTTCCAATTGGGTCCGCGTCTGACATTAAGATTTTTTTTTTAAAACTGACATAATACATTTCGATACAGTGTAAATTGATAGGATTTCAATTAGGTATGTTTGGTTTATTTAAAAGAAAAAGAAAGAAAAAAAAACTTAGAGTGGCAAAACTTCCCTTTTTTTTCTTTTAACGAAAATGATTTTTCTCTTAATTTTAAACAAAAAAAAAAAAACACATTTTACGTAAGTGTAAACAAATTTCGGTTTCTGAATAAAATTACATCTTTTTAACACGCTTCAGAACTTATTCGGTTTCGAATGCACCGAGTGTGAAATTTCGATTTCAACTCCTTACTTAATGTTCTTAATTTAACTTGTAATCGCTAATAATATGGTTTCTGATTTGTTCCTAAACCAATATTATGCAAGTTTGCCGTCTCTAAATTAACGGTTCAGCGAACAATGAATAAGACGTTGACTGATTATAACAATCACGTTAATGGTAATTATACTGAACTAAATGCATTATTGTGTTTGAAAATATTACACGCCAACGAGCAATCATAATTTTCAATTTGGCGTCTGACAATCGAAGCATAACGAAATCCTTTCTATGCCGTTGAATTAGTATAATATCGGACTGTAGATTATTTCGTTCGAATCCGGTAATATTGTTTAACCGATTTTAGTTTTTTCCCTTCGCAATATTGTACGTTTGAAATTTATCCGAATCACATTAGTTTCACGTTTAAATATATATTCGACCTTAATAATTTATTATAGAAATGTACTGGGACGTTTCTTAATTAATCTGTTAAAGATTTTATAAAATTTAAATAAGTAAATTTAACGACCCCTTTAATTTCATTTACAAAGCTCAAAAGACCTGTATTTTTATTTTTATTTTTGTCTTATTGTACTTTGTCGTACGCATTTTTCGTCTTAATTATTTTTACCACCCACTCAAACGTACTTACATAGCATGTCGTTGAATTATTATTTGTTTACATATTTCACGCGTATTATATTATTGTAAATCTCACAACGAATTTCTATCGCCGTTAATTAAATTCAACGTAAGACGATATCAAACAGAAAATACTTCATTAATAATTGAATTAATTAAATAATAGCCCTGAATTAAAATAAAACAGAATATATTTTTAATAGAAATTAAATCAGTGCGATTGAAATACTTTTGTTTTTTGTTATATTTATTATTTTTTTTTCACACAACGCGTATTTCCGATTGGTACTAAAAAAAAAACTTAGTTATATTTTTCGTTATTTTACACTCAAAGAAACGAGCATTAATTTTCGTAGTGAAAACAGTGAATAGCTTACAGTTATTAATTTTATGTTCAATAACGAATGAAGACACTAATTGGACGTGCGCGTATAGCCCGAGCTATATAATGACCAACCCCGATCGGTGTGGCGAATCATTCCTTCGGAGCAAAGTATATCATTAAAAACGTATGAAATTAAACTGCGTTCCGTCGATATTCGAATGGAAATCGTTATTATTTTTTTATTCTCCTTAGCCGGTTTACGTCGGACGTCTATTGTTCGCGGGTAACGATGATGATTCTCCGACGTTTACAGACCGAGTATAAATAGATGTCACGACGTTTTCGTTTGAAATCCCATTGATTAGTGTTTTTGTTACTAAATGGATCGTGAACAGATTTTTTCCTTTTTTTCTTTTCGCTTTTACCATAATAGCGTTGTGACATCACTGTACGCGCGTTGTTTAACCGAAGTACATCTATTGTATCATTGTCTCAGAATGAAAATATGAAATGTGCAATTGGGGAATAAATAAAACGTTCTTCTCGTTCCGCGTGTATGTACGTTCTTCAGTACGTTTTGATCGTCTCTACGGTTTACCCGAAACTATTTCGATGTATAGAATGTATAGATCCAGAATATTTTACGAGGATTCATAAACAGGTGACTATTGAAATTCGTATTTTTCAGAAATCAAACAAGGTCGGGGCACGATGTGTCCACTCATTTGTTCGATGAAGTCGATTAGTGTGATAATAGTGTTGATTCTGAAAATCGTGTTGTACGGTTAAAAATTGAAAAATATCATTTATTCGGTAGGATTATTTTTGAAATTGTGTTTAGACTGTTGATATAAGTATTAGCATATTGATATTCTATCTGATACACACAATTCACTGGGACATTGTGTATCGATGCATGTATAAAATATTCTCTTTATATTATTCGTCATTTATCTGTTCCAACTAAAACGATTTCACGTGAATAAGGCGACTAATAAAATTAAAGTATTACATGTATAGTATTTGTTTGGTAAATATTATTTTGAATATATTTTTTTTATTGAAATATCGATTCGGTTACAAAAAAAAAAATAAAAAACGATCGGCATAATGCCGTTCTTAGAATGCTCAAATAATTTAAAATGTAATAGTCTGCCCTTTTTTGTTGCGTTTCATTTGAAATTCATATAAATAAGTTATGATTGACTATGTACATTGCTAAAGTAAAATATTTATACGTAATTCATTAGTAATAATATATATTATTTATATAAATATACGAGTAAATGCTTGAAATTAAATTTATAATATGATTATTTAATGTTGGTAAATGGTTTTCTCATAACACAACATTGTACATTTTTTCACCCATTAAAAATCGTGTAATTTCCTATCGTTTCGTTTATATTTATTTATTTTTGAGAATTAAACTTTGACGACAACGACGACGATTGTTTTACAGTTTTTTTTTTTTGTTTTGATATACTATTCATCATTATTTTAGATTTTCTATAATCATTATTACCGTCTACGTTCTACACACCGAATAAAATATAAATAACGATATTATTGTCTACGACTTATGAATATTATACTTATGATTTTATTTTATTTTTCTCGAATTCCATAATTCAATTTACTACTTCAATATTTGTCGACAAAAAACAATTGTTTGGTTCTGATGGTTAACGTACAATTCTCTGTAGTTTATTGTAATCCTCATAAAAGCTTTAGCGAAACAATACGATCAGAAAATTATTAATTGGTTTTTAACATAGACCAGGCGTTTTAAAGAAACTTTCTTCTGAGTGGAACAAAAGTTTTACCCGCGTCGGATTCGAAATTGTAAGAGGAAAAAAAAGAACCTTTCTAGTTAGTTACGTAAAGGCGCCAAATTTACTATTAAATTGTCACTCGTAAACGACTCCTAAAGATTAATTAAAGAAAAAGTAAAAGAGAAGGACTCTTTAATAATAAAAAAAATAAAAATAAAAAAAAAAACAAAAAAAAAACGAAGAAACGCAATCACTACAAAATTTAAAGTATACTGTTTTAATTTTTTTTCTTTTTTTTTCAAGTTTATTCAACTTGAAGTCGAACAATAGAATCCTTGTTTTAATTATTTAGTCCGTCCCGCTCGGTGTGAAATAAACACAAACCATAAACGAGAATGTGTTGATTAGCAAATTAATTGCACGAGAATTGCTTGTGTTGTATGTAGGTCACTTTATGTATGACTTAATGTTATTGACTTAAGTAAATTAATGTATTCTCTTGTATGTAGATTACGGTCTACTGACGCGTGCTACATATTTATTAACTAATTCAACTGTTTAAGCATTATTCTATAAGATTATATATTAATAAATATAGACATGAAACGCATTTGTATAAAAATGTTATTCGAGGTACTCGTATGTACAAGTTTCGAGTATAATGCTCTTTCGTAATGAATGATAATTACTATATAATACGTTCATACTTATTTTTGTTTTGTACAACCTTAGCGGGAGAAATCGATACGTTTAGTTATGTACAACGATTTATTGAACTCTTATTTGCTCTCAACATCCGAATATATAATGTAATATCGTTACAGATAGTCTACCTATACTCTGTTAACTCGAGAAAAAGAATTTCTTTTTATGATCTAAGTGGATTTTTTTTACTAAATTTTTTTTTCTTTTTTTTTTTTTAGTTATTACCAGGGGAGTAAGAACGATCTGGTGTAATAACAGTATAAAATAGAGAAATACGATTTGTAATAATAAACCTTAAAAGCTCTACCTTTTGACGTTTCTTAACATTTATCATCTTTCCATTTCATGGATTGTCCTCGTAAATGAAACGAAGGATATTCGGATTTAGGTACAAATTGCAGTCCGTTTTTCCTTCTCGAAATAAACGCTTTCATAACGGTTTGAAAATTATTAAAAAAAATAAACCAACTTCGAGAAAACCTATAAGACATTTGGGTGTGTTGTTTTGTTGTCCTGTCGTAGACTGTCCGATTTCTTCGTCAACGCACCACTGTGATTAAATTCCAAAACAAATTTAATAGTTTTGACCAATTCGTTCTGGAATTCCCTGTCAAATGTTTTTTTATTTATTTATATTTTTCGGTCGTGTTTTGTCGCAACAACGTTTTGTCCGCCTATAATAGATGACAAGTTTAATTTAAAATCGATTTTCTCCCACCGGACACTTTCACTAATATGATTAATGCGTGCAATGCACACGTCTATTCAGTTTTACTAATCAAAGGGTAAATATTCGTCACAACAATAAATTTTAAAGCACACATTGTACAGCATTAATAGACGTGTTGTTTTTCGTTATTTTAAACACGAAATCGATTAATCAATCTCTTTCGGGATTGCGATTAGATCATTTTCTGAACTCGTATTATAGGAATACAATCAGTTTTATTTATTACACAAAAATTGAAAAAATTGTATTTTTATTTATTTTATCATTTTTAAGCGAATACTCTGTTTTCATACGCTTTCAATTGTATGACTAGTATAAGATCCACATATAGTATAATATGTAACCGAAGAAAAAAATAAAACAATTGTGTTTTCATTTCATGTATATTTTTTCCGTAAATGATTCTGTAATCAAAAAAAATACAAACAAACAAACAAACAAACAAAGAATCTTTTATTTTCGTTTTAAGTACAATGAAACAACACCGTAACCATCTCATCGTCGCGTTCACCTCTATTGAAAATAATTTGTTTTTTAAGTTCACATTGCACATGTCATGTGACACGCCGGCATCACAGCACAGCGACTTTATTTAAAATCTGTTGTTGTGTTCGAGAAAAACATTACTACTCCAGACGTTTTCGCATTGCGATATTTTACTATTTCTACGGGGACAAATTAAATGTGTTTTCTATTAATCTTTTTTCATTTTAAAAATGATCAAGTTAAAATTGATGAAAATATTTCTCGGAAATCATTTATCAATTGTATATTACAAATATAATTAATATTACCTGCGTAATAGAACGCTAAAATTGTGGAAATAATAATTAATTATAAATTAATATAAAATAAATAGGTTGAGGTTTTGGAAAAATATTAAACTCGTTTTCATTGTTCAATCGAAACAAGTAAAGTAAACAAAAAATAATATTTCCGTTTTTAATATTCTGAATGAAACGAGGAATCGATTGGGGGTTTTTTTTTTGTTTATCGATTGAAAATAGTTTTTGATTATTATTGTTACTCATATTAAAATTCGTATTTTATCAAATAGCAAACTTATTATTTCATCGTCTTCTATGTCGTTAACCATCCTTTACCTGTATTTCATCCGAGTCTTGTATTGCACCTTTTTATAAAAATATTACACAACAGATAATTATTATTGTTTTTAAAATTTGTATTTTCACGGAAGATTATTATAATTATTAAATAAATGCTCGAACCGACCCTGCTGAGAATTCAAACTTATAGGGATGCTAAATTTGAGCGCTAAAACAAGGGCGACGCCGTCTCTCTCCACCCGCCCACTTTAAAGTCTGATACCATTGTGCGTCGTAAATATTGACATCGATGCCATTATTCAATAACGCATAATATTATTTGACGTACACGGTTCGATTGGAATAATCCGCGAAATAAATTTTTCCTTTGTACGCCGGCCGATAATTAGTTCAAACGTCCTGCGTTTCGATAGTTTGGTTTGAACAAACGCACGGCATATACTTTATATTGTACGGTTTGAACTTCAAAATTGTACAGAATTCGGATAAACTTTTCACATGCACTACTCAACAATACCATCCATTTGTTTGTTCAATAATGAATAAATATTATACGCACTCGTGTATGTTCGTATAATCTAATTGTACACACACACACACGCGCGCGCGCGCGCGTTTTCAGTGATTCCGCAGTGTCCAGACCTTTTTTGTTTTTGTTTCTGACGAGAAGTTTTCCATACCATATTATGTATACCGCCACTAGGAAAAATTCCAAACTCCACGGGGTACTCAATACGCACGTGTGTACATTATGTTGCACTGTATGTTCGCGATATTACATGCACACAATGCACCTACTTTATTTCCGAGTATATCCTGTTAAATAATTACATTTTTACATTTTGTTTTTATACGGCACATACAGAATCGCGATTGATTTTAATTACTCTTTCTATGGGATATTTGATTAAAGGTTTTGTTTGTATTTGTATCGAACAGTTTGTATGCTCAACCGTATATACCTATATTGCTGCAGCGATTGTATGTTTTCACTATTACGCTTTGATTAAATACTAGACGCGAGAACACTGGCGTGTGTTAATTATTATTATCTAATATTAAACTGAAAAGTGATTTTATCCACGCACGGAACTATTGATTTTTCCCGATTTATAAAGCCTTTTTTTTTTTTTTTATAAGAAGGCTAACCGGGGGGGGGGGGGAAGGATAAAGATGCGAAAGATTAAGCGTGTTTCCGCCGCCGTTGTTTAGAAGAAACAAAAACAAATCTCACGATTTCGACGAGGTACAACCCAACCGGCGAAACGCGCCCGCGGGAAGACATACGTAAATTTAGTTTTTTATCACACGCCGCGGACGTGTACGCGAATCGCGCATTATACGGACCACTAAAAAGGAATAGGCAATTCGCTGTTTAAAATTTAATAGTACATTTATTAGTTTCCGATTGGTATTTTCAAACGTTGCGCTGCGCGCCGTCGTTTTTTACGCGTAACAATATATTAGGACTTTGTTGGGCATTATGTGTACTTTTTTTTTTTTTAGTTATTTTCAGTTCTCTGACGACGGCAATAAAAAGAATCTAACGTTCACGAATACACGCGAAAACCCCTCGCACGTATGTACGTATATACTCGCGAACACGCGTGCGTGCGGGTGCCGTGTATTATTATGTATACATTCCGCGCCTAAATTATTAACGTTCGCGATGAAAAAATAAAAAAATAAAACGATTTCGTCCGTAGGGAATGCAGTTTATAGGTGTTACACAGTTCGATGGTTCACATCACTTCAGACTTGTTACTCTGGCGCTCGTTTTTATTTTTATTTTTTTTTCAACCTTCGTGCTCTGTGCGCGGCGCATACCTTAAAATATAATATATCCAACTCGACAACTCAAAGCGTTACTAAAGTCGGTGTTGAATGTGTATGTAGGTAGGTAGGTAGGTAGGTAGGTAGATGGTGTCGCGTGTGTGCATAACACTGTCGCGTGACGCGAAGAAACGATCAACGAGTATGACGAAAATATTTTAGGGATTTGAGGGAGAAAAGTTTTAATCGGCATGCGCGCACGACGACGACGGTATGTGTGTAATCCTTGCTGCCAAAACGCTCTCGAAAACAATTATTCAAAATCACGCCCGCGTTAAACAGGGACAGGTGTTGTTTTAATCGGATATGCGGATTTCTGAGCGTAAGTCGCGTCTCTCCGGAAAGGACCACCGCCGGATGCAGATCATATTATTTAAATGAGAGAAGGTTCCCGTACAAAAGTTCACACATTTCCATATGCGTAGTGTGTGTGTGTGTGTGTGTGTGTGTGAGAGAGTGTATGCGCTTGCGCGTGTATTTTTAAGCCTTGGCCAGTATTTTTTGCCTACAAGAGCACAAAGCTCGAAATTAATATTTTTTCACCCTAACTTTCCTCTCTCGCGCCCTTTCCCTTTCCATGGCCTTTTTTTTTTTTTCATGAAAATATAAATAAATATATGTATGTATATACACTATATATAGGTATATTGAAGTATAAAAAATACTCGCACACACACACACACACGCGCGTGGGCGGGCGTGTGCATACACACGCACACATTGTTATTTACATATTGAGCAAAACGACCATATAGAACGGCGAGGAAAATATTGAAAACAGTAATCGACCCGAACCCTCGCACATGAATTTGTATGAATAAAAACGTAAAGATAAAAATGAATAGATATTTCTTCGAATATATATTCGCCGAGTTTTCTTCGAAAAACCCCACATTTGTATAACATCTTCATGTATATGATGCGCGTGCATTCCGTTCGTACAAAAGCAGCTACGTCCCCATTTCGTTGATTAAACCTTCCCTGGAAAACGGTTTTTATTATGTTTATTGTTATACACGTGTACCTATACAGACGGCTCGTGTGCTTTTAAGTATTCGTATTTGCATAACGTAAAGAATACAATTTTTATTATTAATTTTCTTTTTCACGTGTGTGTGTGTTTTTTCTTTTTCTTACAGGCTGAAATATGGAGCGTTTTCATTGCGATACTAAGAAAATCCGTAAGAAATCTGCAGGCCTGCACAGACGTCGGACTAATCGAGTTGGTCGTGAACCGGCTGGCGCACGCCGACACCGTCGTTGCAGGTAATGAAGGTCAACCTTGAATTAATAGTAAAACATCGATGTTTATACATTTTATCATAATATTCAAACGTAATGACATAACTGTTCACTGTCGTTATTTTTGTCGACATTTTAATACTCGAAGGCGCGACGGCACCGTGTTATTAAATGTAATTTCGCGAATATTATCAAACGTACGCTATGCACGCATAGCATATAATTGTTATTATGCAATAATGAAAAA
This sequence comes from Drepanosiphum platanoidis, assembly GCA_948098885.1. Lineage (NCBI taxonomy): Eukaryota > Metazoa > Arthropoda > Insecta > Hemiptera > Aphididae > Drepanosiphum > Drepanosiphum platanoidis. The sequence goes on along the minus strand of OX402537.1, from coordinate 5,116,282 downwards.
AGGTTTTGATATTTAAGTTTTCATTATGATAAAATGTATGGATCTGAAAGTACGTGATTTGGAATTACTGTCTTGTCACTGTCCAACGATTTTTGACATTTTAGATTTATTAATTTCGACTTTTAACGGGGCTTAAATTCGCGTGTACATTAATAAATCCGTATAATATAATCATAATCATATCCGCGACGATAACAATGAAGCTCACGTCATATTTTTATCGGGAAAAATGTCATGTCCTTGTGTAATACTTACTCTAATAACTCTGTCGATATGTCGTGTATAAAACATTATGCGCAGACGATTGGATTCCGAAAATGTTCTGTAATGAAAGTTATATAATAATAATTATGCTTATCCGCGCCTCGGATTTCTGAAAAACCGGATTTACTTTGCGTTTAGTTTAGATTATGATAATTATTGCTCTCGTACAATACACAATAAATGTATTTTTGAATGACATTAAAAACTCGCAAAGTTTACAAAGAGTTTGTCGAGTGTAAACTTAATGATGGCATGCCAGAAGCATAATACACTCGTTACGTAGTATTATGTCACCGCTACCCAAACGACGACGATACGTTTTGAATAATTTTACTCATCGTGCGAAAATAATTATATTACATGCCTGTGAGGATCGGATTTATTTTTCGCGGAACAATATTTTAATAATTATTAATGCCCGCGCTCAGACGTTTCGCGTTGTCGAACAACACTTCCGTTTCACTTGCGAATACGTAGAACAGATTTTTTTTAGTTTGTTAGTCCAAACGATTTCTGGCGTAAAATCACACGGAAAATATAAACGAAAAATAAATGTTCTCCGCGATCTAAACGAGTTCAGAAATTTACACGTCGGCCTTAAACGCTGGCGTACAACAGTTATTTATTGTATTTTTTTCCTTCTTTTTTACCGTTATAATCGCGCCGCAATCAAATTAAACTCGTCGCGCATTGCCTTTGAAAACGTTGCGAGCTGTTAAAAGGCGGCAGTTTTCTGATTTTTTTTTCCCTTATCTTTTTCTTTCCCCGGACCGTCGAGTTAAATTTCGATTCGTATTTAGCACTCCCACGAGTATAGCGAATGATAATTCGTGGTCGTCGACGTCTGCTTTTACACTAGGTAATCGACGGTTTTATATCCTCTTGTCGCTCGCTTTTACGGAGCCGTTCCGCTTCCGGTATTTCGGTTTAATGTTCGCCACTCCAACCGCGTCAACGCGACAAGCTTTAACGACACGGCTATATAACTTGTACGCACGCCCACTGACAATATATTAAATGGACAATAATATATATATAATGCACACGCTTAGTATACCTACCTACCGTTAACGATTTTTTTCTTCTTCTCCGCCGTATAAATACGATACACCCGACTTAAGTATTGGAATATTAATGGACGGCGGTGTGTTGTCGAGCTCAGTCTCTGGTTCGGAAACCCGATCATCGGTAGTCCGCCAGTGTAGCACTTACAATCCCGTCTGTAATTAGTATACGACGACCTATTTTCTCAGGAATTGATTGTCGTCAAACCGACATCACGGTTGTCAAAAGGAAAATATAATATATACGTACGTATATATACGTATATCTTTAAAAATAATTGGAATATTATTCGCCGCCGCCGCCGCCGGCGTGATTTCTTTCTTTCTCTGGGCGGTAGTATTATTTTGTTTAAGATATTTTGTCCGATGTGGTCTTTGGTCAGATGACAACTCATTATTTCAGCGGAAAATTTCGTGCCGCCGCCGGACAAGTCGAAACGACGACAAAAGGTTCGGCGGTCGTCTCTATAATCTATAGTGTCTACCCGTGGTCTCCGGTTATTTTTTCCGACCACCGTCAGTATGACGTGGTCGTTAAGCCGTCTTCAGCCTATTCGCTATGATTTTCAATCTTATTATACGATACTTATACAGACTGGATTCTGAGTACAGTATTTATTTTTTTTTCGGTTTATTTTGGACAGTGCGGTGTATAAAAAGAACTTATGATGAACGAGCGCATGCAAATTCGAATGACGTTTGTTGATTTCCGTCGATGAGTTACTTGGTAAAAAAAAAAAGAAAGTCCAATACGAATACAATACGATTTCTTTTATCGTCGATATAAGATGTATACATAATATATGAGCCACATTAGTACAATTATAAATATACACATAATATAATATTCGATTATGATCGAATGGAAAACATAGAAAACTTAATATTTTTATTTCGTCTTAATTAGCCTCCTCACTCAAATATATGATCCGCGCGCAAAAAAAAAAACCCAATCACAATTATGCAGCATTATTGCCATCTATCTCGTAGGTCGTGGACGGTTCACGCGAATTTGCGATTGAGACCGAGATTTTGGGATCCAAGTAACCAGGTCCCCGAAATCAGCGATTGACGTTAACTTTTTTCCGTCTCTGAAGCAAATCGCACGTTGAGAACATTTTTTGTTCACACCCTTTTTGTAATACGTCAACGAGACCCGCAGGGAACTTCGCCCCGCTTCCATCTCCCCCCGCTTATAAATCTTACACCAACATCTGTGCACAAATTATCTTTACTATTCATATATTTATTCATTCATAAAAGAAATCCGTCTGTTTGTTCATACTTCGTACGAAAAAAAATAACCTCGCGCGCCGTTTGATTTATATAAATAATACAAAAATAATGTACAAACATATTTCATCGGAGAACATTATATTATGTATATTAGTATTAAATATAAAACATGGACATAAGCTTGGCGATATAATTTATTCATTGTATGATTAATACCGCGCGGCAGTACTCTGTACAGTGTCCCCGCAGTTTCGAGGATTATTAAATACTTTTCACTTGAACATTAAATAGTACACGCTCTGAGTTGTTTGATATTATATTATGATGGCGGTAAAACTCGAATCTCCGGTTTTTGTTTGTATTATTTACTCGGCATTATTATCGTTTTACCTTCTCGTGTTTGATTTCAAATAATAAACACATTCCCCGCCGAATCGTCACGGACTCGCCTAGATAAAGTAGACTCGAGAACAAACCGCGGTTAGGTTAGAAGAGGGAAACGTACGCCAACACTGCGCCTCAGTTCCTCAAAATTCTGTAAGCATATTCGTTTTCGTTCTCGCGTGACTGTAAAGCATTACCAGAAGCCTCATATAACGACACGTAGGCGTCTGAAGTGCGTGTCTCTAAAGACGTGTCAAACTTAGACGCATTGAAAAATAATGTCGCGAAAAAATAAATAACTTTCGATAGACGCGCACGCGGGAATTTTCGCAAACGACTCGGTTCGAACCAAAAAAAAAATAATATCGATAAAAAATATATATTTATATTTGAAAAAAGAGACGTATGCGAGCGGTTTTGATTGTCGAGCGTCTTTAATCAGACGCCGTCGTCGGGTCGACGCGATGTGACGTTATGTTGTCGTCGGACGTTTATAATTTCATAGAACGGTGCACCGACTTCTTCGCCTTGTTTGCGACGCACACGTCGACGGCGGCGATCAGATTTAACCTCGCGACGATAAAACTTAGATCGGACGATCTATTAATCATTCTACGGTTTCGGCTAAATTATTCTAGGTTCGGTACATTATCATATTAAAGCGTCTACCCTCCCCACCCCCCACCCCGTGAATTAATGCAGTGCACGCCGTCCTCCTCGTATTCGTACAACAAATAATATAGCGTCCGAACCACCCGCCCGGCCCGCTCGGGAATTCGGCTGTAAATTATTAACAATCGTAATTGGCTATACCGAAACAATATGCGAAACGCTATTTATTATTGATATTGTTATTAAATTATTTTCATGAAATATGTACGCTTTTAATCAGTCGTAGTGGCGTTTGTATCATTCGATACATTTTAAGTAGATCGTCAAACGAACAAGGAAATATTAAATTATTATTCGTCATATAATGTATATATGTATATACGGTTTCCTTAACTCTCGTTGTTTCCTTTTTTACCCGGCGCGGCGCGTCGAATTCGAAACAACGAGCTTCTCGGCAATTCTATAATCATTTATCTCGGCGTACCATAACGCAACGAATCTATTTCACGTCTCACCGATTCGCTAATTATCAACTCCATTATTATTATTATTATTATTTTTGTTCTACCCTATAGCTCCTATATAATGTTATCCATAAACAGCTAGGTTTAAATATTAGTGAGTGATCCACCCGAGACCCGTTCGTTTCCTTTTTTACGTCTCGGATTATTCTTAAATGTTTTTTTTTTTTGTAATTTTCAAGTTGTAAAAACCGATGATAGTTTAAAAAACCTTCTGCTAAAAATAAATAAATTCTTCGAAACAAATCTAATTACATTATAAAGTTAAAAATCCTCTGCGTTGTTCGAGGGACGTTCTGTTATCTTATTAAACGTCGTCGTTTAGTGTATAGTTTCGTTTAACTGTACCGAGTTATCCGGCCATAGTTATTATTGTATATTTATTTTTTTTTCTTTACCAGAGTTGATTTTTTTCGAGTGGTTTTTCCTGTTGTTTTTTAATTTCATTACACTCTGAACTCCGCTTGTACATTATAATTGCTTGTACTAAATAAACGATATTATTACGCTCCGAGTAGAAAACGAGGGAACTATTGATTTTACCACGATTGCGCGCGTTTGTGTGTCTTTTATTTTTTTCATCTGTTGAAACGTTTTCAAGGCAAAAACTTGCGCCAATCATCGACTTGAGAGGAATAATTCTTGGTAGAAAATTTTTTTACTGGTTTATGTATTTGATAGGTTATTTTTAAAATACTTTTTTCTTTACGGTTGATTTTTATGATGACACATTTTAAAACACAACATTTACGCTTTTCGACATAATTTCGTCTTAACTCGAAAAGTATTGACCGTAAAGACTTGAAATATTCTCGGAATACCTATTTTATTATTTTCTGGAGATGATATAACTTTCAAAAGATTTTGAATTTTTTTTGTGCTGTTTGTAGAAATTTTCTTGCATTTTTTTTTTTTTTTTTTTAATGTCGATAAAATATTATTTTCTGAGTAGAAAAAAGCATAAAAATGTTATACAAAGTCTCTCATATATTGTTCTTACTGGTAAAAGAAAAAAAAATGTTAAGTGTAATTTTCAAACGATTTTATAAGCGTTTGAAGTTTAAATTTTGACAAAACTGGAGAAAATATGCTAACTTCTCGTAATTAAAATTTTGTAAAACTTTCAATTTCAATACTTTTACTGTTTGAAAATATCGCACAAGGTTCTAGATAAGTTGCTATGTGTAGCAAGTTTACCGAAAAGTCGCAAAAAAGTTTTAGAAGTTTTAGAGAATTAAATTTTCACGAAATCGGGTATTTCAACTCGTTTTGATTCAATGATATTAGTTTTTATTTTGTTGTCATTCTTTTCTAAATTAATTTGTTGAATTCTCTTCTTTTTTTTTTTTTTTTTTTAAAAATTACACCATAATTTATGCATATGACAATTTTAGCATAAAAACGTATGAATATAAACTGTAAATACCTCACATAGCATGAGTTAGCATCCCGTTTACAAAAAACTAATTAAATTCCTAATATCCGAATAACTTTTGACATCATTTAAATATTTTATAATGATAATAATTCAGTAGTTCACTACACATTCATTATTTTTTCAATCACTTAATTTTATATGATATAATAACAATAACTTGGTTTCGATATATTTTTTGTCTTCCGTAAAGAAAATACGTACACTGAAATATACGATATTCTATAGAATTAAAAGGTTTAGGTTTTTTTTTTAAAAATATTTTTATGTGTTGAAATTGAAGTCCTATGACGTTGGAATTCATAGTATATATACGTATGTCACGTAAAAATAATTAAATACAAATTTTTTAATATAATAGAATAGTAGCAACTATTTTCGAGAAACGTCGTATTATATTATACACAATGTAAATGTTCAATACTTAGTTTTATTATATAAAATATGTTTGATTGGAAAATAATTCACTATAATAATTTTCTTTTTCACTCAGTCTCAACAGAACAGTATTTCGATATAATAGGCATTGGCCATTCTGTTTGTTCTGATTAACTGTCCCGTATGTAAAACGTAGTTTTTGAACTTATCAATCTCGTCAAACTTTCGATAATCATATAATATCGTGTTTAAACTTACGTTTGATCGTGTGTTAAATGGATGTTGTGTATCAGACGTTAACTATAAATACGGGCTCGGCGTAAACTCGCTGTTTATTCCATAATAATTTATTAGACTGTCGTGGAGCGTGCGTATCGCGAGCACATTAATTTATTATAGAAAATTAATTTTTAGCGTTTTGTAAAAAACACGTTATACGTAGCAGCTATATCTAGCGATTATGGATGAAATCGGTATTTTGATGTGGGATTATATTAATTCCAAGGCGGGCCAAAGTAATAATAACAAGCTTACTATCTAGTTAACGGTATAATATGGTTTTAACTTAATTATTTCGCAAAAGACGTATTTACTAAAATATTCGCTGCAAAAGAAAATATTATAATATTTCTATATAAAACAACTCGAAACACAATTTATACGTTTAATTGATTTTAAGTATAATATATTATATTACTTGTTACATGTGTAGAAAATCGCGAACAACATTTAGCTTTACCGCACAGATTTTTTTTAAATTGCAACGGACGTTTAAAAAAATAAATAAAAAATACGCTTAATAGTTATAATATATTTTTATTATAATATACTCACTACTACCGGTTTTTGGACAAGAAAATAATTATTTTGTATTTATTTTCATTTGGCATATCGACTATCGTCCACAAAGAAATACGCCATTTTTTTTTTTACCCCCGAGGGTATCTTCAAATATTTAAATAAATATAGTACGTTTTCTGCTAAATCAAAATATCATTTAAACAATAATTACAAGAGTACATAAATATCAATATTTGCTATTTTGTGACTGATGATAAAATACGAGTATTGTAAACCTATAATACTCACTAAGAGTCTTAGGATATGAGAAAAGCGTGACAGTTATCCGTGCAATACTAATTGTGAAAATAAAGATTTTCTCTCGATTTCGTTTTTTAGTATTATTTACTTTATTGCTGTTTGTGTTTGCTAAAAATGTATTATATACCTATGGTTTTATTAAAAAGCCGAAAAACGTCATTTCTAGTTTAAATTGTGTATTTTATGAAATAATACATTTCGTCGAGTTATTTGTAAAAATACAAAAATAATAATTCTTTCGGTATTTCTTTTTTCTTTGATTTCGGTCCTAGGAAATCATGAAAATAATACCCACATTAATAAAAAATAACAAGACGGGTTCACAGGAAACGGAAGAGTGAATTATTTATAACGACCAAATTATTTCACTTTTAAAATCATTTTATTAATTTTTTTTTTCTTTTCCAATAAATTACGAGACTCTATATTTAAAAATATGTTTATACCTATTTGCAAATTTGTTTTTGTCATTAGTTATTGACTCATAATGGTTTCTAATTGTTCGTTTGTATTATTTGTTTTTTCAGATCTTTTAATCGACATGCTTGGAGTGCTTGCCAGTTTTAGCATAACCGTGAAAGAATTAAAATTACTACTGGGATCAATGAAAGCAATTAACGGAAAATGGGTAATTATTGACCAAGCATAATTCGTATTTATGATATATATATATTTAGGTGTACATTAGATTGATGTATACGTGTAGATTTAATATCAGCTGTACCATTGTGACAAATTATGTGAATTGACTGAATTCAATTTTATTGGACGGCAGTGATAAAATGTTATCGCATTTCCTTTCAAACGTTTTTTACTCCAAATTATTTTTATCATATCAATCGTGTCAAATGAAAGTTATTTAAGGTTTTGATACACTCAAAAAAATTTACAATCATATTATGTTAGTTTTAACTTTTATTTGGATTTATAGTCAAAATTATAAACTTTTATATAATACGTATATATAAGAACAGGCCTTTTTTATGTTCCCATTTTGTGGCGACGCTATTTAACTTTTTTCCAATTTATTTTCACAGAGTTGTTTCAAATACCTTTCTGAGTGTCACCACGTCACCCGATTTTCAAAATTTTATTTTTAAAGGGTTGAAATCGGTAAAAATAATATATAAAACGAATCCCTATTTACCGGGTATCCTCATCACGCGTGAACGGCTGGACCGATTTGGCTAATTCTTTTCTTTCTTTTTTTTGTGTTTGTGATTGTCATGAGAAGGATCTTAGGGGAAAAAAATTAAGAAAATTAACCTTAAGGGGGTTTAAAAGGGATAAAAATGGAAAAAATCCGGAGCCACTGGAGCTTTGTGGTATTAAATTTGGTCAATAGTTTCGTTTTATATAGCGGAGGTGGGATGAATCAGTATTCAGACCTGGTAATTCGGGAAGGCATTAGGTGCGATGATTTCGAGGTGAGCTTGTTTTATTCGAAAACCTATTTCGGTAAAAACGCCGATAACGACGAGTTATCACAGCACTGCAGGGGGCAAGCATATCACGCGAATGGCACTTGAATTTTCCGTTTGAAATATAAAACGCGACGCGCGTCACGCGTTGCAGTGTGTCGTTCCGCCGCCGTGTGGCCGCGTGGCCGCAGTGATGGAACGACGTGGTCGCGGTCGCGGTCGTCCGTCCGGAGGTGGTTTAAAAAAACGACCGTTTAAAAAACAAACTTTCCATGAATTCGTAAACAATTATCATTGGCTGTTCGTTTTTTCAACCGTTTCGGCCGACGCGGGCCTACTGGTTTTCCCTTCCGTTTCAGTCTTCGTCGGTTCGCGCTAATGTCTGCAGGTTCTCCGAACGTGTCCGTGACTCGAGAACTTTATGCCGACCGCCATTGTCTCGCTTCACGGTTTCTGAATTTCGTTTCGCGGCGATGGTAATAGTATTTATCGACGAATAATCGCACGTCTCACGGCGGTCGCGTGGGCGCAACCAAATTATTTCGTCGCTAAAATACTACCGTACCATCGATATTCGGTTTTTAACGTATTTTTCCTATCGTATCGCCGCCGTCGCGTCCGGCGCGCGATCCATTACGCGAGTGTAATGGCCGTCGCCTTCGGATTTCCCACGATTCCGTCGAGGCACGCGGACGACGTCTAATCCAAGCCGGTAAAGGCTTGGAGTGTGCGTTTTTTGACGTCGTCGCCGTTTCGTATCGTATTTGCCGTGGTCGGTGCGATCGCCGCCGTTTGCACTATCGATATTCGGTGTTTAGAATATTTTTCGTCTCGGTCGCGTTCGCCAAAATATCGTGGTTCGCGCGAGTAGTGAATAATCGTTCCGTGGTGTTTTTATTCGAGTGTACAAGCACGAAATATGTTGTGAAATGTTTCGGACCCGCCGAATGAAAACGGTCGTCAATGGAGTCGACGACGGCCCGAGGTTAGTGATAGATAATATATTATGATATTATATCGATGTAAAATATTAGTACGACCCACCGACGCGTTATGCAAAACTTATTATTATTATATATTATTATTAAACCCCCGTTACACAACGCGCGTTGGAACTAATAAATTGCGAGTATAGTAGTAGTGAATTCGACGGCCACTCGGTCGAACGAATGAGGAAGCGGCGCTAGGTCTATATTAGCGTGGCCGCGTGGCCGCGTGGCCGCTGTGACGAGACGACGACGACGCGGTCGCGCGCAGTGGACGGAACTCCGGATACCGCGGTAACGATTCTCGGTTAAGAAAAAGCCGTTACGAAAAAAATCACTCTCCATGATTCGTGAATAATTCTCATTGGCTGTTCGTTTTTTTAACCGTTTCGGGGGGACGCTGGGATTACCTTTCCGTTGTTGCTTCAGTCTTCGTCGGTTCGCGAATATGTGGTGGGCTTCTCCGAACGGGTCCGTGTTTCGAGAATTTTATGCCGACCGCCATTGTCTCGCTTCACGGTTTCTGAATTTCGTTTCGCGGCGATGGTAATAGTATTTATCGACGAATAATCGCACGTCTCACGGCGGTCGCGTGGGCGCAACCAAATTATTTCGTCGCTAAAATACTACCGTACCATCGATATTCGGTTTTTAACGTATTTTTCCTATCGATATTCGGTGTTTAGAATATTTTTCGTCTCGGTCGCGTTCGCGGCGCGCCGTTCGCCAAAATACCGTGGCTCGCGCGAGTAGTGAATAATCGTTCCGTGGTGTTTTTATTCGAGTGTACCAGCACGAAATATGTTGTGAAATGTTTCGGACCCGCCGAATGAAAACGGTCGTCAATGGAGTCGACGACGGCCCGAGGTTAGTGATAGATAATATTTTATAATATTATATCGATGTGAAATATAAGTACGACCACCGACGCGTTATGCAAAACTTATTATTATTATTTATTATTATTAAATCACCGTTACACAACGCGCGTTAGAACTGATAAATTGCGAGTATAGTAGTAGTGAATTCGACGGCCACTCGGTCGAACGAATGAGGAAGCGGCGCTAGGTCTATATTAGCGTGGCCGCGTGGCCGCTGTGACGGGACGACGACGACGCGGTCGCGCGCAGTGGACGGAACTCCGGATACCGCGGTAACGATTCTCGGTTAAGAAAAAGCCGTTACGAAAACAATTACTTTCCAAGATTCGTGATTTATTCTCATTGGCTAGTTCGTTTCAACCATTTTAACGGCCGGCGACGCGGGGATTTCCTTTCCGTTGTCCCTTCAGTCTTCGTCGGTTCCCGTGTATGTTGTGGGCTTCTCCGAACGGGTCCGTGTTTCGAAATTTTATGCCGACTGCCATTGTCTCGTTTCTCAGTTTCAAAAATTCGTTTCGCGTCGATGGTAATAGTAATTATCGACGAATAATCGCACGTCTCACGGCGGTCGCGTGGGTGGAACCAAATTATTTGTCGCTTAATTTACTACCGTACCGTCGACATGTTCACCGTATTTTTCCTATCGTATCGCCGCCGCCGCCGCCGCCGCCGCGTCCGGTGCGCGATCCATTACGCGAGTGTAATGGCCGTCGCCTTCGGATTTTCAACGATTCCGCCGAGGCTCGGACGACGTCTAATCCAAGCCGATAAAGTGCGTTTTTTGACCTCGTCGTTTCGTATCGTATTCGCCTTGGTCGGTGCGATCACCGCCGTTTGTACTATCGATAATCGGTGTTTAGTATATGTTTCGTCTCGTTCGTTCGCCAAAACGGTTAGTGAATTTTACTGTCCGCCATTTTTTTTCGTGTTTCTCGCAACATTTTCTAACGTTTCGATTTGTGCGTACTCAACTGTGTAAATAAAATACAACATTTATTTGCGAGAATTCGCGATCGCTTAAAGCGGGCCAGCCACAATAAGTGCATCACATTCGTTCATTAATGTATTATAATGTCGCCACAAACAAACCTATACTTGAGGTAAGGTTTATTATTATAATAATTATATGATTCATTTGTATATATTCAAACAGCCAACCTATTTATGTTTCTGTTTTGCCAACGAGGCAACATATTATAATTATTATTATTTAAGTACATGATTATTGAAATTATTAGTATATTACACTGAAAAATTACTATTCTTTTTACCTTTTATTGGAACATAGGGGTATAACATGTGGTAAAATGTGTTAACAATGGAAAACGTTATTTCTCGATTAGATTTTTTTGAAACTTGGCATACATATTCTACTAACTTATTTTTCAAAATTCAACCTTTAAGGGGGTTAAAGGGGTTGAAATGAAGAACAATATATCTCCCTCATACCGGTAAAAACTTTTCACGGGCTAGATTTTGAGATGCAACGATCAGTTAGTGCGTGGTAATTTTCATTTTATATAAATAGTTTGTTATGTCATCGAAAATCCCGACGATCTTTACAAAAAGGTATTGATTTTGCAATATCATATTATTACACAACTTTTACCGAAATTGCGTGCGTGCGCGCTCCATTCCTCTTTCAATCGTAGACGCCATCCGCGCATACTTACAATAAGTTGGTTATTTTTTATACTACAAAATTCACTAGAAATATATGGTAAAACAACGTTTGCCGGTTCAGGTAGTATTATATATACGAGTTCGTACAAATATACTCGCACAACATTCACACGTGCTTATTATTTATAATGAAAATCTTTTGTCTGACAAATATCGTTTTAATTTATATGTTGATATGTTGATAATAATAATTGTAATAACAACCATAGCAATAATTCATCAATAATTGTTCCCATTTTCCTAGCCAGGTCTATAAAACCCAGTTTATACTATTATAATATGTTTTCGTTAAAGTTTTACCTAAATTACCCATCAAAATTAGATATTACCTCTATTCCGGTGTACTTTGCCCGTTACTTTACTTTGTTCACAATACGTGCGCGCAAACACACACACACACACACACACACACACAAATTAATTTTTTACGAAACCTTTCTTTTATAAACTTTAATATTATACGATCAACTACAACTATTTTCATCTCGAGTCCAGCCAAATTCGACGCGTTCATGATTTTATACATTGTGACGATGAAAATTTGTTATATTATTAACTGTTATACACATTTCCTCTCCAATGTTTCAGAATTTTTTTTGATCGTGATTCACATGCATTTTCTCCGCGTTCGCAATCCACTATTTACAGTTGTATGAATCTATTCTATTTTCTCATTACATATCATGGATGCATGTGTGTACATTTTTCGATGTATTTCAAATACGGTAGTTGATAATATATTGTAGCTGGTAAAAGTACAGTTACGTAAAATTAAAAAATATTCAATGCATGTAAAAATACTTGTATTTTCGGTATTTTTTAATGGCTACATTTCCTCTGCCCTAGTTTTTTATTTTTTTAAACACCTCATTGCCTCATATTTAAATACACAATATTTATATCCACGGTAATATCTACAATAAAGTCAATAGAGCGTAACACTCTATATGATATTATCAACATGTTATTATATGTCATAAACACACGGCGTTTAATAATTGTATAACCAGTATATTGTATGTATATGTGTATGTAATATACTCACGCGTGCACTCGCGTTTGTGTTCCAGCGACGTTATGGTAAATTGTAATCCGATTAATTCCATTTATATCATTAACTCGTGCATGTCGTAATGGTCCCCGTCGCCGTAAACGTAAATTAAACGTTTCGAGGAAGGAAAGAGTGGTACTTATCGGCCCAAAAGCGACTGCTGCATATTATACCCGGCCGCGGGTATACGCGATGCGTGTTCGCTCCGAGAACGGCTCATAGATAGGCTCCAGCTGCACGAGCCGCGAGATGAAATGAAAACTCCATTAACCTGTCCGAAAAGCGAAAGCGCGAGGTGAAGTAGAGATCTGGGAAAACTGTGTAGGTTCTCGTATACATCCACACGTATATTTATACAATATAATATTATGAACTACATAATACAACGAACCGCGTATTCACTGCTGCGAGTAGTCATTGAGTTTTATTGAGATTCCTGTGGCATTGGACCATTGAACGAACCCCCGATTCCTGCGCGCACACACATATATATAGTATACACACCTATACATATCCTTTAATATACACTTGTTTCGAGTATATATATATATATATATATATATATATATATATATATATATATATATACGAGTGTATATACACACACGTATGTATTTTGTGTTTGTATTCTACCGTTTCAAATGACTGTTGCAATTTTTCATCCCAGGCTTTACACTGTGCGTACTAACACTTAAATCCTTCGCTTTGAATGGGCATCTCATTTTCCCGTCCGATTCCAATTTTAAAATACTCGTCGGTACTCTCTGTGCACATATAATATATGATATTAGCGTAGACAGTGCTGTGTTGGCATCGGTTTATTTTACTATACGGTTGTTGCGGTATTACCTACATCGTTTTTCGCGAATTATTCGTTGAACACTGGACGCTGAAGTGAGTTCGTATGCAAAAAAAAATCCCCTATGTTTCAATATTTGAATTCCGTCGATAGCACGTCGATCAACATGAGCCTTCCCGTATTTATTGTTATTGCTAATTCGAGAATCGTTATTATCATTAATTTGACTGATATATTATAGTGGTGAAACGTAACGGAACCAATAAGTTAATCTATTCTAATAACCAACGCAGTAATTTAAATTTATGGTATCTGGGTCAAAATTACAGCGTTTTAACATAATATATTAATAGTATCGTGTTTGAAGAACAAAATACATCCGAGGTCATAATATTATATTCGACGTTTTAGATATTCTCTCGGTGTTTTTGTAAAATATTGTCTCGAAAAAGGAATAATAACGTTACACACACACACACCCTCTCTATCTCTCTGTCTCTCTTTCTCTTATTTTTATCTCGTATATTTCACGTTATAAAGCGTCAACAGTATACGCGAATAACAGAACACGAAACTCTTTTAAATTCATTAATAACATAGGTACCTACTACGACTTTTTTTTATTTCGTTTATAGGAAAAACCGAGACAGTAACGCGCTCGTTTTAGAACATCTCCTTTATTAATACGTGGCTCGTTAATATTTAAATTTAGTCTGCTTCCGTACGTAAATAATATAGTTTAACGACGAAAGCAATAATTAATTAGGGATTTGTCCAAAACATACGCTTCCTATCCCAAACTACAATGAGTAGTATATTTTTAATTTATTTTTTTATGACGATCGAGAAACGTTCTGCATTTATGCTACTAAAATTTTCTGTTTTTTTTTTCTTCTTACGTTTTTATGTAACGACCTGACTTTTTTTAGGATGTGTTATTTGTGCATGGCGTGAAAGTTTCAGTTCTTTATTAAAAAAGTTCATTAAATCGAGTAAGTAACGTTTTAGTTCGCCAGAATTACTACTGCGTCGTGTAATATGGTACGCTTCTTCATTGTAAATCACTTCAAATAAGTTTCGCCTGTGGTAGGCGCATTGTTTTGTACAAACTCGGTGATATATGTGCTTCGATAGTTTATGTATGTGATTCTTATTAACTGCTGTTACTTGATTGCATCGGCAATGTATTGTCACTCCGGTTCCAAACTCGAGTTCGCAGTAACAGTTTGTGTTTGTTCAAGGCTCTCGTGTAATCGATTTTCCACTCCTAAACGTTGTTCTTTTTACCTAACGGTTTTTATACCTACGTGCGATTAAATATCTCGTCAAAAGCATTCATATTTATTTTCCCGTATAATATTCCTATAACGATTGTCATAGGTTTAGGGTTGAATAACTCTTATATTTTAAATTTTACAATTGAAATTCCATTAATTGCTTATCGTATTAATACGGCACGAATGTTTTTAATAGGTTATTATCATTGGAAATATGAATAAATAAACACGCATTATATTATACACCCATAAATTGTACCTATGATTTAATTTGATTTTTCATTTGAATATCACACGTATATCGACATTGTTATATTTCACGGTGCAGATTATTTTTGTTCATTCACAAAATTATACGTTTTAAACATTATTTTGTACGCTATGTATGGAATATAAAGTTGTATTCGGAACTAAAAACTGATAAAATATTTTACGCACCTCGTAATTAATGTCTAAATTTAAAATAATTAGTTTATATAATATTAAATGCCGTTTTGAAAAAGTACGCGTTAAATATAAATTATATTTCGTGGATCTATTGTGTTTCGCGTTATAAATCAAACGTGTCTCGGCGATTGTTTTAAAGGACTTTAGACCACAATTTATTGTTTCTGTATATCCTACTCGCTGCTGGTGTAATATATACGTTCCGTATTTTCAAAACTATAAGTTCCCGGTTATAAACGTTAGGTTATATGAATGTAAAATGACATTAGGAGAAAAAGAGATTTATTACAACATAACATTGTAACACTACATAGTTTTAATTATAATATTATAGTAAATACGAGTTTGATTTCAAAAATAATATTATCGTGGTGAAATAGATTCAATAAGGTAATACCGTATTTGGACGTTTCTATACTTTTGAATATTCGCAAAAAAGAACATTAACTTTTTATATAATATTTTATTACTGTCTGCGTATTATTAAGGTTATTTCTTTTGCAACGTATACGCACGTTTCCCGTGCGCTATTAAAATTGTTTTCGTTGCTTATTTGTGGTTTACCTAGTTATTTGAATAAATATAAAAACTAAAGATACTTACTACGCATATTATTTTCCATGTTACCCACACAATGTGTGTTGTAAATTTTTAATATGCTCGCACGTCGTTACTTTCTCATAGTGTTAATTATTTTTCTTATACTATTTTCTTCTTAGGTATAAACTTAAAAAAATGTTAATCGATAATTCTTGAGAATATTACTCGGAAAACTTACAAATTAAAACATCTATTGTTTACATTAATAAATACCACGTTGTTATATTCTTGTATCGCTATGAGTAAAATTTATGCATTTTCTGAAATGGATATTTATTAGCTTCTGCAGTCGATTTATTTAAAACAAACAATTTTTTTTTTTTTTATGTAACTTCTAGCTACATGTATCCGATAATGAGAAAAAAAATTACATCATCTTGAATCATTAATCATTAATCTAGCTATTTTAAAATTGTTTAAGGTTTATGTACTACTAAGACAGGCGATCGATCGTTAGCTATAAAAATAGGTATTATGTTATGTATAACAAATAACCCATCGTCTGTCGACTTCGTATTATTAAAAATAATGCAATTCTATTATATATATATATATATATTTATAATAAAATGTAATACATACATAATATATAAAAGAATACACGTGTATAGACTTATATTAGTTCGAATCTCTCGTTGCCTTAGAGAAATGCGTATATTTTTTTTACAAATGTATGAAGAAAAGGTCTATACGATACGAGACATCTGCGAAGGAAACGGTGTAATTGATGATTTCCCTTGTGTGTTTACAGCCAAAACACTCCACGAAGCTTTTGAACGTTTTGCGACAGATGCCACAAAGGAACGGCCCCGACGTCTTCTTTAGTTTCCCGGGGAAAAAAGGATCGGTAAGCAATTGTATTATATGTTCGACGTTATCTCAATTATTTTTATTAACTAATTCGTTTTATTGTACAGGCTATTGTCTTGCCTCCGCTGGCGAAATGGCCTTATGAAAACGGGTTTACGTTCTGTACGTGGTTTCGCCTGGATCCCATCAACTCGGTGAACATTGAACGAGAAAAGCCCTATTTATACTGGTAATTATTTCGCGCGCGGGCCGCCGCGTAGGTACATAAGCAAAATGCGCTTCTTTTATTATTAATAATTGCATTGCGTTTTCAGTTTCAAAACGAGCAAAGGTGTCGGGTATTCCGCCCATTTTGTGGGAAACTGCTTAGTGTTGACCTCGATGAAGATTAAAGGCAAAGGTTTTCAACACTGTGTAAAATATGAATTTCAGCCCCGGAAGGTATTTCTCCCTCTCCTGCTGCCCAATCTCCCCTTCTCGAGCGTTCGCGCGGGAATTATAATTTTAAATCGTTTATACGTTGCAGTGGTATATGATAGCCATAGTGTATATTTACAACCGGTGGACCAAGAGCGAAATCAAGTGCGTGGTCAACGGACAACTGGCGTCGAGTACGGAAATGGCCTGGTTCGTTTCTGCCAACGAGGTAAGTTTCGCGTCTTGAAAACAATCCGATCGTGTTTCACATTTTTGGGCACATATTACGATCATTATTATTATTATTATTATTATATTTCATCGTCTGTACCCGCCGCCCTTTTTGTTTTATGATTTAACGCGCAACAGCCGTTCGATAAATGTTACATCGGGGCGACGCCAGAACTGGACGAAGACCGTGTGTTTTGCGGTCAAATGTCGGCCATTTATTTGTTCAGCGAAGCGTTAACGACCCACCAAATATGTGCCATACATAGATTAGGTCCAGGATATAAAGTAAGTGCTTTTATAATATCCCTTGTAATAACAGCGAGTTTAGATTTTAACGCGTTAAAAATGAAAAATCTATAGCGATTTATCGACAGCGAGAAACGATTGAAACGTGCGCGTTCACACGAGCGTAGTATGTCAATTGAACGCCCGCGTCGGTGGCGATATATTGTACTACGTACGATATATCTATTGTCTACTCATATTACTGTTAATCGTTGATTAATTGTTTGTGTGATTTTTAGTGCCAATTTCGTTTTGACAATGAATGTCATTTAAGTCTGCCAGAGAACCATAAAAGGGTGAGTGATTTTAAGAGCCAAACCCAGAATTCAGATATTTCTCGCATGTCCCAGCACGCTGTCGATAGTTCTGTAAGAATTTTGTTCTGTTCGTATTTTATTTTGCACTTTGTATTAATCAATTTTGTTTGTTTTTAGCTTCAGCCAATGTGATAGTTAGGCGTACACACAATAGGGATGAAAGATATCTGTATAGTTTATCGAGAGAAAAAAAATCCGAGAGTTTTATTGATTTTTTTTCGCAAAAAGTTATAAACCGTTTAACGTAAAACACATTTCGATTTTCATTTACCAACAGGCGTATGACGTATACAGTTTATTCAAATTTGAAACTCGCGTTTAATTTTATTAATTTTATACACGTGAAATTGATTTTACTTTATACTTATACACAGTACACATAATAATATTCACCAGATTATTTGCGTAATAACGTTGTTTCCAAGTTGGATTTTAAAGAATATTTGCAAACTGCATATTTTTGTATTTTAAAGGTGTTTTGTGTGCAAATTTGGGATCGCTGTTATTTCGCTTGATACATATTTTGGAGTGACATTTTACCGCTTTATTTATATATATATACACACACACACACACATATATTACGTACACTCGATTTTGTTTAGTTTCGACCCACATAATGTAATATTTATTGGAAAATATTTTATGTAAAGGTAATCTTAACACCCTGCAAAAATTGATTCCCCAAAGTCATGCTGCAACATCAAAGGCGAACTGCTGGTTGTGTTTTTAAATTCGCGTGTGCTCAATAATTTTGATAATCTAATTTCATGAGCCCATGAGCCCATGGGATTAGCTAAAGATTGAAAATTATTACAGCGTAACAGAGATTTGGTAGGAACGAATGCGTTTTATATATTTATATTAATCGCATAAACAACAAATTATCATAAATTTCCTATCCATGAATATTGAATACGCGTCGTATAGAAAAAATAAACACCGAACCATATAGCCATCAGGAGTTAACTTTTATTCAATTCAATGCCTTCCTCTATATACATACATACACACATATATATATATATATATATATATATAGCAAGAGAGTCTCATTATATTATTGTGCACCCCATTAAACGATAATAGTAAATCGCCTTTTAACATTTCTTAACTTTGTAAATAATTATTTGTATTGTATTTGAATTTACATTAATTGGGTTTAAATTGCATTTAAATTGACATGTATAAACATTATATAGGTACCTTTTGTAGCATGTAGACGTATAATGTGTGAGCTTATGATTTTCAACTTCATTAAAACATTTATGCATATTCATGTTCACATTCATATTGTTTGCCTTTTTTCAGTTGGGTTTTACTCGCCGTTAGTGTAATATTTCATAGTTTTTGTATTTTACCAAAGCAAAACAAATATAATCATAACGGGAAATAAGATTTATTATTAGCACCGAGGCGAATTGTCACTTAATTTTTTAAGTTTACATTTTTTACTCCAGATTGTAATTTGTATATTTCTTTAAACTATATACCAACATTTTCTATATAAGTTTTGGTTTTTAGCTTCTTTTTTTTTTCTTCTTTTTTTTTCATCCATAGTTAATTTGCATAAATTATGTGTGTGTGCGCGATGGATTTTTCGCGTTGTGTTTTTATGTTGCTAAATCAATTTTCGATTCAAAAAAGTCATATTTTTGGTATAAATTTAAAAAAAAAACTATTGACCTAAAACTTGGGGTGAGTAAAACACTGACCGAGTACAATGATGTTAAAAATATGTTTGTCGTTTATGTATTACTAGAGTATTATGATTTAATTTATGTGGGTAGTTATATTGTATTTTAGAACATTTCATTTTTATTTCGCATTGTTAAAAAATATATATATATATTAACGTTCAAATTGTATTTCGATTTTAGGTTTTATATGACGGTAAATTATCAAACGCCATAGTGTTCATGTACAATCCTGTAGCCACTGACAGCCAACTGTGTTTACAATCGACCCCAAAAGGAAATGCATCGTATTTTGTGCACACACCACATGCACTCATGTTACAGGTAACCACTATTATGACTGATAAGAGTCGCGAGTACAAATCATATCGGGTTGTACGTTTTGAAGTAGTCGGTCGTTTTATTTATTTTTTTTTTTTAATACAGAAAGTCCTTTTCAATAATTAAACAATGTTTTTAACAGGACGTGAAGGCTGTCATCACCCACTCCATACACAGTACCTTGAACTCAGTCGGTGGTATACAGGTGCTGTTCCCATTATTTGCTCAACTCGATTTGTCTGCAGAGCCGATGGATAAAAAAGACGCTTCTATATGGTATGCAAATACACTCGTATTTTAAACGCTTGTTCAATTCGTTTTGAAATCGAATATTAAATTCAGCCGAATGAAAACAATTAAAATGCAATTCTTTTTTTCCGCATTATTTATAAATTGTATTTTGGCGTTTTAATTTCTCCGCTTTCAATTGAATTATATTTTTGAATAATTTGTTTCTTCGTTTTGGAAATCTCGTTTGAATTCAAATAGCTTTTGATTTAATTTTGATCGAATATACAATATTATATATTCTGGTAAAACACTTCGAAACCGAAATGAATTTAATAAACCTAGTTTGATTTGAAAATATAGTTTCCCACAATTAATTTGCTCTCTTGTGTTGTGCAGTTGGAAATTATTGGGTTTCATTTGCGACATGGTGGAAACGTCACAGACCGTACAGCAGCACATGATCCAAAATCGCGGGTTTCTAGTCATTAGTTACATGTTACAAAGGTCGTCCAGGGATCATCTAACGTTGGAAGTGCTGGGTTCATTTCTACGGCTCACCAAACACCTGGTCACCTGTCTCACGCCCAACAACGAGTTACTACTGAAACAGGTGAGTTCTGAAGTGATCACGTATAGGTATATCGATGAGACGTGTAAAACCAATATGTACTGTTGTTTACAGTAGTATGCTTTGGTACCTACTCAAGTATAATATATTTTAAATATGAAATTAATATGCATATTTGGCTGTTGAGGAAGTTTTGAACAAGGGCGTACTAAAATATATTCAATGGTATGGGTTTAGGGCAACTGTTTCGATTAAAACCACCGATATTGCCATATTATTTACTATCCGTAACTGATTAGAGCAACATTATCTTTCTACGTGAGTAATATGTCGAGTTAAACGCCACGATCTTGACATAAGTCTCCACCCCCCCCCCCCCCCCAGTGAATTAAAAAATCACTCTCCTTTAGAACTAGGATGTATCTATAAGCGCGAGGGGTGGCGATCGACTTTGAGTATAACCAAATTTCCGTATGATTTCCGTTTCAGCTTCTCGATCACATATTATTCAACCCCGGCCTTTGGATATACACACCGACGCACGTGCAGACTAGACTTTACACGTACCTAGCGACCGAGTTCCTATCGGACACCCAAATCTATTCGAACGTGCGACGGGTGTCCACCGTACTGCAAACCGTCCACACGCTCAAGTATTACTATTGGGTGGTGAACCCGAGGAACAAGAGTGGTATCATACCGAAAGGACTAGGTAAGCAGACTCGTTATACTTCGTCCTCGGGGCGAATTTTATTCAAATTCAATTTGAAACGTTCGCGTTTTGTACCGCAACGGGTATCACACTGACGTTGCGTTTTTTTCTTTTTGTTCTCTATGGTTTCCAGACGGTCCTAGGCCCGCCCAAAAAGACATATTGATCATCCGAGGTTACATTTTATTGTTCCTCAAGCAGCTAATGATGTTGGGCGTTGGTCTGAAAGAAGACGAACTACAGAGTATTATCAATTACTTGACGACCGGTAAGTACAGCAAACGTAATATGATCCCACCAATGCCAGTTTCCACTAAAACAACTCTATTCCACCAACGCTCGATCCGTCTTTTAATTCGAATAATAATAATAAAAATAGATAAACATACGTCTTTGTTTTCAAAAAATAATTCGATAGTGATCAAAAGACGTAACGTGATTTTTTTTTTTTTAGATAAAAATGAAATAAAAATACTAATTCAAGTCAGTGAAAAAAAAAAGATTTAAAATGTTAACATTATATAGTTACTCGCGATTTAAAATACTATTTCGTTTTATTTAGTTTATTGTTATGCCATAAAATGCAATAGGTAAATTATGTAACTTTTAATTTGTCTCTTGTGAAAGGATTTCGTACTCTATGGTACTAGACTATTATGTCTTGGTGAAAAAATGAAACGTACGCTTTTAGTGGAAACGTGCATGAACCCGCGTTTTTTTTTTTTTTTCCGAATATTTATATCAGATATGTTTATTTAATTGCTAATATCACATGTGCCCCCACTTGTGTGTTTATTCTCGGCGCCTATAGTTTGTGAGGACGAAAACCTGCACGACGTTCTTCAAACCCTCATGTCACTCATGTCTGAACAACCTGCGTCTATGATCCCGGCTTTTGACGTGAAGCACGGCGTACGATGCGTATTCAAATTAGTGGCGTCCGAAAGCCAATTAATTCGACTTCAAGCACTAAAGCTCTTGGGATTCTTCTTGAGCCGCAGTACGCACAAGTAAGTCGATGAAAATAAACGTTAAGTGCTCGATTACGAATAGTATATATTAAAATTTCCGTAAACAATCAAAGCGCGTACGAATACGATCCGTTCGATGCGATTTGCATTTTATTTACACGATAATGATCAATTATATTCGTAATATTGTGAATTTTAATTGAATTCTTTTGTTTTTACAAAAAAATTAATTATCCTTCTTTTTTTTTTTTTAATAATAATAAAAAAAACATTTGTTTCAAATTACACAATGTCATACACAAATCGTGTTTATAGAATAATCATATAAAACATGTAGACAGTAATATTCGTATACGTTTATAAAAATACATTTCTTATATATTTTTCTAAGCATTGAGATATGTTTTTTTGGTGCTTAAACGATTGTGAAAAATAATATATTATACTTTCTTAACGCGATAACGCAATAATCCTCGATGGGCAATTATATAATACCTCATATCTAAAAAACTTTAGTCTCTATATCTTCCTTAGAAGTAACAAATTATTAGATATTATTTTATCATGTTATTTCCGCCGACTTTTTTGACATAAATTGCAAATAAAACATTGCAATTATGATATAATTAATAATAATTAGTGATAATTGACATTTTTTTGTTGTAAATTCGTGTGATGCTACGATGCATACGTGACGAATGTCATGTGATGCTGTCGCGTCACCACCCGCGCCCCCCGTGTAGGTACTCGTCGCCCGTGCACGATATTATGTATCGCATTCTAAAACACCATTCCGCGCGAAGCTTCGTCATAAATTTACATTCGACTCGATTAACATTTCCTTCGTTTTGTGATATTATTATATTTTCAATGGATTTTTTTGCCTATACGACAAAAATATTTATAACGATTTTGCACGACATGCTGTTGTAATGTAAAAAATTTAACACGAATATGTACCACAACCTATGTAAAAATCAATGCTGCGGACCAAACTAATTATTATGATCGTTTTTTTTTTTATTTTAGACGAAAATACGACGTGATGAGTCCTTATAATCTATACACTTTGCTGTCAGAGCGATTAATGTTACACGAAGAAACTATTACGCTGCCGACTTACAATGTTCTCTACGAGGTTTGTATATAAAACGATTGATGTGTTTTATCGTCTACATTTGATTTTCGATTAGATGTCTTGGGTTTTTTTTTATGTTATATATTTTGACGAATAGCAACTGCAACTATACGTACACGTATATATATATATATTGTAGATCAATTAGAACTTTATCCTTTTTTGACCATCTTTAAAAATTCATATAATCTAATTTGTCAATAGTTATCCAGCTTGACTTGTACTTAATCGGTTTAAAACTATTACCAAAACGTACAATTCTCCAGTATTATCTGGTAAAACTATGGTGATTATTGTAGTAAAAAAAAAACTATCGGCCATTCTGGTTGTATTATTTTTCTTTGGGTGAAAAAAAAAACTACTGGTTCTGAAAACGTTACAAAATTAATTATTATTGACGCCAATAATATATCTATTCCCACGTCCCAGTAACTTTTAGATAATTTCGATTTGAACACAAAACGACAAAATAGGAATACCTTTCTACTTTGAGAAGTAATTCGTTTTTATCACTGGACTTCCGATGTTGAAAATGGCGTTCGCAACAATACAACCGCGTCCGTCACAACTTTAGGAATCGTAATGAAAATTTAATTTAAAAGTTAAACGTTCTTAAAACGAACGGGACCGTTCGGTTTAGCTTTAGAAACAAAAAAAAAAAACATACTTCGGTACACTTAAACATCTAGAAATCAATAAAATTTAAGAAATACTCCGGTCGACGATTCGTACAACACTAAAATAATAAAGATAATTGACTAGAGAAAGTTATAAAATTTTTTATCTGAATTGATTTCATCCACTTCTACGACCGGTTCGATCATTGTCTTGCCACGAGGGCGTAACTTGACATTTTTCTGAAGAGTTGAGGCAAACTCTGTTATAATTTATTATATTTCAATATAATATATATATACCTCATTAACTTATAATAATTTAATTAATTTTGGATGTGAAGTGCCTGAATTTTCGGTGTAAATAATGATTGAAAAGTATTCTTCTTAGCTCATCGACATCA
Organism: Drepanosiphum platanoidis; assembly: GCA_948098885.1. Taxonomy (NCBI): domain Eukaryota; kingdom Metazoa; phylum Arthropoda; class Insecta; order Hemiptera; family Aphididae; genus Drepanosiphum; species Drepanosiphum platanoidis. The sequence continues at coordinate 5,091,426 of OX402537.1, read as the reverse complement.
CACATTTTTAATTATTTTTACCTATTCGTATTTATTTATTTTTTCAATTCGACCATTAAGTGTGGTGTCTCTGAATAAAACGATTTGAAATGTATGAAATAATAATTGCTATAACTTAGTTCGTTATCCGGGGTGATTAAATAGACGCAGTAGGGTTTTAAGTTCAAATAAACAAATGGATGAATCTGGTTTTAATAGTTATTGCGCCGCCTACTACTTGACTAGATAATGGGTACATAGGGGTTTGTGTTCAAATAAAAAAATAAAAAACAATAAAAAAAAAATGAAACCTCTATAGTTATTGTCATATCGGCCAACCATCGGGCAATATATAATATGGTAGAATGAGGTTAAATCGTGTGCGCAGTAGTTTTTGGTCAAACTCAACCGATTGCTTTCCTTGGTTTAACCAACGTTTAAGCGTCTAAATGGTACATTTTCATTTTGAATCCAGCTGTGAGGGATGTCTCATTATTTGTATTCTTGCGAACGCCATTTGGATGTCGGAAATCCAGCGATAGAAACGACTTCTTCTCAAACACAGATAAACTTCATAGACGTGCGCGTATAAAATATGCATTTTATTCGTCAAAATATTGGACGAGAGTTTGCTTTTGACCGGTAGTTTTAGTTTAGGACTGAAAGGGTTAACTACGTTAATACGTTAACGGGGTAGACGTTTTGTATTTACTCTATTCGTTTCGTATACGATTATCTCTTGTTTATTAAATTAACAATGTATACAATTTAAACATTTTTTCTTTCACTTGAAAAAAAAAAAAAGTACTACAAAATGATTTGATTTCCATCTTAAATAATTAAACGCGGTTTATGCAATGCACCTAATTCATATTTTATGTTAAAAATTAAAAACAAAACGGGAGTTGAATTAACTCGTATCTTTATTTTGCAAACAACATAGAATTCGAATCGCTCTATTAGATTTATTCAAAGTATATTTTTGAAATACCTCAATTTCTATTTCTGACGTTTTGTTTATGAATTTATGATCATCCGCAATTATTTACATAACTATACAATAAGCTTTTTACTCGTGTGTGTGTGTGTTTGGTGTATGACATGACATAACATGTGTCTACTCAATAAATTCGACTTGAAACAGCTATCGCTTATCGAGTACGAACTAAATTTTAATAAGTTATGACTATGAAGATGAAATAGTTGACTGACTGACATAAATTCGATTTTATTACTCCGACATCATAAGGTTTTTATTGCCCAGAATAAATCTTTATAATATATTCCCTTGTGAATCATTTTTGTCGTCTCGTCTTAGGATTATATGATATTTGATATAAAAAAAATAAAAATAAAAATAAACTTTTCAAGTGTCTGTTAGACCTTTGGGAATATTTTCAGGATCAATAAATTGGAATTTTTTTCATAACACAGACCGTAATTCTTACACTAATTTGTTGCGATAAAAATGTTAAATTGTTACAATAATTCTCCATGAACCCAATGCTGTTCGGAGAAGAGGGTGTCATTCCAAATAATTATTATTCGGTCGAACCTGTGCTAAGCCACCCGATGTTTGTCAAATTTCATTTATTTCGACGACCCGCCAATATTCGCGAGCATATTTCGGACTTTTGCCTTAATCAAATTCAGTCGAGAAACCGAATCATTTTTAAATTATCTAAACTGTTTTAAGTAATTGCTTAAATTGTTTCTTCGTCGTAGTACGCGGATCGCATTGTTTTTTTTTCAAATTTTTTTTCATTTTTAAAAACACAATACAATACTGTTCGTTTAATATTTGTCTTTGGGTCTGTCAAATATTTATAAATTACGTCATTCCAGTTTTGCGGTGACTAAATATAAATATTTTTATTGATGAGTTTTTTTTTTTTTTAATTTGAACCTAACCTTTTTTTATCCCATGTCACAGACCCTCGTGAACATCTGGACTGCCCTTCATCAATTATAAAATAAATAAAACAATATAAATTTGAAAAATAATTGGCGACAGCAATTTGTATGATCATTTTAATGTCAAAACTTTGTGCAATACTTTCTTTATCACATGTCAGTTTTATTAGGTGCTTTGTATTTTTGGGTTTGATTATTACAGAGTAGATCCGTGGGACATGAATAATAATATTTTATTAAATTTGTTTATAGATAAATTGGAATATTAGTTGTATAATTTCTTAATATGTTTCTTTGTGTGTATTGTATGTATGGAATATTTCATCGAAATTCTATATTTCTATGCAGTTTAAAGCTTTGTAAACACCAATTTACTATACAAAATTTATACTATAGATTATCATTTATTAGATTTTTAAACATGATAATAAAAATAACATAAATGGTATTAATTGTATTATTTGTCTGTTTAGATATTAACGGAGCGTATCAGTCAACAAATACTTTACACTAGACATCCAGAGCCTGATAGTAACTGCAGATTAGAAAATCCAAGTAAGTGTTTTTATTTCTTCAAATATCCGTGAATAGTTGAATAGTTCTTAGATATTCGAATAACGCGCATGTGTAAATTATTTCCATTTATTTTAGTGATTCTCAAAGTAGTAGCTACACTAATTCGACAAGCAAAACCATCGGAGCAGTTGTTGGAAGTCAAGAAATTGTTTTTGTCTGATATGACCATACTTTGTAGTAACAATCGTGAAAACAGACGAACAGTATTGCAAATGTCTGTTTGGCAAGTATGTTATTGAATTTAGAGTTATGTAATTCCAATCTGTTTAATCACCGACATGTGTTACTAGGAATGGCTCATTGCAATGGCATATATCCATCCGAGAACGTGTGAAGAACAAAAAGTGTCTGACATGGTGTACAACCTTTTTACTATGCTACTCCATCATGCTATCAAACACGAATACGGTGGTTGGCGAGTCTGGGTCGATACTTTAGCGATAGTACATTCAAAGGTAGTTATTGTATTTTATCTGAGCCTATTCAGGATTAATTTAAAATTATCTTTTGTATTATCAGGTGTCATTTGAAGAATTCAAACTTCAGTTTGCATTGATGTACGAACATTACGAACGTCAACGTAGTGATAATATTACTGATCCACGCCTACGTCAACAGCGACCAATTAGTACCATATCTGGTTGGGAAAATCAACCTCCAGCACCTCCCATAAATCATTCTCCATCTGAAACCCCTGTAAGTTCAAATATCAATTTCACATAATAAGTATCATATTTAAAAATGTTGCTTTATTATAATCATTATTATTTTCAGGAGTCGATTGTTAGCACACCTGTAAAAGATGTTCCTGCGCTGAAAGAAGGGCAAGACAAAGCCGCCGAATCAGAGTTGACGAAAATAGACGAAACAAAGTCAATAGAAAGTGAAACCAAAGGTCAAGAACAGCCAGTCATAAGCGGGAATATGGAGCAGAAGGTGTCTACAGACAGCGAAGAAAAAGATAATACAATAAAGGTTGAAACCGATGATCAAGAGACAAAGTTAAAAGAACCCAAAATTAATGATACTAGCTCTGAAATGGAAATTGAAAACAAACATCAAGATATATTAAAATCGGTTGAAAATAAACTTGATGGTATTTCAAAAGATAAACAGAATCAGGACACAGGCTCACATGAAGAAATTAAAATTGAAGACATTGAACCGAGTTCTATAAGTACACTTAATGAAGAAACAAAAGAAAACAAAAATGATAATATATTAGACGTTAATAAGAAAAATGAAAGCGATGTCATTGAACAAATTAAAGAAATCAAAAATGACAATATAATAGAATCAAAATCAGTTAAAAACGAACACATTAATTTGAACATTTCCGAAGAAATCAAGGTATTAGACAACGCTGTAAATAAATGTATTGAGCTTGACAATGCAACAGCGGAGAAGTGTTTACAAGTTAACGGCGAACTACCGGTTAAAATAAATGAAAATTCAGAGCATAAAAATGTTAATGAAACTATTGAAAACCATGTAACATCTAACGGTAATGACACGGAAACGAAAAATGTTGACATGCACAACAGTTTAAATACTCAATTGAGTGAAGACATTAAAGTTAATGTTACAGAAAAAGTAAACAATGACACATTGCCCTTAGATTCAGTATCTAATAATGATATTACAAAAGATAATGGAAACATTGTTAGTCAAGATAGTATTAGTAATAGTAGTGATAGTGAAACAATTACAAATTCAGAATGTTTACATTGTGAAACCAATGGGGACAGTGTGGAAAATAATGAGCATAATACCGTTGGGCAACCAATATCTGTGATTACTGTTCAGACGTGTGACGCAATTGATAGCGACTGTTCGGAGGCATATTTAACACCAAATGAACTCAACGATACACCGAAAAAAGTATTAGAAAATATCAATTCAAAGCCAAATGATCTTACTGACATTGTTAACGATGAAGTTTTATCTCAATTGAATCCGTCCATAGAAACTATTAACCAAGAGGAAATTCCGTCCATAAATGAATCCGAAGCAATTGTAGAGTTGAAAAGGGATGAAACAAATATCGACAAAGTAAATATAAATGTTGATAAGCCAGAAGAGTCTGTTGATAAAACTGAAGAAACTGCTGATAAAGCTGAAGAAACCGTTGATAACACTGAAGAAACTGTTGTTAAGCTAGAAGAAACTGTGGACAAGCCAAATGAATTAGTTGACGTAGCAGATGAAACTGTTGATAGAATAGGTATAAATGAAGTAGAAGAAAATATTGAAAAAGCAGTTGAAAACGTTGAAAATATAGAAACAAGAAACAAATTGATTCAAAATTGTAATGACATTGAAACCAAGAGTAAAGAATTGAATATTGTTCTTCAGTCACACGAAGAAGATAAAAAAACTGTCGAAGAAGGTACGTATATATGCCATTTATTATTACAAGCGTATAAAAAAACTATTTTGAAATATGTCCATGTTGTTAAAATACATTTTTCTCCAATGTAGTAAACTAATAACTTATGGAATACAATATTAGTTTCCTGTGTCTGATTTTGAGTGATAAATTTAAAATGTTTAGTAAAAATTATTATTATTATTAACACTTGCATACCTTGGTAATTATAATAAATAAAAAATTACCACTTGAGTTGACGACTAATTTTCTAAATTAATTAACTTCAGGACACATATTAAGATATATAGAATAATGTTAAAGTTAATGTGCATGTTTTAATATGGCTGTTGATTTTGTTTTAGAAAAAGAAACTAAACCTGTAGTAGTGACTGATGATATAAAAGAGGCGAATGTAGAAAACAATAGTGCAGACACATCTGGTAATAAAATAATATAATTAATGATAATATGATTTTTATGTTTTGAAACTTGTATGATTATAAAATATATTTTCAAAATTTTAGAACCTGTTTTTGTGAATGGGATCGAAGAGAAAAAGGATGAGAAGACTGAGAAAAAACCAGCTCCTTCAAATGTTGATGCAAGACCAATGTTCAATCCAGGTCCATCAAGGCCTCCGTTTAGGATTCCAGAATTCAAATGGTCTTACATTCATCAACGATTACTATCAGATGTGCTCTATTCTCTTGAATCCAACATTCAAGTCTGGAGAGGGTAAACGATTGCATTGTTAAAAAAAAACAAAATGTGCAAATGATAATTTAATAATATTTTTTATTACAGACATTCAACGAAATCAGTTTTGGATTTTGTTAATGGAGCCGAAAATGCAATATTTGTTGTTAACACCGTGCATTTAATCTCACAACTGTCGGACAACTTGATTATAGCCTGTGGTGGATTGTTACCGTTACTCGCGTCTGCTACATCACCCAATGTAAGACAATTATAAGACGTGCGATTTTGCACATAAGTGTTTATTACCAAAAATCTTGTGGGAAGGCAAAGTAAAAATATCACGACTTGTTATTCATAAGACTTGATAAAGTATGGTGGGAAGCATTTTATTCCAATGTATCTTTTTTCTGTCTCGCAATCTTGAATCGTTTAAATTTAAAATGCTCTTTCAAACTGGCGTTAAAAAAACTCAAATAATAAACGTATCAAAGCTAAAATAACAATCATAGTGGATTATTTTATAACAATTGCGATAATAATGACTTATGTTTTAACTTTCAGTCCAAAAACTACTATTGACTCCATGATCATAATCATATCTTTTACACACTATCTCAATAATCCAGAGCCTAATATTATTACTTATTAGGTATGCAATTATGTTTTAGTATGGTTATAGATAATACTATATAGATAATATTATTATCTATATATTATTATATATAATATTATTATCTATATCCATGATGTTTATTATGTAAGAAAAAAAATTATTGATCTAATGATTTCATATGATAATATTACCTGATTGCAAAGCATGATATCCCTAATTTACTTTCGACAGTTGGTCACACTTATCTTGAAAATACTTGGAATACAAATTATTGTATTCCCACTGGAAACTTCCCAGTTTCTATTGAAAATTATAGTTTGGCAAGTTATTTTAGGTGAGTTATTGAATAAATTTTTAAATCTTTTTGGTTTATTCTTTATCTTACATGAAGTTTTTTTAACTGAATGTATATAACAGTTTAAATCGTTGCAATTTGTGATTCATTAATTTTCGTTGTACTTATAAAAATGTAAGCCTATATATATATTATCTATCTTACCATAACATGTCCGTTTTTAAATTAAGTATTTTTTTTTAAATATTCCATGTTTTGTTACAAGCTTCATGCCCATTTACAATTTTAAATAAACAAATAATATGTTATATTATTTACTCACTGTCCACACTAATGATATCAAAATCAAAATTATCATGTGGCTAAAATGTATGTATTATTCACTGTATAAAATATGAATATTAAATTACTATAATCTATGTTTAAAAAGTACTTTTGGGTTTTAAATTAAGTTACTAAAATATTTTTTTTAATTTTGTTTGTAGTAGTGTTTATTTAATAAAACATTGTAGGAAGCAAAAGTCGGGGTGAAATGCCTCCTCCCTGTTTCTCTAATGGTTATAATTTTATAAACGATTTTGTTCTACAAAGTGCAAATGTCTAACTGTCTAATTATTCCAGAGCGAATTGGACATTATGGAACCTACCCAAGGGATGACGGTTGAAGTCGCAGCGTCTTTACTACAACGTTTGGTCAACATGGCTGATGTGTTGGTGTTTGCTAGTTCATTGAACTTCTCTGAATTAGAAACAGAAAAGAATATGTCAAGCGGTGGAATACTACGACAGTGTTTACGATTAGTTTGCACAAATGCAGTGCGCAACTGTTTAGAATGCAAAGAACGTAGTCGTTTATTGGTCTTGCCATCACAGCCAAATAATCCCAAGCAGTTGCATTTACAATCACTTATTCGAGCTGGCCAATCATCACCTAAGGTAAATAGTTTTGCAATCTAACAATTTTGAATTCGGACAGATTCTAGATTATTAATGTTTCAGAGTTTAATCGATGGCTCAACCAACCCAATACGAGATCCAGAGAAACTATTACAAGAAATGGACATTAATCGTTTACGCGCAGTTATTTACAGAGATGTGGTAATATCTAAAAGTTATAATAATAATAGCTCATCAAAACTAATTGCTGCTGTTTTCATATTAGGAGGAAACTAAACAAGCACAATTCTTGTCATTGGCCATTGTTTATTTTGTATCTGTACTGATGGTGTCTAAATATAGAGACATACTGGAACCACCAACAGCATCATTGCAGATCCACGGAAATGCTCCGCCCAACAATAATCAAGCCCGATCGGAGAGTCCGCCAAGTAATATACTTTACAAATAAATAATTTTAACATTTATTTTACTTCGTAACCTTTCACACACCATTAATAATAGTTTAGTGGCACTTAAATGTTGTGTCCCATTGTTTTGAACCTGAATTTTAATTGAATTCTTATTGTGCCCAGATTGTCATGGTACAAGACCGTTGTTTCCTCAGTGGTCCCATCATGTTTATCCCCAATTCCTACCTCCGTCTCATTCGATAGATCCACAAATGCCCCGTAACTTCGGCCACCGCAACATTATGTCACATTACGCTGCGCCCTCGTTAGGACAACAAGGTCAGATTATGTTCTACCGAATGTTTTTTTTTATCCTTGTCCAATTTTTATTTGGTCTTAGATAGCACTGTGTTACGCTTGTAAGTGAGAAAAAATATAGAAACTTCCACGCTCAATTTTTATTTATTTTAGTGTAGCTAGTATGTTTAACAGTTCATTCATTACTTTGCCTCACTGCCACATAGTTTAGTTTTTATTGGTACCCAATGTTTCGTATTTATATTAATAACAATTCCTAAGATAAATAAAATACAAAATATTTTTACTACTTACTTATATGTCTATAATATATTATAAAACAATATAATCATTAACCTAAACCTTAAAAAAGTGTTTGTCCCATTAAACATGCACTAATAAAAAAAAAAAAACAGTGTTTTACATTATAATTTATTTGAATACAAATATTTCTATTGATTAAAAATATATAATATAACTATTAATTAAATTATTGTTTGATGTACATGTTATAATACTGTAATCCTATGAAAGATGACTTTTGATGTATCTTTTGTGTTCAATTACAAAAACGATTTGTATTCTAAAACAAGATAAACCAGTATTTTCTGTTTTATTTATCATTCTGTGCAACACGTAAAACAACATTGATGTTGCATATTTATAAAACTACTAGTGTTGTGTTTGACATGCATGGAAATAATTTACGTTTTTAAAGTAGGATAGTATGCGTGTTTAATTTTCTGAAATTTCCAATTAATTAAAAAAATTCAGTTCGTTTGGTTTGTTTAATTGGCATTAGATATAGATGGCATGTCAATTACAGTGTATGCTATAGATAAAACGTTTTATTATGAAAATCATACAAATTTGTTTCAGCAGACGAAGAAGACTACAACACCATGATGACATCAATGGACAATTTAAATCACACTTCACAAGTGTCAAGTACCCCCTGCAACAAGGTAAATTATTCGTTTTTTTTTCTTTCTATTTATCGTCATTCAGTGGTTAACAATGAATTTTCTAGTGTTATTTTTCAACACTAATTATTCCATTATAATATATTTAAAAATGAATTTTATAAAAACTTTGTTTAGGGCATCATAACATTTTATGTAAAAAATTTAATGACAAATTACATTGGATTAAATTCTTGAATTTAATGTTAATTTTGATTTACTATAATTCTCATTATTAACGTGTTTAACCTTTAAAACGTTTATAAACATGTTACAATATTATTTTCTAAAAATGCAATAATTTAATTTTATAATATTTAGGTATTTAAATGTGTTAAACGTTTAGCCAATTAGTTTTTTTTTTTCGCGTATTAGTTAAAATGTTCATCAAATGGGTCTTAATATAGTCATGAAAAAAAGTGGAAATTGTTCTTTTATGTTGTTTTATGTTCATTTGTATAGCAACTGCTCAGAGTTCCACCAGTAACATCGTTCAACAATTATAACTTATGCTACCGCCGTAAAGTTCTAAATAACAAAACTATAATGGCTCCGAAAAAGGTACTGGCTTTAAGTGCCAAACCAAATAACACGCTGTATTTTTTACACAACTATTAGGTTTTAAAATGCACACCAGCAACAATATTGAGAAATTATATATTATACATAATATTATTATGACACTGTTGATAAACGTGTTTTGTATATTTTAGATTATTTAGCGCACTTATGCTTAATATTTATTTTGTGTAATCCAAAAAACTGTTCCGTTTTAGGAAACAATTATTGTATTTTACTTTATTTATAAAAACAAAAAAAAAAAAAAAATAATAGTAAAATTAATTGTCATGTTTGTTTAGAGTATATGCTCTGAAGAATTAGCTTCAACAAGTTCAGCAGCATGTAGTGATGCCGAAAGCAATGATACCGATGTCAAAGCTAGTACCATAGCGTCTGCACATAATGATGAGGCTTGGACTGATGTAAATCTTAATGAAGACTCGCAGTCCAATAACGAAGAAGATGGAAGAATACATAGAGGTAAAATTTTTAACTTTTATTTATAACGATTAACACTAACTATGCGTAACAATCGATAAAAGGAATATAGAAAACATTTTGTTAACAGCTGTATAGGTATAAAAATTAATCGATTGATATGAATAACCAATTTATAATTATTTTTTTGATGTAACACATTTTAAGATTTCCATTATTGAATATATATTTTTTTTTATCTCTGTCGGCATTAAACTGAAAGACTTGGGACCTAAATAATCAACAAATTTTTGACCAAATGCTTTTCTGGACTTCTAGAGTACTTGATTTTTGTATATATATGAGTGGTTAATCAGTGGATATGTTAACTGGTTGACAGGTTCCTTCTGGATATAATTTATTTGGTAATTAAACAGTTAGTTAATGTGTCGAGATAAATATTTACTTTAAATTGGTAGAAAAGTAAGAAAATACCAATAAAATCTGTACTCTACTTTTAATAAATCATTTTTATTCCCCATTCGATTTTATAAATGAAGTATATGAGTATTTATTTGGTAACTTAACATCTCCCTCATTATCCAATTTATAACTAATGTTTATGCTAATAGATAACTGGCTTCTGAATTAAATAAATAAATAAAAAAAAAACTATAAAATACAAATATAATGAAAACTGTTAATCGCAAAACTATAATGTAGAAAGAACAGAGCAATAATAAAATAGAGAGAAAAAAAAGAATGTTAAAGGTCATGAATTTTGTTTTTATTTTGTATTTTTGCTCATAATATGATTATAATAGGTATTATAGTAATATATCGATTAAATTAGTCTTGTACTAAGTAGTCCTATCAATTTATTATTATTAAATATTATTGTATGATATTGAAATATTTAATATTTTTGTATTTATGCAGATATACGTGGAGATAAACCACTGAGTGAAATATCTGTAGTCAACGTTCCAGCATCAGCTGCACAAAATGTCAATATGCAAAACCCTGGCCACAGTGTTGAGGACTTTGGACTAAAAAATGTAAATTTGCCACATCAAACGCATCTACCCAACAGAGAGGCATCCCTCACGCACAAGTTAGAAGCTGCACTGGGTTCCGTCTGCCCACTTTTACGGGAAATAATGGTCGACTTTGCTCCATTTTTGTCAAAGACATTAGTTGGGTCTCATGGTCAAGAATTGCTTATGGAAGGCAAAGGTGAGTGCTTTGTATTTCATTCACTAGTATAATTAACAGTTATAAACTAGAAATATATTCAATATGAATCATTCATACTTAAGGACTAAGGAAAAAATACATTATTTTGTTATAAATACCCATTGTATTTATATTAGTTTTCTCAATCAAATAGGTACACAAAGTTTAAAATTTACAAAAATGGTAAAATTATTTACTATCAAAAGAAAATTAATGCCTTTGTTCATAATCATGAGTTGATATTTATTTTAACTTATATTTAAAAATAAAATAATAATGAATATAAATAATTAAACGGATCTTTGCAAGATAATTTTTTTTGAAATCAACATTATTATCATGTTTGTTCATCAATCAAATACTTGGTTCCTAAATTTTTAAAATTAATATCATCCAATGTTTTTATTTATTATTTATTTTCATTTTAAAGTTTGCCCTGTTATGTAAATTATAATGAATTACATATTTAGGATTTCATAACTTACTTGAAAACGGATAATAGTCGTCAGATGTATGTTTAAAATTTTATTGTCGTGTCTATACTCTATAGTAAACATTTATTTACTAAATAATATATTCATTAGAATGATTTGATAATATTTCCTTCAAATTTGTTGAAATTCGAAAAATGGATTTTAGAAGTCTTTTTTTTATAGTATTAAAAAATATTCGTTATTATAAGACAATTTTGAGAAAAAAAAAAATAATGTGGCGAACAGTTCACTTAATAATAAAGTTTTTATACATTTCCTAGCATGATAATATCTTTTAAATGAACAAAAATCATTTCAATGTGTACGGTGGATTTACTATTTTTTACTTAGGTATTAAATATCGAGTTTTTTTAATAACCATATGAATTGCATATTTTTAAATTTTAAAGTCGTTATTATAGGTACATGTTTATCCGTGGTTAGTGTGGTGTTAGAATATCTACCTAATCCACGGTTGTAACAATGTTACATATTGTACTTAAACCTATTGATTTTTTCGTAATAATTTGTTAACATTTTTTTTTGACGTGATAACGTCTTATAAATCGATTAAATGTTCGAATTATATTATCGATTATATAATAACAGAATATTATTGTAATGATCATACTGTTTCGGTAAAAACGCTGATAACGACGAGTTATCACAGCACTGCAGGTGGCGCGAATCACGCGAACGGCACTTGAATTTTCCGTTTGAAATATAAAACGCGACGCGCGTCACGCGTTGCAGTGTGTCGTTCCGCCGCCGTGTGGTCGCGTGGCCGCGTGGCCGCCGTGATGGAACGACGACGACGTGGTCGCGCGCTGCGGACAGAACTCTGGATACCGCGGTCGCGGTCGTCCGTCCGGAGGTCGTTTAAAAAAACGACCGTTAAAACAAAAAAAATTACTCTCCATGAATTCGTAAATAATTGTCAATTTTCATTGGCTGTCCGTTTTTCCAACCGTTTCGGCCGACGCGGGCCTACGGGTTTCCCTTCCGTTTCAGTCTTCGTCGGTTCGCGCTAATGTCTGCAGGTTCTCCGAACGGGTCCGTGTTTCGAGAATTTTATGCCGACCGCCATTGTCTCGTTTCTCGGTTTCAAAAATTCGTTTCGCGACGATGGTAATAGTATTTATCGACGAATAATCGCACGTCTCACGGCGGTCGCGTGGGCGCAACCAAATTATTTCGTCGCTAAAATACTACCGTACCATCGATATTCGGTTTTAACGTTATTTTCCTATCGTATCGCCGCCGTCGCGTCCGGTGCGCGCGATCCATTACGCGAGTGTAATGGCCGTCGCCTTCGGATTTCCCACGATTCCGTCGAGGCTCGCGGAAGACGTCTAATCCAAGCCGGTAAAGGCTTGGAGTGTGCGTTTTTTGACGTCGTCGCCGTTTCGTATCGTATTCGCCGTGGTCGGTGCGATCGCCGCCGTTTGTACTATCGATATTCGGTGTTTAGAATATTTTTCGCCTCGGTCGCGGCGTTCGCGGCGCGCCGTTCGCCAAAATATCGTGGTTCGCGCGAGTAGTGAATAATCGTTCCGTGGTGTTTTTATTCGAGTGTACCAGCACGAAATATGTTGTGAAATGTTTCGGACCCGCCGAATGAAAACGGTCGTCAATGGAGTCGACGACGGCCCGAGGTTAGTGATAGATAATATTTTATAATATTATATCGATGTGAAATATTAGTACGACCCACCGACGCGTTATGCAAAACTTATTATTATTATATATTATTATTAAACCACCGTTACACAACGCGCGTTTGAACTGATAAATTGCGAGTATAGTGGTAGTGAATTCGACGGCCACTCGGTCGAACGAATGAGGAAGCGGCGCTAGGTCTATATTAGCGTGGCCGCGTGGCCGCTGTGACGGGACGACGACGACGCGGTCGCGCGCAGTGGACGGAACTCCGGATACCGCGGTAACGATTCTCGGTTAAGAAAAAGCCGTTACGAAAACAATTACTTTCCAAGATTCGTGATTTATTCTCATTGGCTAGTTCGTTTCAACCATTTTAACGGCCGGCGACGCGGGGATTTCCTTTCCGTTGTCCCTTCAGTCTTCGTCGGTTCGCGTGTATGTTGTAGGCTTCTCCGAACGGGTCCGTGTTTCGAGATTTTATGCCGACCGCCATAGTCTCGTTTCACGGTTTCTACAATTCCTTTCGCGGCGATGGTAATAGTATTTATCGACGAATAATCGCACGTCTCACAGCGGTCGCGTGGGCGCAACCAAATTATTTCGTCGCTAAAATACTACCGTACCATCGATATTCGGTGTTTATCGTATTTTTCCTATCGTATCGTCGCCGTCGCGTCCGGTGCGCGTGATCCATTACGCGAGTGTAATGGCCGTCGCCTTCGGATTTCCCACGATTCCGTCGAGGCTCGCGGACGACGTCTAATCCAAGCCGGTAAAGGCTTCGAGTGTGCGTTTTTTGACGTCGTCGCCGTTTCGTATCGTATTCGCCGTGGTCGGTGCGATCGCCGCCGTTTGTACTATCGATATTCGGCGTATAGAATATTTTTCGTCTCGGTCGTTCGCGGTACTTCGTTTGCCAAAACGGTTTGTGAATTTTACTATTATATTTTACTACTATATTTTTTTTTCAATTTAGAAAATTATGCAATTTATACGCTTATGGTACAATTAGCATAATTAAATATGATAGAAATATAAACAATAACATCTAATTATTATAAGAATTTACAACATAAACATGTAAAAACATATATCATTAATCACTAATACAAATGTAAAATCAATTTCTTTTTTTTAACTGATACCGTGTTTATTAATTACTATTGGTTAATTTTTCAAATACATTTCAGGATTAACGACTTTTAAAAACAGTCAGTCAGTCGTCGAACTGGTGATGTTGTTGTGCTCTCAAGAATGGCAAAATTCGTTACAAAAGCACGCTGGTCTCGCTTTTATCGAACTTATCAATGAAGGACGGTAAGATGATTCAATGTTTACATTGAATTTAACAATAATAATTTGAGTAGGATATTTTATACTATGTGATGAACTGTTTTATTTAGATTATTATCTCACGCCATGAAAGACCATATCGTCCGGGTGGCCAACGAAGCCGAATTTATATTGAACAGAATGCGCGCCGACGACGTATTGAAACATGCGGATTTCGAAGTACTATTATATATTTAATTATTTGGATATCGATAGTTCACTGCAGTGATTCTTATAAAATAACTTTATAACTTTTATAAATACCGTGCATAATTAATTGTTTTTAAATTCTTTTATTCAGGCCCAGTGCGCCCAAACAACACTGGAACGTCGTGAAGAAGAGAAAATGTGTGATCATCTTATAACGGCGGCAAGACGACGGGATAGCGTGGTGGCAAGTCGGATTCTTGACAAAATCTGCAACATATTATCTAACAAACATGGTGCTTGGGGTTATCTTCACGAAAATATTCCCATAAGGTTTGTGGTATAGTGTATACTGTACAGCAGGTTCCCTAGATATCTTTCAATATACAGTAAAATCTGCTTAATGGGGACATATCAGGACGGGGGGGGGGGTGATCTATTTGTCTCCATTATCTGACCCTCAATTAACCAAATAATTTAAAAATAACTATTTAAGTGCATTTATACATAATAACTCTATTTATAAAATACTTTTTTTTTCTTCTGTTTATGGCCTTTTAGACCACACATCCAATTATAAAAGCCTCCATCCTTCACGATTTTGTGATAACATATTATGCCAATCTTCATCCGGGTAGAAATCTGCTACATCTTTTTTTACGCAATCCTCCCATCGCATTCGGGTCTTCCTATAAATGGTCTTTTCCCTCTTGGATTTTTTTGTAGGACCGTCTTTATCATACCATCTCAGGTTTCCTCCACACGTGACCTGCCCATTCCAATCTTTTTCTTTTTATCTCCTTAACTATATCCGGTCTGTTGTACAGGTTACATAACTCCTCATTGTGTCTTACGCCATTCCCCTGTTTGCGGGTCACAACATGGTCCATATATCCTTCTTTATATTTTTCTTTCAAAAATCTTCAGTTTTGACTTGTCACTTTTCCTTACAGTCCAACATTGCGCTCAATATAGTACTAAAGGTCTTATCAGTGTGATGTATAGCTTAACTTTTAGTGCCTTTGAGAGTGTTCTCGACTTAAGTTAGTTACCCAATGCGTGATAACATTTGTTGCCCATTTGGATCCTTTTAAGTATCTCATACTCCATATTATTTGATTGGGTGATCATTGTACCAACAAATTTAAATTCTGATACTTTTTTGAAGCTATAAGACCCTACCTTTAAAAACTCTTCTGTTTGTCTTCCATCCCTTTGTCTACTTACTTCCATATATTCTGTTTTCTCCTCGTTAATTTGCAAACCCACTCTATTTGCCGCTGTTATAAGTCTTTCGCATAAACTTTTCACTGTATTTATATTATTTCCTAGAAGCACTATATCATCTGCATATGCTAAAATACTTATTGATGTTCCATTGAGTTTCGCCCCTCCAACTGGTGAAATATTCACCATTCTAACTACTTTTTCCAGAACTAGATTAAAAATAATTGTGGATAGTGCATCACCTTGCCGTAGGCCTGTATTCACCAGAATCTCTCTCGATAGTACGTTACCAACTTTCACTTTTACCATTGTCCTATTTAAAGTGGCTTTAATTAGTCCTATAAGTTTTTGAGGGATGCGGAAATGTTCTAAAATTTTGTAGATACTTTCTCTGTTGATACTATCATATGCCTTTTTGAAATCTACAAAGAGTGTATGTAGTTCTTGATCGAATTCCCAGGTTTTCTGAGATAATTGTCTTATGATAAATATTTGGTCTATTGTGGATTTATTTCCTCTGAAACCACTTTGATAGTCACCTTTTATATTTTCCGCTAAAGGCTTTAATCTATCTAGAATGCAATACGATAGTATTTTATAAGTCACATTCACTAAGGCAATACCTCTATAGTTGTTACGTTCTTTTTTATCATCCATTTTGTGTATAGGGCATATTAATGCCATACTCCAATCTTTATGGATCTCTTCAGTATTCCATATTTTCTCAATTAGTTTATGAATCATCTCAATTATTGTTTCATCGACACATTTTAGGATTTCGCCTTGTATACCATCTTCTTCCGGTGATTTATGGTTTTTAATCTCTTAATTTGTGACTTAATTTCTTGTACTATAGGTATTTCATATCTGCAATTATTGGGTTGTTCTTGTATACATTACAAGGTTTCTTCAGGGTCTTCTCCATTAAGCAACTGTTCAAAATATTCTGCCCATCTTTCTGCTATTTCCATCTTTGTTGTTATCAGCTCTCCTTCCTTATTTCTTATAAATTGTTCGTGTCCTTTATATCCTTTCCTCATCCCATTCACTTTCTGGTATAATAATTGTCTACTTCTTTGTGCTCTGTGATCTGATTCTGCCATTTCTATAATTTTATTTATATACTTCCTTTTTTCTCCTCTACAGATATTATGGGCTTCTTTTCTTCTTGTAGTGTATCTTATTCCATTGAGTTGGTTTGTTGGATCCATTAATCATTTTATTCTCCCTTCGTTTCTTCTTATTATGGCTTCTTCACACACTGTGTTAAACCAGTGTTTCCTTTTAGCTTTCTTTTGTTTTCCGATGATTTCCTCCGATGTCTTCATAATGATATTTTTTATAATTTCCCAACTGGATTCAATGGTATGGGTCTCATTAATATCTGTAAGTTGTGTAATCTCCCTACTTCGGTTTGAAAAACTCTACATATCTCTTCATTCTTGAGCTTTGTTATTTCATATTTGACACAGTTGGAGTTATCCATCTGTCTAGCTTGATATTGAGCTTCCCAATTACCAAGTAGTGGTCCGAGTTACAATCCACCCCTCTATATACTCGTACGTCATTGACAGTATTTGTAAATCTCTCATTCACTAGAATATAGTCAATTTGGTTGACATGTTGTCCATCTGGTGAGCTCCGCGTACCTTTATGTATATCCTTATGAGGAAACATTGTGCTCATTATCCTGAATCCTTTGCCCGTTGCAAGGCCTATTAGTTTCATACCATTATCATTTGTTGTTTCGTGTAAGCTATGCTTCCCTATAGTAGGTTTAAGGAACTGTTCTTTCCCTATCTTCACATTCATATCACCCAGCATAATTCGTATTTTGCTATTGTTTATTCTTGGCAAGATATCTTCTACCTCTACGTAAAATTCTTCTTTTTCCTTTTGTGACTTCTCCTCCGTTAGTGCGTGTACATTTATAAATACTTTATCAAAAAACTTGGCCTTTACTATAAGGATAGCAATTCTACAGTTGATAACTTTGAACACCTTTATCGTATGCACTAGACTTTTGTGTATTGCGAAACCAACCCCAAACTGTCGTCTTTCATTGCACTTGCCATACAGAATAGTGGTATCATTTATGTCTATGGTTCCTTCGTCACTCCATCTGATTTCTTGTAGCGCTACTATCTTGACTTTATATTTCTCAATTTCCTTAACTACACTTAGAGCTGTTCCAGGTTGGAACATTGTCCGCACATTCCATGTTCCAAAAAGTAAATCCTGTTTCCTGTGTCCGTTCGTTTTTCCATTGAATCTATATGTCCGAGGCTTGTTGTTGTTCGGGGCCCCGGGTTTGCCATAACCGTAACACTGTAAAGTGCTTCCCCTGGGGGAATTTATAAAATACTTATATATTTAATTCATACATTGTTTAAAAATTATAATTAGTAGTATTAACAGAGCTGTAGTATAGTTAGTTCATCAGCGTCTCTGACTATTTCATGATTTAATGCCTTTGTAGATTTTAGCCCCTCCCCTCCCCCACCCACATAAAATATTTATACATAGATACTGTAATTGTTATTTTATTTATTAAAACATCCTTACATTATAATAATAAATGATAATTATTCTTAATAAGAATAAAAAACACTTCTGAACTAACTAAAACAAAATTATATAATATAAATAAAAATTAGTGCTATTATACATTTTCAAAATTTTGCCTTTCGAGCTTTTTTTTTTGCGAATTCATTATTTTTAAGTTCTATTCCATCTTTTTCTAATTTATTTAAAATTTCACTTACCAATCCAGTACTTGTTTTCTCTTTTAAATGAATAAAATAAACAAAGTTTTCTTTAATCGATATCTCACTATCAATTATCTTTTATTAAATTAATGATACAACAAAAAAGTTTTAAACGCTAACATTTTTCTTATATTTGTATTTACAAAATTGCTACTTATTAAATTTTTCATATTTTATGTCAAGTTATGTATGAGGAATCAAAATTAATTTAAAATATGATGTTTATTAATACGATAATATAATATTTATTTATTTACTTAATTAAATATATGTGAGATATTTTTCATAATTATAAATTGTGGGTAAATTATAATATACACTGTGGAAAAATATCTTTTCATAATGAAAAATATTAAAGTAAATATAATAAGAAAAATAAAATAAAGATAATATAATACAAAGTAAAGAGGAAAGAAACATTGTAAATAATCATAAACATAGGTGTTGCATCCATTTAGAGGTTAGCTGGAGAATTTAAAATATAATTTTTATTATAAGATATAGGATAAAATGGTTTAGATGTTTAGAGTAATATAATATAATATAATCATATAATATAATATAATCATATAATAATTATAGTAAAAATAAAAAGGATATTTTAAACAGTTTAAACTGTTGAATGGAATTTTAGTTGTTTGTTTGTTACATTTGTGGGACAAATTCCCTGTAGTGTTGCTGATGAAATATGAAATCACGGCAAATATGTTTTGATATCTTCTGTCAATTATTAATTAGTTGATATTTGGTGTTTTCCTTTAGAATGTCTCAGTTTTGGAAATTAGATGTTTGGGAAGATGATGCCAGACGGCGTAAAAGATTTGTGCCAAATCCACGCGGAACGACCCACCCAGAAGCTACGTTAAAGGCTGCATTGGAGCATGGCGCACCACAAGATGCTATATTACAGGTATGGAATTATTTGGTTTGAACTTTTTTTATGTGTATATATTTACCATAGATTTGTTCGCTATTGATTTCTTTATTTTCATCGTTAAAGGCTAGAGAAGAAGTTTTCCACGCTCAACTGGTAGCCATGAACACTCAAAGTGGTCCAGGCAGTCAGTCTTCTGACTTACTCGACGATTCGGAATTGATGACTGACGACAGAGAGTTGGACGCCGACCTAGTGGGTAAGTGAATCGCCCATGGTGTTTACTGTGAAATTCAGTATTAAATTGTATTGTTTATTAATTGTGTATATTATCATTGTTTGGAAATCTTTATGTGACCACTTGTGATATTATTATTATTGAAAATTATATTATTATTATTATTATTATTTGATATAAATATTAACTAAGAAAATTCTCATTATCGTTTAGGTCCAGTGAATATCAGCACAAGAGCGTCTTTGATATCTGCAGGAGTTGTAGCTCCTGGTATCGTGTCCATAACATCTGCAGAGTTGTACTTTGAAGTTGATGAAGATGATCCAGAATTCAAAAAATTGGATCCAGAGGTTAGTGTTTTTATTTTTTGGCTTATTTATTCATTTTTTTTTTGCATTCAATCTATACAAAGCTCAAAGATGTATTCACTAAGTAGACATGCTGAAATACTGATATAGACACCTACTTAAAACTATATATTTTGTAAATCATTTTAAAAGTCTTGCTTACATTGGGTTGAACAAATTTGTATTGGTTAGAAATAGGTATCTATTAAATATTATACATTATTATATGTATATTATTAGGTAATTGAAATTGTGTTTGTCTATTGATGTACAAACATTAATTTAAATTATATTATTTATTTATTATCAATGGGAATTGAGTCAAAATGTCAAATGAATAAAGTAACTGACCCTGTTTTTAAAACATATTAGACAAATGATTCCTTGATTTTCATTACTCATTAGGTTAACCCATATGACGTATGATATACATATAATATTTATTGTAAATATTTTATGACCCATTAGTTAAGCAATTGATATCATAAAAATTATTTATCATCCATTCAATTTAGTTAATCTTTAAGAAGTTTTTTTTCAAGTATTTTAGTATAATCCGTATTGTAGAATACATATGCGCGCGAGTAAAATAACAATTGAGTATATTCGACCATAATAATTTGTTTTTGAAGTTTATTACTTATTTGAATTTCACAGTGGAACTGAGGTTTTATTTTATTCATTAAATTATATTTAATTGTCATATTGCTGCTGTTAGAAGTTTCTGAGTATAGGAAACATTATATTATCAACTCGCCTTTATAAATAGTATACCTGGTGCACTTACACTTACATACATCCAAGTCTTGGGTAATTCCTGGTTTTAAAAATAGATCATGGCGTTATTTACACAAATACAGTTTAACTAAAAATAAAACACCTGACGGTTTTCATACTATTACAAACTTAACAAGGATCTCGTTTAATGTTCTGTGTTATAATTTATTTATTACTGATGTTCATAAATCGATCGGGATAAAAAACCAGTGTAAATACATATATCATTACGAAAATCATTAATCCGTATTATAAATATATATTAATATTTAATGTATGACCGCGTTTGATATGTGGAATGATATTTTAGAAATCTTAGTCGACTACTGTTGAATATTTTCCATTGCCTTAACGTAATAACCGATCACTGCCACACGCGCACGGTGTAGTACCTATCTATAAAAACGGCGCGTGCTTTAGTCGTATTTAAACGTAATGTTCAACATAAATAATTAACTGACGTAAAATATTGATAGTTTATTGCATATCCGATAACCATAACTCATCGCCGTCGTTTCGTGGTCTTCGTCCCGCGTCGATCTTCCGAGACGAAACCGCGTACCTATAGGATATATATACGGGTATACGTACGTCCGATGATAAATAGTGAAATTATTGTAATTTGATATTCTTCATATATATATATATGTATACGTATTTATATAAATGTATGTATAGTGGGGCACCGATCGAGAGGAGGCCTACGCGGTCGTCCGTCATTATTTCCCGTATGACTTGAGGCCACCACCACCGTGTATCTGTCAAACACTACTGTTTGGTCACGGACACACACACACACACACACACATATGTAAAGGAAATATTTCGATAGAATCAATTATGAGATGACCGACGAACCGTATATGCGTGTCGCTCCTGCGGGCCGGTATGTTGGATTCAATGATTTCGCGTGTAGACAACGGGTAGACGGTAGACATACACACACACACTAACCTATACACGATTAACGTATAATAAAATATATACAATGCGAAGCCGAGTAGCAGCGGACGAGAGACTAAAAACATTAAGTAAATTAAGTAGTTTTACGCCTATAGTCTCGTTGTGTTTATTATTGATGAGGGACTACTACTGATTTCTGTATAGACGTGGAGTGCGCGATATTTCAACGAGAGTAACGCGTCGCCGTCGGCATACGTATACCTGTCCGATGTAAAAACTTACACACGCGAGACGAATGGCGCATTTTTAAAATTTCGGCTCACCACTATCGCTTGATTCGATTCGACTCAATTCATTATGAATTGAAAAAAAAACATCGTTATCACTTTTGCTCGTAGAGAGTAACCGCACAATTTTACTTGTATGTTCTTAGTAGTTCTGAATTTATTCGTTTAAAATAAAATTGTGCGATGTGTGTCTTCTTGGCTGTATCAATAATCGTATGCGACATGTTTCTTATTCACTAGCACTATTGAATACGTAATACATAATATTTATAGTAAATTATGGTGAGTGTACATAACATAACAGACTCAACAAAAACAAATTTGGATGTTATTACAATTCCGTAACTAATAAAGTGTCATAAATAATTACAGCTCTATCATTTCGTTTCTAAATTTAAATAACTTGCATCGCGTGTTAAATATAATGCATAATTGTGTATGTTTAATTATTCTATTATAAAGCTTTCACTGCAATGATGTTATCGGTATATCAATTTTAAAGGAGTAGGTAATTAATATTTTATATTTTTAATTCTTGGATAAGTTTGTTACAGTTCTCCGTGATTTTCTATTTTAGCTCAATTCGTCAGTGTCCTCGGATATAGTAATATTATATAGCCACCTTAAAATAACGCGTAGGCAATTAGATTTCTCTCCGCTCGGCGCTGTCTGATCTTCAACATAATAATATGTATACGTGCTGGAATTCTGGAAACGTCGTAGTGTAATTATTATACTCGTCCACTGTTAGATTCACTCACACTGTTGTTCATATACCTTCATAAATCTGGACTTTCGCAAATTATAGAATCATGAGTATTACTTTGTTCGAAATTACGGCACACGAAGAAAAAACATGTTTATGTTTGTGTATGTGTTCTAAGGTGATATCACTGTATTAATTAACGCGGTAGTAATATTTACGATGAGCTATATACATTTTGTTCGTGTTTGCTTTGGAATATAATAATAATAATAATAATAATAAACAAAACACCACGTGAGAGAAGGGAACTGGCGGATAAGCGATAGGGTGGAGGTGGTTACAATAAAAAAAATAAATATTCGTGGCTGCTCGCTGCTGGAGTGTATAACTAAATGGCGCCTCTCGACGGGATACATGGCGTTTAGTGCTTTGGGGGGCATAGGATTTATTTCCAACAACCTGTTCTCGAATCGGCGACGCTTCTTGATCATCGCCTGTACAAATACATACTTGTATATGATATCGTTAGTTAATTTTTATTTTGTTTTGACAATTAACAACATTTCCCTCGGATTTTCGACGATGAAATATGTCTTGGTTGACTGTGAACGTGTGTGTGTGTGGATATTTATTTATTTTTTACACATATTCTCCGATGCTAATTTAACACAAAAAATAAATTGTTACTGCTTTATTAACTGTCTGTAAAACATTTTGACTTGGACTTATGCAGTGCCAGTATAATTTATTTTAATTTTTTGTCTCTGTGTTCACGATAAGTACTCGAAAAAATGGTCCGACTTTCAACTTCAGTATTGATTTCTGTTAGCAAATCGCATCTAGTTGGTACTTTAGAGATTCGTTGCATGACAATGTAGTACAAAGTCCCTCATACATTGCTCTTACCGTTAAAAGAAAATCACAAATTTTACATTTATTGATTTATTGCATATACATTGTTTTATTCAATAAAGGTTTGGTTTTATAAAATAATCCAAAATCCGCATCGATTCAATATAAATAGGGTCTATAACAACAATGTTTATAATATCACGCCAAATGACAGACTGTCGTTTCGTAAAACATTTCGTACAATCTCGAAAACAATAATAATAAATGATAATCGTAAAAAAATCGTTCGGTTTCATGTTTACACTACGGATGTTATAGTAGTCGCAACAATGTATGATTTATGAGTTACCAGGACTGCATGCTGTGCAGAAGTATTTTAACTAAATTTTCGGCTATTATTTATTTTATTCCAATAAGAAACGGGGGACAGGTGAGATGCGTCTGACAGTTGCGCATTATTCCTCCATAATGAAACGACTCATTAAATATACTTTATCTAAACACATATATTATAGTAAATTTTTTTTATGAATACCTATATGTAGTCTTTACCCGTTGACAACTGACAATTCTTGACTAGACATTTTTCCGTATTATGAACTGTTCACATGATAAACGACAAAAACTTGAACTATTAATTTATTTTTGATCAAATTGAATGAATTATTATTATTATTTAACAAAGTACTTTAAAAAAATATATAAATGTTACAATATTGGAATGTGTAATTAATGATCATATCCACGAAGCTATAAAATATTATTAAAATTAATTATCTACCTTTATTTACCTAAAGTTTGTTATTTTAAATAACGTTTATTAGATATAATTAAAAATAATTATGGGAATAAAATGGTAAATAACGTATACGAGATTTAAATCGGTAAATACTCACAAAAACCACCCATGTTCATTATGTTAATTTATCGGTGATAGGTCGAAAGATGATTTAATTGTTATTATATAATCTTTGAAAACGTAATATGTGAATGTGCTTATAGTTTAATGTTTGTGGGATAAATAGTTAGGTTATACTGACAATTAAAAACAGAAACTAATAACGAGAGAGAAATAAAATAGTATTAAAATTCATAAATAGTCAGGATCCTGTGGCGTCTAGATCGTGTAAATCAATGCGGTGAACGAATAAATTTAAATGATAATAATCCGAGCATATAACATAGCGGGAAAGAACGAATAACGCGCGCAGTCTGGTCGCGACCGAATCGGATGATGAATGGTCCTGTGTGGCGTCATTAGCTGAGAGCCCCATGTCCAGCGCCCAGGGGCCAGACGTTCAGAAACCATTTATTATTATTACTGTTATTTTTATTATAATAATAATCAACATTGCGCACACAGTCTTGTGCCATTAAATTATTAACCGGTCAAATAAAAACAAACAAGGCGAGGGCGTAAAACTATCCATTCAGCGGCCCACCAGGCCGTTGTCGGTGCGCTCGTAAAAAACACATACTCATACACATATATACAAACGCACACACTTGCACACGTACACAACATACATTTTTATGTTTGTCTATGTATACTATAATAAATGTATGTGTGTGTGTGTGTGTGTGTGTGCACATGCGTATACGTTTATATTATTCTATACTCCGTCATGCCTATAAACTATTCGCAAGCTGTTACAATAAACATTTAGCCATTGCTCATTCAGGAACAATTTACAACCCGTCGATATGACGTATTATATTGTATACATATAGCCCGATATAGGTATCTAGTTTTAAACGACGTAGGCGTATTGTTTTTCATCGTTCGAGGGGTATTGTTTTCGATTCAACACTGAATAAACAAAGAAAACCATTTTTGTGTCAAATTTGTGTTAATTTGTTAATTTGATTGGGTTCATTGGAAATAAGTAATACGCGATATTGAGTGTTATGCTTTTGGACTAGTCATAAATTATAGCTTCATTTTCATTTCTTAAAGTATTTTTTTTCAATTGGACAAAACTAATCGCATATAATAAGATCTGTTTTTTACTCTAGTATATAGACTCGAATCGTCGTTTTATTATAGTTATTCTTTTTTCAAGTAATCGTGTTAATGCTCTACAGCTACATGTTACTCATTAAATGTATTGACGGTTAATATTTAATTTCGTTCTTAATTAGGATAACGTTCATTAAATAGCTCAGGTATTTATAAACCTCATGAATAAGATACACTGCAATGATAATGGTATCGATATCTTCTATTAGTCTGTCACTACGCGCGTGTTTGTGTGTGTAGTCTTAAGTGTAGTTTGTATAAGTATATATACAGCTATATTGTATTATACACCTATAATAGCTATACCGTAATGGGGTCCAACATTAGCGAAATGTGTACACCTGTGTGACGTTTTTCCACAAAATAATGGCTTTATGGTTTATTTATCTCTTGAATATAATTTTAAAGCGTCTACCTTTGTAGTTTAGTCGAATAACTTGAAATCGTGATAATATTTTGCGAACTTACTCGTATCTGTATATTATAATCGACCGACGCCGTTGTATTTTTAGTCGAACCCGATTCTCCGATGAAATTAAGCTATATTAATATACATATATATGTGTGTGTGTATAATGTATATACAATATATATATATATAACTATTAGATAGCTATATATATTTAATAACGTTCAGACCGTTGGCCGGAAACGTAGTGGAAACCCTTAATTATACTTTACAAAGAAGATTGGCCGTAAAAAAAAAAACAAACAAAAATAAATAAATTAAAATAAAAACACCGCCCGTGTCGTCTTTAATTTAATGCTGTACTTAACGGCCAAATATTCTCGGATAGTCTTGTGTCTCAGAATGTCCTTTGGCTCTACAGGAGTTCGTCGATGACCCGACGCGATAATAGTATATAAATCTTTAACCTTGTGCCGTATG
This sequence comes from Drepanosiphum platanoidis, assembly GCA_948098885.1. NCBI lineage: Eukaryota > Metazoa > Arthropoda > Insecta > Hemiptera > Aphididae > Drepanosiphum > Drepanosiphum platanoidis. The sequence continues at coordinate 5,064,715 of OX402537.1, read as the reverse complement.
ACTGCCGTGGCTCGTTCCAGCCGTTCGTTTGTGAAATTAAACAAACAATCGGACAAGCCCGAAGACTATCCAAGAACGCATATAACGATGGGCGTATATGTTAATATTTCAAATTAATTACGGCATATGTGGTCAAAATCATAACGCTGCGGGTAGTTTTAATAAAAAAAAAAAAAAAAAAAACCATATACATATCAATGCTTGTTTTTATACGTATGTATATATATTTTATACATTATATACACACACATATATAAATATATTCCAAACTTGGTCCGTCAACACAAGCGTCCAGCTATCCATTATTATATGCATATTACGAGACTTCGCCCACCTATCGAGATCTGAAATGATACCTGCGGGCGCAGAAGATTGTGTGTGTGTGTTTTCGTTACTCGAGGAAACGATATCGTCTCGTTTCAACAGCTGATACGATTTCATTTATTCAAATTATGATGTGTACGCGCGTAGGTACCGCGCTCGGTGATCATTCAAATTTAAATGTAGTGACGCGCGAGAGATTGAAAACAACACATGCGTTCTATTTTTTTTTTTATAATTTTCTATACACTTCTGAATTCAGTTTCACAAGAACAAGTGGTCAGTGTAGATACTTATAAAGTTAAAACAATAGCTGTTGATTTCTTGCGAGTTGTGTGGGACAGTAGCTAAATTAAAATAAAAAATGCTTTACGTCAGCTGCATACTAATGATATTGGTTTTTGTTGTTTTCCAATGTACAAGTAACATTTTTTTTTTCAATCTTAAGTATCTTCCCTAATTTGAATTTCAAACAAATATATCTTCTAAATCGATAGACACTGTATATAGTCACACCACGAAGGTATCCAAAACGCTTGTATTCGTTAAATAAATTGATTCTTTATTATTACACCTTTTCAGTATAAAAATACATTTCGTATGCTTGTATATATTTATACAGATAATTTAACCGGTCCAACAAGATTTTACAATTATAAATAATATACGTTTGATTTAAAGTGAAATTGAAAACATCATCGGTACTTTTGAAAGGGTGACGATCATTTAGACTGTTATTATAATAAATTAGTTTAAAAAATCTCTAATCAAAAACATTGTGATCAGATAGTGATATTATATTTGTGAATAGGTTTTGTTTAGATCACCATACTCTTCGGTAAAAGTAGTACCAAATAACAATTTATTTTTAAAATATATGATTACCTATTGATTAGATATAAAATATTATTAAGGTTTTTTGTTGGTTCTCAATAATTAATAATGGTAATTTAATAATTTTTAAGACAATTTTCGATATAACTTTTGAATATAATTCTGCGTCTTTTTAAAATAATTCATATCTTAATATTATTATCATTATTCAGTATGTTATTGTACTTTAGATTTATACCTATTTATGACTTCTGTTTTCTAATATATATATTTATATTTATAACGTTAGTAATCATCAAAATAATAATCATAAATTCGACGTATTTCTATTTGAATTAAAACGCACAAATATTGAAACACTAAATTTCAGTTGAACATATTTATTTTAAATTTCTGTATACCAATTATTATCAATTATACCTGATACGATAAAAAATAATTCACATCAAATAATTTTAATTTAATTTTGTATTTTCTATAGTAAATGGTTAAGCTTTATAATCAATTTGTTTCATGAATATGAAATTTTAAATTTTAAACATCTTACGGCTATTATATATTGATCGAGTGTTTTGGTTTTCATCGTAATTCTGATTTTATTTTTCATGCCTACGAGGCAGATACGTAGGTTATTTTGATTTATTATATTTATGATTTTTTATATCTACAAAACTATATAAAAACTACGAAAAAAGTACGACGTGCAGTAAATAATTTATTATTTTGAATATTTTAGTTTTTTTTTTAAAAACGTGATATACATATTTCTTAATCTTATACATCATTTTTGCAATTTTTCGTTTTTTTAGATTGATTTTTAGTATTAAAATATAAACGCATGTTTTCAGTTTTCTCTAGGAATTTTTTTATTTTTTCTAGACTATTTTTTGTCTGTTACAATTACAGAAGTAAATCGTTCAAATATTATTTGTACGGCTGATTCAATTATATATAATTATTACGTTTTTGGTCATCAGTATATACTGCCCCGCGCGTTTGCCTGACATTTTTATACGTCTCGTTGGTAATAATAATTAACAATTTGAATATTTATTTTTTGATATACGTGAAACAAAAGTCGGCCGGAAATAAAATTGACCCGAACTCTGTGTGTATATAATATAAAATGAATGTATCTTAAAGCTAGGTGTATGGGCGTATTTTATTCGGTAGAAAATATAATACGATTTATGAGTCTTGACGTTCTCCAGTTATCCGAAACAGTCTGAGAACCGGTGTAGGTATTCGGCGGTGATAATTGAAAAGTTATTTCTTATAAAACTCGCGTGGCCGCGTGTACGTTATGCGTAACTGTTGATTTGTCGAACAGAATCGTTCGGTTTTTTTCCCCCCCGAGTTATTATAGGTGCCTGTATACATTAAACAGTGGACGATCCAAATTTATCGTAATTTAATTTTCCAATTTTTTATTTTGTAATATTATCGATGTTTCAAATCATCGCCAGACTGCAAACATGACGACGACGGACGGCCCGTTTAAGAATAATTGTTTGTTTAAGTAGATGTGAACGTGATTATAGTGGTCGGGTGCTATAAATCAACATTAGGCGTGTGTGTATGCGCGCGCGCGCGCGCGAGCCATATACCTTCGGGCGGTACCATGGGTTGCACCAGAACACTGTAATTAACGAATTATTTCAATAACGATATGATGACCACCCATAGATGATTCGATAATTAAAACACGTTTGGTGAACAATACGTCGTATTCGTTATTTAAAAATGAATTAATATAATATACATATGAAATGTTCAACGTATTTTATGTACCTACCAAATACTAAATTCGTATCCACGTTTACCATATTGTTATTGTTTTGTATTGTGGAATTTTGAATTCGAACAGAATCGTTTACACGCCGCCGTAGTCAGTAACAATTTAACCGTGCGAATTTTCATTAATATTTTCTTAGTCTGGCACAAATCCTTTCGTAACTTAAACTTAGATGTATTTACACATAATATTCTAAAAATGTTATTTGTTTCCACTTAAAATATAAATGACATTTTACGTTTTAATTAGTAATGCACGATCGCATTGATTTTGGTTTTAGAGTTTAAATTTAATGACATGTTTCTGACAAAATTATTTGTCTACAATTAAAAAGTTAAAATATCTCTTTGTGTAGAAAACGTGTGCTACTCCAGCACACGAGTAATGTTTTTGTGTCACGAGGTTTTATCGAGTTCTATTCATAATTATTCATCGTGAGATTTAGTTTTTCATCTCTCTTTTTTAAACGACTTACTAGCAATAATTAATAGGTGTTGTTACACTAGAGTGATATTAACGATATCTGTGTGATAGGCGCGTTTAATAACGTACTATTTTTAAAACGCATATATAAGAATTTTATTAACTTCTATCCCGGTTGCAAAATGTAAATAGAAAAATAATTTTCCGGTACACCGCACGAATTTTGTTTCGGTTTCCTGGTAATTTTCGAATCGTTACGAATTTTTACATTTAATGTACTCGCTATGGGTATAAAAAATCTCGGTTAAAAAAAAAAAAAACACATTTTCTTGTATCATTTGGTCGGGAATTCCACTATACCTAGAACATATTTCGTTCGTATACTTAAGACGTCAATGGACCGAGGAAAGTGTCTCTGTGTAATATACATCAATATATCAAACGTGGGCTAGCGGCGGGGGGTCCAGACCACTGCGGGGAGTCGACATTAAGACAAAAAAAAAAAATAATAAAAAAATCAAACACAAACGGTGGGGAAAAGAAGCATACTATCCTCATGACTGTCGTCTCGTGGAATTACACGTACAGACAATATTTCCCTTCTCGGTCGCCTTGTGCTCGCTGAACCGGTCTACGAGAGTCTTCTGGTGCCATCGCGAGAGGAGTGAATGAGAATAATTGGCTCGGTGGTGGATGAATTTTATATTATAACACACACACACACACACATACATACGCACACACTCGCACACATAATCAAAACACACATAGTCGGCAAACACGTCGTTGAAGGATTAATAAAAAATAGCCTCCAAGCCATTCATGTGTGCTCTTCGATATCGCAGCGATCCCTTTATAGTGTTATAGTGTGTTTATAATTGATATACCTATAAACTTTTAGTAGTAGTTTTTTGTATTTTATGTGTAATTAAAAATCAATATAACACACCTAATAAAACTATAATAATTATTTACACATAAATGTTTATTTCTCAGAGAACAATTTTATATTAGTTTACCCTATCATAAAAAAAAAAATAACAATTTAATCAATCGTTAAGATAACTCTAATTCAATTATCTATATAAAATATAAAAACGATAGTTTATTTGTTGTTCAAAATGATTAAACGGTGTTAATTATATTTATATATATATATTAAATTAGATTAGTTACCTGCATAAAAGTACATCAATAGTATCGTATTAAATTAATTTCTTTTTACATTAACTACTTTAAAACTACAAAAAAAAAAAAATAAGACGGTTTAAAATATTATATCAATGATTTTAACTGTCGTTTGTCGACAATGAACATTTTTCTCTATTACTATATTCACTTTTTTTTTCCGTTCACACAATATTATTGTCATCATTATTTATAAATTTAATTAATATTTGTCTAAGTATAATACTTTTATTTTGACTAAAGTTTTATTTAGTGTATTTTTATTATAGCCATAGGCAAAACAATGCAGCATTTCAATTTGTTTATACTTACAGTATGTAGATTTATACTCACACATCACATTCATTTTCTTCGAGTCCCGATTCGTATTATATGTACGTACGCGCGCACGGGTGTGTGTGTGTGTGTGCGTGTGTTTTATTCACAGTAATTAAAAAAATTGCTATCGCACGATAAAACGGACGGGTAATTACATGATCTGACAGCTGAGCCTGCAAGTTTCATGCATATGACCTGTCAACATGTTATTTTTTCCACCCATAAAAAAAAGACAAAGAAGAAATGAGAGAGAAGCCACAGTACGGTGGTATTCCAAATAAGATAAACATCGTTTACATATTATATATACCTACATATGAACCCGGTTTTCAGAAACTTGTTTGTTTTGACCATCTGTTTCGAAAAATAGAAAACTACAATTATTTTAATTCTCAAAAGGAACATTTTGCATTTACTCATTGGATTTTCAAATAACATTCATACATATCATTATATATTAGATGTTTATCTCTATAGTCGGGATCCACGGCGAAATGGTCTATCTGTTATTATAGTAATTTGGGGATAAGCTATGGTATTATCTAAAATAGGCTTCTTATAATACCTGTTTATTTTTTATTTTCTGTCTTAAACGTTAACAATTACATAGTATTTTCGTTCTACGCAGACCTATGCTCGTATAATTTTACCTTTATTTCGCCCTTTATCGCGTTACGTTCATATACCGCCCCTTGCGTGTTTAAAATGATATATTGGCTGGACGACTGAATTTAAAAAAAACTGATTTAATAACTAGATTAATTATAGACCTTTCAGCAACCCTCTTTTCCAATGAAAAGTAGTAGCATAATATGTATAAACTCTAATATTGAAACAATAAATCATAAGAATAAGTGCTGTAGTTTATATGATATGATGACATTAATATTGTTAATTTTTAATTGAGCAATAAAAACAGCCAATTTATTTTATTATAGTCAAAGAAAAAAAAAACTTAAAGTAGGAAAACTATTATTTTTTTAATAATGTTTAAAATATTATATTATATGAAAAAGGTACCTTCTGTAAAAACATAAACTTTGAGAATAATTTTAAGTTATATTTATAACGTGTATAGTGTACGCTATAGAATAATAAAATTAACCTTTTTGCCAAATCAAAGTTAACATATTTTTTTAAAATAAATCTTCATTTTAATTTCTTCTTTTTTTTCGGTTATATATTTTTCATTTATTTAAATTAATTAAACGTATTATAGTATACAAACTTATTCAAACTTTTAAGTGATTTTTTTTCTCTGGTGATTCTTGGGCATTTTTTTATGTGTATATATAAATTTGAATTTCTTGAACATGAAGCTTGTAGAAGTATTGTTAGTCATAAATGTGTGTGGAAATTAAAGGCGTTTAATCGAAACCGGGTCATTAATTTTGGCATGTATAGCGTGTGGCCGTCAAGACCTGTCGGCTGGTGACGGGTCCGTCCCACTTTGATAAACAAACTGCATTTTAATAACTATTATTAAGTTAACCTACAAAACCCAAACATTTGCATACATCATTAGCGCGTCGACTTCGTTTTTTTTTTTTTTTTTTTATAAAGTTTATTTTTTGTTTTACTATTTCTAATCATTCTGTACGCCAATCAATAGATTTGATACATTTGCACATTTTAATCACACTGTCAGGAATTAAACAAATAATTAACACTGATTTTTTATGGACATTCAAATTTGCTAAAGTACCGCGTGCTTTATATACATTTATATAAGTGCAATGTACTCACCCTAAGGGCTTTGTAATTTTAATTCTGTCGTTTCGATCAATCCAATAAAATAACTATAATAAATTCTGAATTACTGTACTATTTCGGATTTGTTTTATACGATCCTCTTTATTCGCAATTTTTTATTAGTCCTTAGAATTTTCTAGTTTGGATGCATTAAATATATCACGTTTATAATAATAAGCGTGATTACAAATAGGTAATAGTTTATTATAGTTTTTTTCTGCCAAAACATTTAAATAAATTGGAATATGTGACAAGTAAAATAAATAATGTGTTTATGACGAATTATTATTATTTATAGGTATTAGATTTGAACCATATTTTCAAGGTATGTGTAGCTTCGCTTATTATATCTCTAACATTTTACTTTATATTAAGTTTCATCTTTATGAAAAACTAGCTGACCCAATACAATTTATTTCACACTCATATATTAAATAATATTATGCAGAAAAATCGAATCCAAAGAAAACAATTATTATAGGTAACTATATTGTTTGTATTGACAACTATATATATATAGATATATCATAATATAATGAACACTTCTATTTTTTTTACATTTAAGTAATATCTATCGCCATTCTTTCCAAACACATTATTTTAAGAATACGTGGGTACAATAAACCCATTTATAACATACTTTGGTCATAATAATATTATTTAAAATATTAGATGTAAAATTTAGTTCTTGGCTTGTATTTACGACGATGACGGCGCGTAATAATAAAATTATATATATACAAAAAAAAACCGAATACATTTTGCACGTCGTGCAGTAACTTATATATAAATCAAAAACGACATTGCGAATCGTATCGTTTTATGTATCTTTCCCCTCGATCGTCTCCTCTACGTACAGACGCGTTCTGTCGAGTTTTATCGCCCTATACATTTGTTTTTAACAACCGAATTTCATTAGGTAAAACATTATCATCATACCGGTACATGGTCAGAGATTATAATCTCTGGGGGAATACAACACCACTATACCAGATTGTTTGCGTTTGTGTGTGTATATAAAAATATGTGTGTGTGTGTGTATATATATATATATATATATATATATATATATATATATACGCGCTATTATGGCGATCTGCATCCTTCACCAGACCAAGAAAATGAGATAAAACAAAAAAATCTTGATATATACATTCACATAAATAAATAATAATAATCTGCTTAGTATCCTCACGTATAGCATCTCCGGTGTTTGTCGTAGGTAGGTACAAGACGTTATAGCTCAAATCGATTTTCGCTTTCACATAAAGTAATTATTATAATATATATATATATATTCTGAAACTCGAACTGTAATTTTTTGAAAACTGATTGAAAGAACGAAATTCCGTGATTTTGATTCCTTAGAAATGTTTCGTTTCGAGTTTGAAATGACATTAATATAAAATATTATCGTTTCCGTGAACGTATTTTGGTACTAAATTATAAAAAATAAGTTGAAGATATTGAGTTCGTTAAGATTGTTAATAGGATAATACTTTACGGTGTGACGTGTATAGGTAGGTACTGTAAAACATGTAATTTTCAGAGCCGCTAAAACCGTACGACGATAAATTAAAAAAGAAACCCTTAAATAAATATCATTTGGCCTGTAATAAAAAAAAAGAAAAGTACACGTACGTTATATCAGGTGTAAAATTTACGTCTTCCAATGGTTATATGTGGACATGTACGACTGGTATATGTTTGTTCCGTACTACCTTTTTTATCTGGACCCGACATCTTTTTAAAATATTTCACTATTTCGGTTGACATTTCGCCTTTGTCCCGGCGCCCCAACTTTATATTATACGCGTGTATCTCTCCCTATATCAGTTTTTACCTTTATTTTTAAACCGGTTCATTAATTATTATTACTATTATTGTTTACGAATATTTTCCCGTTGTCTCGTAAAATCATATTTATTAATAAAAACGTAGGTACCCACCGTCGCGCCGTAGTAGTGTAGTATCGTGTAACAGACGTACAGTCATAAATCTTCTTTCTAAATTATTATTATAAATCTAAGTATAACAATTATTATACTTTTATCTCGTCTGTTATATGACGTATTGTGATTAATGGTAATTTTTGCCAAAACACTGTATTTTAAGTTGTAAAGATTAATGGTCCTTCGTTTTAAAAATCATACAATAATAGTAAAATCATTCTATAAAGTCGATATTATTGCAGTAAATGAAAAAAAAACATTTGCAAGTAAATTCTTCTATAAGTACTGTTTTTATTCTGAACTACATATTGTTGTATGTTATTTTATTTCATAATTTTATTCAAAAGCCAAACAAATAGTATAAATTTGATATAATATACATGTTCGTACAATATAATTAATCATTGCACATATCTACCAATGATGAGTGTATTACTAATTGCTTATTATTTTATAGTGGTGTAAATTACACGTGGAAAAAACTCGTTTACGATAAAAAAAAAAATTGTCTCTGTACGACTATAATATATCTATACCAGTTATATACATTCATTCTGTTCACACTCCGTAATAATGTGTTTTATTGAAGGACTGCTTATACGTGTTGCTTTATGGTCGATTATATAAACCTGCATAAGAGGCTGACTTATTGTTTTTTTTTAGTGGTTTTTTTCAACCTGAATTCGAGAAATAATACTTAAAACAATTTAGGCGGCACTGGCTTATAAATCTACATCAGCTCGCGTATATTTTATTCTTTTTAGAGTTTCTCTGTAAAATTCATGGTACTGAATGAATCTAAATTAATATTGTTAGCCGAGAAACTGTAAAATAATGACTGTTAATGTAGTTTTGGCATTTGTCCACTTATTTTGGCATAATAATTTTATTTATTGCGTTTAATATTTTGGTTAAAAAAAAAAAAAAAAATGCTATGAGTAATATATTTAGTAAATTATTTGTGTAGTAAGTACTGTGCCGTAGATGTAAAAACATTTTGTTTCTCATATTTGGCAGGTCATTTTACTATTCCCCTCTCCTCTTAAATAAATCAACATCACAATAATACTTTTATGGTATTAGTACCTGTATTATGCGTGGTTCTTCACGATTTTCCGTGTTTGTTGAAATATCGTTAATTTATTCAGTCACATGTATTATGTTTATTGATAATCAACTTTTATTACTGAATTAATCGATATTCTATGTTTTTAATTACCTATCTTTTACTTTATGAATTATTTACCACTTAACATTTGTTGTGCCGCAGTTTCTTGTTCGGGGAATAAAATACGACCCATTAAAACGAAAAAATATTCACGGACCAAGTTATTTTAACACTTAATTCGTGTACAATTGCCTATACAACATTTACGTACAGTCAAACTTCATACACATATATTATTAGTAATTTATTTTTATAGTATTTCGTCTGGTCCTCGTGCGAATCGGGTCTATAGACATGTGTACGTTATGATCTACTGATAATTTCGGTAGTGCGTTCAGACTAACCTAACCTAACCTGGGGGATCGTACACATATTATAATCCCCGTCGAAATATCATTGTACCCAATGTCCTTTTCGAGACTGGCGGCAGACGAATAATATACACAAGATACCAGATAACGCGAACAAACGCGCGCGCGTCGGTGGCGGCTGTCAATCAATTGAAAATAATAATAATAAAAATAAAGAGCTCAACTGGCGGCGGCGGCGGCGCTCTTGCGGCACTCACGCGCACAAAGACGCGGAGGTCTGTATAATGCCCTCGCGCGCGCGCGCGCATATACGCGTGTTTATCGAGTGTCGTCTTACACAAAACGGGACCGGCACAATGAATCCGTGTAACCAAGCCCTTTTCACATTGGCTCGGGCTTATGTTCGGTCGGGACCCCACGAAAAAATCGCGCCCCGTGTGCATACGATCGCCGCAATAGTATATTATGTATTATCCGTACTATACATGCCTATATAATACTCCATCGCGGTGTATTGTTCGAGTACATCATGTGTGTCGCAAATTCGCAATCGTATATTGTCACAGTCACGAGTTACACGTATATAATATAATATAAAATATAAAATAGACTAATAAATGTGCGGCGTTATGAAGCGATCGTCTGGGGACAAAACGTGCGCGCGCAATAATAATATGATATGCGAAGGTAGTACGCTATATTATATAATAGACGAGTGCAGACAAAACCCCCCCGGATACCCTTTGGATATTTCTCGAATCGAGTGTATGTCGTATAAAATTGTAATAATTCCTCGTGTCCAGATCAGGTCTTCGGCGCCGCCGCCGCGGTTTAACGTTCCGTCATTCTATACCGATTGAACTGTATCGCTTTCGTAAACACACGGCGGTTTCGCAGAATGTCGCTATAGGAAAGCAAGGAGAGAGAGCTATAATGGGCGTTCCGACTATATATAGTTTAAATATAACTAGCTCGACGTCGCGATGTGGTTCAAATTTCTTGGCTCGTTTTATAACATTATGTATTTCTGATGATTGTTCATTATATGTATCACTATAGATATGCATTGTGCACATGCAGTACTAAGGTATCTAAATTGCATCTCGTGTTTCTCGAGTCGAAAATTTTTAGTCGCAGAGTCGTCGGTACGAAACGCCGCCTGGCATCGGTAAATAAATTAAAACATAGTCATATCGCCGTCGTCGTCGTGTCGATGACGACGTCAGTGCTGCGCACGATCATTATTATATATTACATCGTATTCGTTTACAAGCCCCACGCGCGTATGTGTATAATATAATGTATTACGTATATGCGTGTGTATTATTATGTGTGCCGTTCGCCCTCGGCCAGCGCGATTTGCTCCGGCGAGCTGGAAAATGACATTTTGGTAGCCGGTCCGTACGAGATGTGGGGGGGTGCGAAAAAAAAAATAAAAAGGAACGGATGGAAGAGCAAGCAGACGCGAATGAACGTCAAACTCGATTGTCTCTTGAAACACATTAATTCGGATTTTACGCGATGGGGTCGATGGTGACTTACGCATCGCCTGAACGTGCGTATATATTATTATGCGGCTGTCTCTGTATGCATGTTAGCAATAGGCTTTAATCGAGTTATCATTTTTTTTTTATTCATTCCGTTCTATTCGTTTTCGTTACTGCGTTACGTGTTTTATGACTTTCTTTTGCTCCATTTAATATTAATATAATCGTAATCGAATTCTAGAAAAACGAAACTTTTCCCGTTCTCGGCCGTTCGTCTGCACAGTGTGATGATGTGTCCTATTGTTCACCACCTAATGGGTTTTACAGTGCTGTTGAATACGTCATGTAAACGTTGTTCTCGTTTCGTGGTCCTTGTTGCCTGGATTTTACAAACGGCGTATTTTACTTTGATTTTTTATCGGTATTTTCGTTTCCGATCGTAAATCCTTTCGTTTCTTACTACTGTATTCTGTATACGGTAAGATATTTCCGAATGTACTATTTATATGTACGTCTTTTCAAAATATTTTAACCATAACGTGTACGAAGTGCATCCTAACCACGTGTTTAATCGGTCGTCCCGAGGGTATTTATTTCTATCGCTTTCGTTGGTAACTGTCAACGTTAAATTATGTTATTCATTTGCTACAACATTATTAAAGAGACAGATGACGCGAGGTTATAATATAATATATGATTTTATCATATTAAAAACATCTTTTTGTTACTTGAAATCGTGCACAATAAATTTGCTATCAAATATTGGTACTGGAACTTTTTTTCCATGTACATAATATGATGACAGCTAGTACAATAAACAGGCACTCAATGAAATAATAATCGTTTTTTTTTTTATAAAATTACATTTTATGTGAAATTTCGAACGTTATATTCTGTACGGTTAGATTATTTATAAAGTAATACTCTGATTGTGTTTTAAAGTCTGTCGTTGGAAACCCGTTTATATCCGTGTTTTTTTGTTCTTGCTAATTCTCATGGTAGATATGTTTGTTTTTTTAAACGAATAACACAAAAACTATATACATTATACACCAAGTCAACAACAAAACATCAATCTAAACATAAATTACCGTGTTAAGTGTTTGCGCTATAGTTTTTGAAGCTGTCATTTTTTTTATTGCCACAATTATTCGAAAACGGAATTATTTTATTTCGAGACACAATACTGCCAATTACGGTATTACACGGCGGCTGCAGGTCGAGGAGATATTTTTCTCTCGGACGTTATAAAATAAATAAAATCGTTTCGTCGTATAGTACTGTTTAATAGTACAGTTTTTCGTTACATATGTATATATAGTCGATTGAATAATGCGAGAGAGAAAAACGCGCGCGTTCAGAGATACGTGAGATTGGCAATAAGTATACCTAATACTATTATTATACTTTAAGGCACAGATTCGCATGTAAATATCTACAAAACGGGAAAAAAAAAGTAAATAAATACGTCTTATAAATATAAATAATGTTTTCCAAATACACGCGTACTCACTCGAGTCTCATTAATATTTATTCCATTTCTCTTGTACCGTATGTACACGAGTTGCAATAGTCGTGGCCGCCGGCAGAAGTAGCGGCGGCGGCGGCGGCGACGACGGACATCATTGGTTCTCGTGAGTTTTCCCGATAGACAACATTTATTACGTACTATATAATAACCAGCATAAATCAAACCGGCTGTATTATATATTAATACTTCTATATATATATATTAATTTATCGTACCAATTATAGCGGTGGTATTATATTGAATTGGTCGTGTGTACACACACAACTATGTTTTATTATTATTATTGTTTGTTATGCGTTGCATGATGTGCGTTTTGCGCGCCACGGCGGTACCTTTGACCGGCGCCGTTCTTCATTGATATAGAACTCGTGTAAACTGGTTACACATAATACTGTTGCGGCGGCGGCCGTGATGGCAGCAGCAGCAGCGGCGGCGGCGAAAATATCGATTAAGTATTACGATAATAATTAATAGATTTTTTTCTTCTTTTGATTTCGATCTGTATTTACTTTATTATATACTTGGTCGTGTGATCGATGTGTATATTTCTTCTGCGTTTATCGCCAGCAACAAGCTGAGCCCCTCATTACCCGGAGATTTCTTGCGCCCTGTAGAGTTCGGAGTAAACACTTGCTTGCCCTCGCTTCACATCGCACTGAAATACGTTACGAGCGTTAAACACAATGATATTAAAATACTCTTCAAAACCATAAATTAATTTTACTAAGCGTAGGTATACTTACTATACTATATATACCTATATAGAGGTTGGAAATTAATATTATAGCCTATGGATCGAAAAATCTCATAAATTGTACGTAAGCGTAAACGTTTAACTTATTATTTGACCTTTAAATTATACACCCGACATTAATTTCGACCGATAAAATTACTCGCACGGTTTCAAACATTAAATGTCAAACAGTTTTGTAGCTATTACTCGAAACGGATTAACAATTGTTTTTTGATCATATAAAAACCATATTATACAGGGTCATTCAAATTTAACGTTACTGTTTCCAATACACCACTACGTCTGCACCGTTAAATTTGAATGACCCTTAACATATACAATTTATTGGCTAATAAAAATGAATATTATATTCATTTTAATCGACTTTTCTATGAGTTTATATCGGTTTTTACATTTTAATAGTATTGAAATTATAAGGAAATAATCGTATTCAATTTAATAATTTATATTCGATAAAATAATTTGCTCGATATTTAAAGGTTTATACCTCATCGGCATCTTATTACTAACGGTTGTTTTTTTTTTTTTTTTTTTTTTATGAATAATTTTTATCTTAAAGAATTATTTTAATAAGCTTTAGAACTGCTTATTCATTCTTATTCGACGTATCCTTTTGTTGTTTGGTACCCATTGTTTTATCTCGCGATATTATCTCGATTATACGTCAACGCAGAAAACACAGAAGAATGCAATCCTTTTCATCATTTTTGTTTCCCCAGTTTTATTTTATTTTATACTGAATGAAAAACAACCAACAGGAAGGCCATTCAGCCGGTTTCTAATATGTAAAACGACTTATTGTGTTGCGCCTGTTGTCAACAGAGCTGAGTTTACCTTATGTTGTTTATTGTGAAATTTTGGTTTGTCCAGACGAATAAATCTTTACCCAGATGGAAAATTCAAAAAGCCATAAACATTTATGTCGGAATATTTGTTGATGTATTTCGATAAAATAACTATTCTCCCACGATTAGGGTTCTCTTAAATAATTTTATAACCTCATAATTAATCGGCTTTTGTATATAAGATGGATGTTATCTTGTCAACATGTGTATTATTGACACGTATGTGTTATGATTTCAATAGTTTCATATTTATCCTAAAACTTTTATGCAGATGAATATATAGGTTTATATGTATAACATGTTCACATTTCATTTGACATGGTTTCTATTCAGCGATTGATATTTTAAAAAAGAGCATTGGAAATCGGCGAAGCGAATATGTTAACACGTGTTTCTACGCTGTTACAGGAATTTGACGCAGTGAGTGACAATCTTTATAGATATTGACGATAATATATACTCTGACAAATATGCCATGTACTATAGGTGTAATCAATGAACTATTCGAATCTTTGAAATATAATCAAGTAGGCAATGTAAACCGCAAAGTATCAATTTTTCAACATTTGACCACACTGATATTAGTTTTCTTTTAATCGCATATACGAACGCGTTTTATTATAAACATTGCGATTATGTGTAAGCCACTTTTAATACCACTCATATAATATACATGACCATAGGTACGCGCATAATACATTATTTGTATTTGTATTTCGATATCGTCCGATATTTCACAAACATTCAAAATCATAACACACACATTATACTCATATATATTTATATCGTGAAGTCTTTGTCCGTGAGAAATTGGGTAGCGAATGGTATATAATTTTTATCGTAACCGAAATCATGACGTATTCGATACTCATCACATAGGTACCGCGTAATAAACAATTCGAAAAAAAGTCTTATAGATGTATAACGTTGATACGTTTAGGTATATTTTCTTTCCTTTTTTTTTTTTTTCGTATCTTCTCGATAGAATCTTACTTATTGTTTTGGTACTACTACACAATAATATAATATTTATATGAAAACGAACGGTTCGGTGGAATCGGTGTGCACCGTGCACCGTGCGCGCGCGAGGGACAAAAAGAAATAATATAATCTGTAAATATAGAAATTAATTTAATACACCGGCCGCCTTCAACGCTGGCGATATAGTAGCGTCCTATTAGGTTTTCGCCTGAACGGGCCGGGAGAAAAAGAAAAAGAAGAACCACCGTTCGCCTGATCGATCTCAAATAACATCGTATCGTGAACACTGCCGCGTTCGTATTATTTCTTTCAACATGAGAATTATTATTATTATTTTTTTTTTTGCTTCGCTACGTGTAGGTATAGAATATTTCGGTATCCTTTACTATTATAATATATACTCTTACGCATGACTAGTATGCATACCCAACCGATCGTAAAATGTATTTAAAAAAATAAAAATAAATATAGGAATAAAAACCGTTTACACTAGAAATTTCATTACGTCGCGTCGTCTCCTCGCAGCAACTCGTTTTAAATACTCGGCTGTGGCGGTGTCCACGACAATATTGAATACTACGTCCTCTCTACCTTCCGCGTCCTTGTCGAACCATTAATCTGTTTAGTCCGTATTAAAAGCCGACCAAACCTGATTAAAAACATCCATTAGACGATATTTCTCTTTTCAAAAACATCCGCCTCGCCTCGGTGGCTGCAGTCGACCCCCTTCTGCGTATTTTGCCGCGGTGCGCATAAAACTTGGATCCAAATTAGATTACCGTCCCGCGAGCGGGGCTATATTTTCGCAGCCTAACTAGGATTTATGGGCAAATGTTTTCCGTTGTGTCTCGTCCCTATCCTTCGACACCGCGCACCGCCGACGCCTCTCTCCTCGATCCTTGTTCAATTCCGGTCTTTTTGACGTCCGATTACATTCCACGGGATGCGCTAAGGCTCCACAGTGTGCTTTTTTTTTGTCGTTTACTTGCTCTTTCACACTTCGTTTTTACCATACGATACTATCGTGTTTAGTTTTCTCGCCGTCCATATTTTTCGAACGATATTAAATCCATTAATCGCGTTCCGTATGCGTACATGAGACGTTAGGTACGTTTTATAATATATATTATATCATATAATACTTACCAATGTCCGTTTTCTACTATATATCATCTTAATACGGTGTTTCAAGTATACCTGTATACATATTCCGTATCGCAGTCGATGTGAAATTAAAAAAAATAAACCAGCATTGCTTTTGAATTCATTACGTGTCTCGGAGTCGAACGCTAATGAAAGTATACAGTTATCATGTATATATACGAGTATATGTATTGAATGGAAGTACGCGTTTATTAAATTGTACTTTGGTTAAAATTATAATTTGAATGATTTCGCATCTTCCGAGTTATAACTTCGATTCCGATAAAATCTTGTCGTTTGTTAAAAAGAAAAAAAAAATTAGTGCGATTTAGCGAATGTGATCTCTAGTGAAACTTCCGATCTGGAAAAAATACCACGAGAGTCAGGCTCCTCTAGCAAGTATTACTCGACTATAATGTAAAATATTATTTCTTTCGCGTCGTTATAACTGTATACATGGCCGTATAATGTATATTTAATCTTCTGCCACCGGCGATTACCTTTTCGCGCGAACAATACACTCGTATGTCGTACACGACGACCACCCGCATAATATGTATATGGTTTAGAAATAGCAGCTTCTCTTTTTAAATATCGTGTGAATAAAATATAAAAAAAATAATTACTTTCTATATATTACTTATATGACATAACTATGGAGGTATTTGATGTAGCGATTTAACAAATTAAAAAAAAAAAAACCGTAGCGATAGAAATTGAGAAATTTAAAGACAGTAAATTGGATTTTTCCCAGGTTAAAATAGTGCCTTGTACTGGCTTGTATGTTTGAGCGCGGTTTTGTGCGTATGCGCGTAGCAATGGGTATTACTCGGGGGATGCAGGCGGGCGCGCGCTCGCCGCGGCAGCGACGGCTTGCAACTATATACATATACTATACGCGATACGATGGAGAGCTGCTCGGCGGCGCGTGAACGAAATGTTTTCGAGGGGAAATAATATATGATTAAGACACGGTGTGGTGATTTATAAAAATGTAATCACTTTGTCCGAGGAGAAGACGGTCTCTCCCCGGGGACTACGTGCCCCACACGAAAAATGGATGTTCGCCGCGTGCGATACGATTCTGTTGCACATACTCATACTGTATTCACGCAGGATGTTCTGAATGCAACTATTCTAAAACATTATAACATAATATACGTATTAACATATATTATGTTTAAATTTCGCGTTGTTTTTAGACTTTCGATCCTACACATATCCTTTCGATTATTTATCAATTGATGGGCCCGACACTTGGGGTGTCTAGGGTGGCATTTCAAATTTCGATATAGTACTCGTACATCACTCGCAATAATATATTCACATATTTTATCGTTTATAGTTGTATAATTTGTAACAATCGTTTAACCTAGCTATTTAGTTCCCTTTTAGTTTATGTTATTATGAATTATAATTTGTATAAAGCGTGTGCGGATATTTCCATAACGATGTGGAGGCGGTGAGTTGCGCCTGTCATTGTGACCTTTGACCGTATAGCAAAGTGGTATAATATATTATCTAATTACCTAAATAAAAATTTGCCGTAAAATAATATTATATTCACAAACACATAAAGAGGCGTAAAAATTCAAATTTTCTTAGGTTTGTTTGAAACACTTAAACTGGAGATATCTGTTTATATAATATTATATTATGTATAAACATTAAATTTATATTGGTACGCGTTATTGAAATTCGGTCTGTACCTGTAGGTTTTTCTTAAAATATTTCACTAATACCCGTTCTTCGATTATAATAAAAATGGTACAACAACATGAAACGTATTTCGCGTATATTTTTATGATGTAGGTACGAGTATATACATTATTGTTCGTGTGTATATAAGACGATACGATGCGTGTAACACCGCGGCGGTGGCGGCGCCGCGCCGCGCGGGTTTGCCGCGACAATAGAATGAACGGCCTCGGGGTGTAATCCTGTATAGTGTTTTGTGTGCAGTATAAAACATCTGTGTTGTATATATTTGTACGAAACCCGCTATTTACTATTATGTATACTTATCGTACACGCTACGTATTATATGTGTATATATTCATACGGTCGGGCCTGAGCAGCGCCACCGATGGAGTTTATATCGTCCTCGTTCGAGGGTACTTAATGTATCGCATATACGCGCGCTTTATTCCGAAATAATATTATGTGTTATGATGGTCTCGGCACGTTATTGTTACGTATTCTCCCTCCCGTTGACACAATGGCCGTGTGCATGCGCGCGAATTTCGAATACATAGTATAATATAATAATATACATATTATATATAATATATATACGCGTTCAGACATAAAATATGGCTTCGAAAATCAACAAAAAGTATTTTCTATTATTAATAATAGAAGTTTTAAAAAGTGACTTACCATAATCATACTCTGTCTCTGTAACTATTCGGTCGTCTGTCCTACGGAGTTGTATTACGTATACGTATAGTCTTTTGATATTCTCTGTCGCGTTTCCTATATGTATATATAGGTGTATATATATATATTGTATATATTCGTATTAGTATTCATGTAGTTTTTTTTATAGACCGTTTGACGTTGACTATAATACATATTATAAACTGCTATATTTTTTCTCAATGATTTATTGAGTATTTTTAAACGAAATTTTGCATATTATATACTGTCACGACTTTTCACGATAAAAATAATAATTGTGATTAATTTCTAACAGTAATTTAGTAATTATTTTAAATGGGAACGCGAATTTCATAAAACTCGTTTTAAATTTCTCTTACCCGTATTTATTATTTCACTAAGATCGTTCAGCTAGAAAATATTGTGCATATACGTGCCTACCACATGTCACATATTATACATACTACACAGGTATACATATTATTATTATTATCATTATCGTATACACTTTAAAGTACACGCGCATATACCTGCACATAACTTATTGATTAAAATTAGTCTCGACGCTCGGATAAGATACACGGAACAAATATTTTCGTTGTTGGCATCGTGTTGTGAATTCATTTTATTTGTGTTTACAACAAAGCAAAAATTAGGTTGAGTATGGCATAAGAGCTCTCGTTAATGATTTTATGTTATTAAAAGCAATTACAAGGGTGAAGAATGCCGTTAACTCATAATTCGTTATCCCTCTACTCCACTTGGACATTTAAGTGATACCAGACCACTTCCGCGAGAGAGCACTTAACTCAATTACCACCCTAAGCGCTTATGGTGACCGTGTGTCTTCTTCCGTTTTTACAACACTCTTGGGGACCACTGATGCTTTCATCTTTAATGCACTTCTCTTCATTTATCATACCGGAAACCGTGCAACGGTATATGCGCAAGGTACGAAACATAATCGTACACCACTTACTGTAATCCACAAAAATGAACGTTTTCTCATTCTCGTGAACATCATTTTTCAAAAGTTATACGTGAAAAAAATAATACTGAAAATTTGTTCCCCCAAATGTAATTTATGTTGTCCCCACGAAAAGGAATAATTGAAAAATAATTCACAGCAAAGTTTCTTTTCTTTTTTTATTGTTTATTTAGAAAAAAAAACTTATTCAATATTTAAAAATAATAATTTCAATGTTGTAATATACTTTATTCTTTTGTAACATCAATTCATTATTAGCCATGTAAACAAATAATGATGTAAAACATAATCATTTTTAGAAATTTCAACAAGTTTCTTTTTAAAAATCTATTATCTTGTTTTCTTAAATACGAATATTCTTAATTGACTAGAGATAAAACTATTTTTTATTTACTTTGCATTTATATAATATACGTATGTCCACAAATAAGTCAATCGCGTTAAGTATTTACAATATAATTTCTAACCGGAGAAAAATACCGCAAAGTTTTAATCATAAGTTTAGTTAGAATATCTTTACGCATAGATACGATGTTTGTTTATTTTAATAACGCTGTAATTCTTACGGACTAAAATAATACCATCGTTTAACACAGTAGTAATAAAATATTGGCAAACGAATTAAAAACAAACGTCCTATACATAGATTATTATCGAAAGAAATGTTTCGTCATCTATTGTGCTACAAATGGCATTAGACGTAAAAAAAATTGCAAAGTGACTTTTTTTATTAGTGATAATTATAAATCTGTTGGCTCGGTTATCTGTTTCTAAAATTTAACACGCGCGATATACCTTATTGAAGTAGATTGTACATAAAAATGTATAATATGTGTTTATAGGCATATATTTTATATTATATAAAAGTGATTTCAAATTAATATATATATAAATGTAATACATTTAATGGTAATAATAATAATAATAATAATAATACTATACATTTAAATAAAAACAATAATATTCAATCAAATATTATAATTCACTGTTGGCACGTTATTTTTTTCCAAATACTTAAAAATTAAGTCTTGAAATATTTATAAAACTATCAACACTTGAGGCATGCGATTAAAAATGGATTAATATAAAAAAAATCAAACATTAGTAAAAATTAATCATCTAGATCGCGATTGACGGCTATTCGTATACATTAATATTTTTGTCCCACGCGTTCTTATTAATTTATAATTGAACACGATTAACAGTATTAAAACGATAATACATATTATATTGTACTTAAACTCAAACAAAATAGAGTTCGATAAAGTTAGGCGATTCAAAAATTAAGACTTACTCAAAGATTCTATGCGAGTTCCGTGTAAAACATATACGTGTATAATATGCAATACTAACGTAAAGTGCTCGTTTATTTTAAGTTTAATTTGCAACCCGTCACGGGCATTTGTTCTATTAGATTTAATAGATAATACATATACTATAATATAATCTAGTGATTTTTTCTAAATTGTACGTCTTTTGGACTTATTGTAACACGGTTATCGAGTAGATTATTTTTATGTTTACTTAAAACATTGAAAATTGATTGTAGCATGGTCAGTGCCGTATTCAGGTTTAATATCACCCACGGAAAAATCATTAAAACCCTTACCAAAAAAATAATCACCTCCGATCGATTTCTACATAATTTAAATTTAATCAAAACAATAAGTATATATACGTATGACGTATGTATTATGTATAAATAATTCATTAACTCAGTAACGTGCTGTTTTCATATGGAGTTGTAGACCTGCCCCGAATACGGTGCTGAGCATGATATATCGTATAAAGTATTTACGTGTGTGAAAAGTCAAATTCGAAAATAACGCCGTCCGTGTTTTTATTAATCGATCAAGGCGCGATAAAGGATAACTGCTCTCCAATATCGTATACGTATTATATATTATTACGTACCAATTGAGCTGCAGACGTAGTTTTTTCAAGCGGTTTAAACCGTACGCGATGTAAATCGGGGTGACTTAAATATAGAAAAAAACAGCTAGGGTATAGTTATTGTTATAATTCGAGTGTATATATTGTTATTGTCATACAATTATGTTCGAAAAACACGTGAGAAAAATTCACTATCTAAAATGTAATGTGCAGAGCGAATCACGGCGAGAATATTACCGCGAAAAGATGGATTGTTTTGAGACGCGCGCGAAAAAAAATAATAGTATTACAAAACAAAACTTACTATATAATAATATTTTTAATATAACATTGTACGAAAACGCGTGCGGCGAACTCATATATACACTGCGACATATTGTAATATATGACCGCTAAGAGAGAGACTCGTGTCGCGGTCACAGCTTGTCGAGCGCGCGCGAATTGGTGAGAAGCTCGCGCGTCAGCCGCCACGTCTGCTTGGCCGCGTTCTCCAGGCTGCCGGGCGCCCGCCTTGCCCTTGAACAGGTCGACGTGCGGCAAGAAGTAGTGCGGACACCGGCGGCACTGCAGGCACGAGATGAGCTGCAACAGTATGCCGTTGATGCGGTCGCCCAGGCACGCGTCGTCCCACTCGGCGTCCAGCGGGTGCTTCTCGCACTCGTACAGCAGCAGCGTCTTGACGTGGTAGTTGGTGACCGGGTTGCCGGGCAGGTCCAGGTGCCGGTCCCGGAGCGTCTTGAGCACGCTCAGGCACCGCTTGCGGCAGCCGCCGTACGTGAGCCGGTTCTCCGCGTCCACGAACGACATGACCCACGCGTCGCCCTCGAGCGCGGACTGCTTGCCGTGCAGCGCGGCGCACTCCTTGGACAGCAGGTCGAAGCCCTCCGTCTTGACCTCGGCCACGAGCCCGGGATGCGGCCACGGACGTGCGCGGTGGCCAGTGGCGCGGACGACCGCGGCCAGATGCCGCGCACTTGAACGACGGCGTGATCTGCACGACGTAGCGCTCGCGCACGCGCAGCTCCACCTCGCTGGTGTCCGCGATCATCTTGACCGAGTCGCGTACGCGCACTTGTCGCACGCCTCGCCACCAGCGTCTGGAAACCGCGAGCGGATCTTGCGCGCCGACAGGTACCCGGACGCGGTGATGAACTTCCACCCACAGGCTCATGCTGCGCTTTGCGGCCGTCGCTGAGCTTGAGCACCGCGCACCCGGGCAGCGACCCGTCGTCCACGAAGTTGAGCACGCCCATCTGGTTCAGGTAGAGCACGATCTCGAACTCGGTGGGTGACACCACGTCCAGCCCTTGTACCGGCCGTTGCACTCGACCAGCGACGATATGAACCGCGGCTCCTGCGCCTCCACCTCGCGCAGCACGTCCTGCACCACCTTGCACACGTCCCGGATCGTCTTGGCCCGTGGTCGCCTTGCGGCCGTCACGCGTTCCGCCCAGAACTTGGCCAGCTGATAGGACATCTTGGTCTGGCCGGACGGCACGTCCTGCGTGGCTGCACCAGCATGCCGGCCGTGGTGTGCTGCAGATCGCCGCCGTGTCGCATGCTCGGTCTCATGCGCCTCCCGCCGTTCAGCGCCGCCGCCGCCGTTGCCGCCGAGTGTCCCGGCACGACGTCATGTGTGTCCCCGAGAACGTGAGAAGAACACACGAGAACGAATGAGGACACCGTTTTTTTTTTTTCCGAAAAACGCGACACTAGCTGCGCGCACTAAACGAGAGAAAGATATGAAAACGAACCGCGGACGACGGACTCGAGCCGGGTGAGATATATCGGTGACGACGTTTGACGCGGGTACTACGACACGGGCGGCGGACCACGACGTATGGTGGCCCGCGCCGGGCGGTCCGCTCGGCGGGGCGACGGGGCGCGTCCCGGGGAGGGCGTCGTCCGCTGCACCGCCCATTTCGCGCGCGGCTATCGATCCGGGGCGGACCTCGCCGGCGCGCGTGGCGGCCGAGGCAGCGCGCGACGGATTCCGACTTCTCTCCGCGACGATTTCACGTCTCTCGAGCCGATTTTTTTTCCCTTCCCCCCTTCGCGTCGTTCCCATTATATTATACGGATCGAGCGTGTGCTCGCGCGCGCGTATACGTTTTTTCTTAGATTTTTTTCATTTCTTATACGTTTTTTTTTTTTTTTTCCTTCTTCTTTTCCTCTTCTTTTTATATTTACGCCACTCTCCGCGGCCAGTGCCTGTACATATAATATTTATATACGTGTGTCGTACGTACATTATACCGCTTGTACCCGCCGATGCTGCTGCTGGCAGCTCTATAAACGCGGCGCGCGTATATATATATACGATGCTCGTGTAGGAAATTCGATACGATTTTTTCCCTCGAAACGACGCGTTTTCATAATTTATTACCACGAGCCCGAAGATACGCGCGCCATATAGTCATGTGTGAGTGTGCGTATTTGTTTCTCCCCCCCCCCCCTCTTTCCCGTCTCGAGACCGTTTCGTTTGTATATATAATACGCACACGCCACTGATGCTGTGACGCGTAATGTAATATACGATATTATAATATATACGTTCCCGAAAACTTTAAACGATCACGAGAATAGTTTTTGTTTTTTTTTTTTTAAGTGTTTTATGCGCGTGCGCTCGTCGTTTACTTGATATTTTATAATATCATCACTTTGTATACACATATACCTACTTCTTATATGTTATAATATCACTTAGATCGATAACAACGGTCATTCGGACGATATAATATATATATATATCTTTATAAACGAGCGTTACAAGCATTTTATTATAATGTTTTACACAATTTTACATAAATTAAATGCCCTTTTAAAT
Organism: Drepanosiphum platanoidis; assembly: GCA_948098885.1. Taxonomy (NCBI): domain Eukaryota; kingdom Metazoa; phylum Arthropoda; class Insecta; order Hemiptera; family Aphididae; genus Drepanosiphum; species Drepanosiphum platanoidis. The sequence continues at coordinate 5,039,825 of OX402537.1, read as the reverse complement.
AGGCCTGATTCGATTGGTTAATAACCTATAATATACGTATATAATACTCGCCCGTCGATATACATTTTATCGGCATTCCTTTAAATGTTTTTTTTTTTTTTTGAAATCGTATTGAACACGGTTTGTAGATATAACACTTAAATTTATAGTCGTCGGTTAGCAATACCTACAATCTATTGATTGTCGCGTGATTTCGTAAAAATATTCGAGTTCGTGGCTGAATTGATTTGGTCGCTCATTCGTGTATACATTGTGTATACAAACAGTAAAACAGATGTATAAATCGTACATTTATCGCGATTATTCATCTAAATAGTTATCATAAAATCTTATTATACACTTGTTTATTATATAACCTGTGCGGCGCAGTCATTGCAGAGCTTGTTAAATACGACGATGTTTAGTTTTACATAAATATAATCTTAATTAGTGTTACGAATATAACAATAATATATGGTTTCCTAAAACATGCGCGTATATTGTGATACCGGTGTTATTTATGTAAAGATGTGGAAACGATAATAAAAACTATATAATTTATAGTTACATTATATTATATAGTTATGTACGTAGTGATTTCATTTTTCCATAATTTTATCCGTTGATTTGTTTTGATACATCACACATTTACATGTACACTCGTTAATAACATAATATGATTAATTTCTATATCGTAAAATGCTAGTAATAAAAAAATTAACCAAGTCTCTTTTCAACTGACCTAATAATATTAAACGGGGCTTACAATAATATGCAAGACTATTGGTACGGTTCAATTTCAAACCTCCTCATAACTCATGTAAACAATCTAATTTACGAATTTAATATATTTATATGTTTCTCTTAGTTTTAATTGTATTTTCTAGTGGGCATTTTATCCCGTTTTATAACATTTGAAATTCATACTTTCGAAAATAATATTCAAATGATGAACGTGCCGAATTTCATTAGATTTCTACGGGGTTTTAATTTCTACATTTTCAAATAATATAATTCGACCTTAAATGTTTGGAATAATAAGTCTGAATATCAGCTGTTTTCGAACAATTCAAATGTATGCATTGATTACATCATTTTTGTTTTGCACGTCTGTCGAAACACTAAAACGTGTCAAAGTCCAATACTCCGTTGCTGTCGACGACGCAATGTCTTTCGCCCACGAATTTTATTGTATTGTTCGTACCACTTCCTGTATGTGACGCTACGATGATGTAATCGGCCAAAATTCAAACCCGTCTTGTATTGAAAAGCTAACCGGCGATTGTCGAATATCGATCAGTGCGTCCCAAGCTGCCGTCGAGTGTGCACGATTTCAGCCACACATTTTTAAGAGCTTTTTTGAACCCAAAATCCAAAACCGAACCTCGACATTTCGTCGTCCCTCAATACGAAATCGACTTAAGATCATGTACGTATTATTTTGGTTTAAATAAGACTCTGTCCGATGTATACGTCGTCGTAGGCTTTATTTTGATAATTCGTATACATTTTTATACATTTTGAAATTCGTATTATTTTACTAAACACCCCGGGATATTTAAAGGCAGCCGCAATAGGGAGGGAGGAGGGTAATAGGGAGGGAGGAGGGTAGGGTTGCTATTTTGTAGCCTCTTCTTAATTTTTTTTTTTTTTTATGTACTTTTATATCAACTTTGATATCATGCATATCTGCATAATTTACGAAATATTTACAGAGTTACAATATTTTATTAATACAATTTTTATTTGATTTTATTCGTTTACACGGGCTGAACCCTTTTAGACATAATACTATGTGAGATAATGGTAGATGATATATACATTGTTTTTGAGATATATGACGAGCGTTCAAAACATTTTAAAACATTTTTTTTTTCATGAATTATCTATTAAAAACCTAATCGTTTAACAATAAATCTATGGGTTTATAAAAATTACCGTCGGTCTCGGCGACAAACCTTAACGTCAGTCTGCTCTTCGAATGAAAAATTTAAAAAAATACCTCTTTTTTTTTATAATACGCGCGGTTATTATAATCCATATATAAAGGGAAATACTCAAACGGTCTATAGAACATAAATATATACTCGTATATACCCATATTATGTACATGAGATAAATACTATTTTTCAAATATAACGCGCTCGTGTGTTTCGCTATAAGTATAAATTTTTACTCAAACTGAAAATATGTAGAATAACTGGTTATATAATGCAATCTATAGGTATATGTATATTTACGTATTATAAATGGCACGGTGGATCGTTTTATCAGAGAAATCTATGTTTATTTTCAACAATATTATAAATCTTTAGCATTTGAGATGATAAATTACGTATTTATAAGGTTTTGGTAATAAATATATTATATAATATAATAGTAATATATAATCTCGAAATCTACGTAATAATTTAACTATTTTTATTTTTTTTCAAACTCGCGCGTAAGTATTTTTTCATAAATCTCGATTTTTACCTCTATCGCGTTTTTTTTTTTTTTCACTTACAATTACGAACAGTAATTCCCAGAATTTGTTTACGTTATACTCGTAATATATATTATATTGGCGACGGATCGCGTCGCGTTACCACTGCAGGCTATCATTATCAATTGCCTTTGTAATCATAATGATATTATTCAAAAACTAAAGCATTCAAATAATTATAGTTCATATTCGTTTTATTTGTCTGCTTTACACTCAATATTATTCATAGGTATTGTGTAAACAATAATGTGGTAAATAATTATAAAATATATACAATAGAAATTATTATTTGAAACCATTAAAAAAAGTTATATTAAAAAGAAATCTAATAACTACATACAATAATATAATGTATTTACTGTATTATAAACGCACGGTAAAAATAATATCGGTCATGTAAATAATTGTAATTTTAATACGCGGTCGTCTCGCGTATCTACAAGGGTAACTAATAATAATATGATCAAAAAAAAAACAGTATAATTTCTCTAATTGCTAATATTGCACACGTACAAAACAATGAATCGTAATTTTAAAAAAAACTAATGTATATAAAAAAAAAATGATCCTATAAAATAGGTACTATACTTATATTATGTAAGTATTATTAGGCGTAGGTTGTATATAAACGACGTTAATTTGCAATACAAATACATCATTAAAACGAGAAGGTATACCTAATATAGATACAGTATAACTATCGTTGAATTATATAGGAGATCTTTTGGCGCCTAGCGAAACACACGCACACTCAATGTAGTAGTAATAATAATTTTTAAGATACGTATATTTTTAAACCGTACCGCTAATATACGATAAAATTATATAAATATATTTATATATCGGTGGCGGCGCGGCGCGACGAGACTATGGACACCATTTAGAGTTTAGTCGGGTGTCGTATAAAAATGGACTCGATTTTTTTTTTTCCAACACGAATATTTCGAAACAACTGTAATTTTAACAAGCTAAATTGTAAATTTTCTCTCGTTCCACGCGTCTCGGGGGGGCGGGCGGGCGAGTCAAACGAATCCCGTCGTCTCGCGTCACCACTATTTATACGGTATATACATATATAAATATATTTATATGCTCTCGCGCGTTGACTAGTTTATCAGACATACGTGTACGGTAGCGGATCGGACCCTCTCAAACGTCGATAGTGTATTTAAATTATCGAATTTCAAATAAAATATATTAATATTGAAATTTTCCCCGGACCCTTTGGAAAATTTTCGAAAATCCACCGCCGTACGAATTCTACACACACACACACACACACACACATATAGTATAGTAATACTTTGTATATTTATATATATAAGAAAAATAAACAAACGAATGTGACGCGCGCGCGCGCGCCGTTCAGAGTTTGTCGAATGCCCGCGAGTTGGTCAGTATCTCCCGGCTGAGCCGCCACACGTGCTTGGACGCGCTCTCCAGCGACGCGGGCGACTTGCCCTTGAACAGGTCCAGGTGCGGGATGAAGTAGTGCGGGCACCGGCGGCACTGCAGGCACGAGATGAGCTGCAACAGTATGCCGTTGATGCGGTCCGCGATGCCGGTCTCCTCCCACTCGGCGTCGCGCGGGTGCTTCTCGCACTCGTACAGCAGCAGCGTCTTGACGTGGTAGTTGGTGATCGGGTTGCCGGGCAGGTCCAGGTGCCGGTCCCGGAGCGTCTTGAGCACGCTCAGGCACCGCTTGCGGCAGCCGCCGTACAGCAGCTGGTTCTCCACGTCCGTGAACGACATGACCCACGCGTCGCCCTCCATCGAGTTCTGCTTGCCGTGCATGATGACGCTGTCCTTGGACAGCAGGTCGAACCCCTCCGTCTTGACCTGCACAATGAGGTTGGGGTGCGGCCACGTGAGCTGCGCGACCGGCCAGTGCGCGGCGGACCGCGGCCACACGCCCGCGCACTTGAACGACGGCGTGATCTGCACCACGTAGCGGTCGCGCACGCGCAGCCGCACCTCGCCGGTGTCCGCGAGCATCTTGACCGAGTCGCGGTACGCGCACTTGTCGCACGCCTGCGCCACCAGCGTCTGGAACCGCGAGCGGATCTTGCGCGCCGACAGGTACCCGGACGCGGTGATGAACTCCACCCACAGGCTCATGCTGCGCTTGCGGCCGTCGCTGAGCTTGAGCACCGCGCACCCGGGCAGCGACCCGTCGTCCACGAAGTTGAACACGCCCATCTGGTTCAGGTAGAGCACGATCTCGAACTCGGTGGGCGACACCACCTCCAGGCCCTCGTACCGGCCGTTGCACTCGGCCAGCGACGATATGAACCGCGGCTCCTGCGCCTCCACCTCGTGCAGCACCGTCTGCACCACCTTGCACACCTCGCGCACCGCCTTGGCCGTGGCCGCCTTCCGGGCCTCCACGCGTTCCGCGCAATACTTGTTCAGCTGGTACAGCATCTTGGATTGCGTGGCCAACATGTCCGACGGCAACAGCATGTCGTCCGTGCGCCCGCGAAACCCCTCGAACCGCCGTTCGATTTTATAATATTTTTTTTATTATCCTCCGTTTTCTCGCAGCCAGCCGCGCCGCGCTCTCGTCTCGTTGTCCGACGTCGCCGCACACGTTCACGCGCCCGGTCGCCGCGAACACTGTCGCCGCCGCCGCAGCCCCCGTCCTCGGATCTGCCGCGATCGCATGGTTCTCGGTTAGTGCGCGGGCGACCGTGATATCGGACTGTCGGGTCCCGGGCGGCCGGCTGCTGCTGCTGCTGCTGCTACTACCGCCGACGCCCGGCGTCCCGTCCCACCCGGCCGGTCACGCCCATCCGACCAATGCCGACGCTCGGTCGGAGGCGCGCGCTCGCCCCGCGCAGATCGATATCGGCGACGCGGAATACATTACGGTGCCCGCCGCCGCCGCGTTACGATCCGTACGTCTCGGTCCCGGCGAATTCGGACCGAGGGATTTCCGGTGGTTTTTTGTGTTTTTTCGAGCGCGTTTTTTTTTTTTCTATCCATCGTGATCGCGAGGATACGGGAGTATTAGTGCAGTATATGCGCCGACTTACCTATCATGTATAGGCCGCCGTCTGCCAAACACTCGGGCGTGTGTTTAGCGCGTATTCTATGTACACGATCGTACGATTTATTTTACTGAAACCGTTGTATAGTTTTCAGTATCTTTTAGACGACCGTCGAGTAGTTTTAAATGTTAAAAGCCGCCGTGCTCTTATTATAATATCGTTGTCTATCGTAATTTTATATAGTCATCATACTCTCCCGCTATACAATATAATATAATAGGAATGACATGGAAAATAAAATTTAAAACCGTATTTGAAAATAATTCGTAAACTTTTGTTCTTCGATAGATATGCTTGAGCCTAACTTGAGCACAGTTGCTGTTCGTAGCGTACCGCGCGAGAGTACTTTAGTAAATATCGGTTTTGATAACATTATTGGTATAAAATATATAGTGCAAAATCTATGATTTGATTCTATATTTACTCATACTGGTCTTGACTTCCATTTCGAAAACTTATATTTACTTATACGTTATTTTATGCATATCGGGCTTGCCGCGTTTGTTTTTACGTAGTTGAACCTGCCCGATATAATTTGATAGAATTGATGTGCCCAATGGAACACTTACCACTTACATCGGGACAGAGATTTTTCTCCCTTACGCTTCTCCATAATATAACCTATCGAAACTAGACGAAATAAAAATACTTTATTATATTGAATTATTTCGTATGTCAATTTATATTATACATACTTATATTTTATATACATAATTCGATTTGTATTGTTCTTTATACGTACTTAAGTATCGATTGAATACTTGATTTTAGTATTTTACTCGCCGAGTTGAGTTCGAATGTTGCGAATTCGCGCAAACAATTTTCAAGTCTCATTATTTCTATAGGCCGCGTCCGTTCTCTTCTGATTCGAACGTCGCGTCGGCCGTCGCGCGGGTTTTACATTATAACAATACGTATGTAATATATTTCGACGGTGGCGATGATTTCAGCGTATAAATTCTACGCGTAAATAAGGCGTATTTTATACAACGTGTGAGCCACGCGGCGTATTTATAAGCAGTCGCCGCGACCTAAACGCGCAATGAATATAACAAGTCTCATCCCCGTGTCGGGTGACTATACACATACGTACATTTCGCCGGTGCGGGCGGCAGGTATTATATTCCGATTCGCCGCAGTAATATCGTTTGATTATAATACGTCGTCGTCCCGAGCGTTCGCTTGTTATTATTATACGGCGTACGTACTTGTATGTAAATCTCCGGCGACCCATTCTCTCGTATTTGTCTCGCAAAACTCTCTTCTAATTGACTGGGGATTCGTATTATCCTTTATTCTGTATTTATACCTACGTACCGACTATGTAGTGTGTATTATACACGTGGTATCGGCACCGGTCGAGCGGAAATCCGTTGATGCCTTGTATGGAACTGCAGTATATATAATATATATATATATACGCGCGTCATTGTATTCCACTCGTCGCATTGTGATTTAATTACGCGATACGCTGTGTTATTTTAATATTCGCTGATCGCCGAGGTGGTTCGTCTAAATCCGCGTACAAAAATGTTTCATCTTCAATACCGACGAAACACGCGGTCCCGATCGAACCGTATGAAATGTCAGTACTTAATAATTTTGCCGTATAGTATGGTGTTTTCATAAACTATAGCTAATATAGTGCGTGAAAATTATAACAATCGATTTGAACTATATAGTTCGCCATACATATACTCATATATGAGTATATTTATGATGAGCTGAGCTTAAAGAAAAATTATTATTAGGTATATAAATTATGTATAAACAAATATTGTTTGTAATATTGATAGTTATACTTACAATATACATACATATTTGTTTATATAATCTTATGATTTAAACGTATAATTTTAAATATGCTATATTATTTTATTTCTACCATATACTCGTATTATACTGCAGTTATTTATTGTATTCTAAATTTGCATATTGTGCTATAATATCAAGTCTACTTAAAAAAGTATATAGATTCGGAAATTCGATCAAGTCTGATGTAGAACCCCGTATATATATCTTTGTGAGTTATACTTTATGAGTTTGCCGGACGTAATGTTTAGAGGTATATTATATTGAACGTATTAGCGCGTATAACGTATAGGAATCATTAAGTCTGATACGATGACTTGGTTTATACGTCGACTTTTGATTACTATCTATAGTGATTGTGCATCGGCTCGCGCGTACTTTAGTCCGTCCCATAGGTCGAATATACGTTTATATATATGTGTGTGTGTGTGTGTGTGTGTACGGCATAATCCCTGGCACCGAGGAACTCTTATATATACACGCGGAGTCCTCGCGGGGGATGAACGTCACTCTGGATTACCGCTGCAATTTGTCGTCGGCGTGGCGAAGAGCGTCTCTAGGGGGTGCGTGCGCGCGCGCGCGCGAGCGCTAGCCCGAAACTCAATACAATGGAAAATATTACTTTTGGTGCCGGGCGCGGGGAGGTGAAAAACAACTACGAAAATAGAACGAATCGGCAAAGGGCATCATATCGCGTTGTGGCGGGTATGAGGGGAGAAGAAACGCATTATATTTCTGTGAGCCAAAGTATACCAAAGTACGTATATATACATTATGTGTACGTGTATAATATAATTGCATGTGTTTTTAACGAGAAAAAAACAATATAATATACGTATATGTGTGCATTGCCATCGTATACACTTATATATACAGGGTGTCGCGTGGAGATCTGACTATAATGTGCTTAAAACATAAACAATGTTTATAATTTTAATATAATAATGTTTTTATAATATAAAATAATAAAGTAAAACTATAATATTATGAATAAGTAAATTTATGATTTTGAATAAAACGACAAACCAAATTTAAACTTCATATAACAATATTAATGTTTTAAAAATAAAAAAAACCAAGATATTTTTATGTTTGTCAATTTTATCCTTGGGAAACACCCTGTATGCATTGCACACGTATATATACAATATCGAGCGTTACATCCTACGCCTCGGAATAAATCACTGGAGGATGTGCTTATCCTGCGAGGCACCTATATACCCATTAGCCCCGTCGGTGGCGCGTTTATTTTCGGGAAGACCCGCTGCGCTCCTCGTCTGCGTGTGTGGCGCCTACAGTACCACGGTTCACGCGCCACCGTCATCGTGCGTACGCGCCCGCGGAACTGCGGTTAATATTCACATGACGACGACGACGACGACGACAACCCCCCTGGTGAGTGATTATGCCGGGGAAAAATTAATTACGATACGCGGGAAGGTGGCGAGGGCGCAGGGAAATATAATAAATCGTGCGAGACGAAAAACGATCGGACGAGGCGCGTACATGGTAAATAATATACAATAACTCGACGTTTCTAATTGCGCGTAGGCGAAAACGTGCGCGTCGACGTCGTATAGTATGGTCGTTTTATTTTCAATTCGTATCACGCGGGACCGTTGTTTTTTTTTTAAAATTCGTCGAGACGCCGCGCCGGGTGAAAATATTTTCGACGCCTTAATGATGTAACATTTGTTTTTAAATCGTTATGTAAATGGCTGCTATGTACGATGTGAAAATGAATTTTTTCTCAGTCTATGACGTTTATTCAATGTGTATGGTATGATCTACGGCAGTGGTTCTCAATCTTTTTAGGACCGCGACCCAAATTTTCTCCCAAAAATCTATCGCGACCCATGGGGTTTTACAGAATCAAAAAAGTAATTTCAAAAAACAAATTTTTGCCGATTGCCAAGTACCGACTTTATCGTCATATTTTATCGAAATATTTTTGCGATAACGACGTACCAAAAATACCCGTAATAGTTTATACTATACTTCTATTAGTATTTATTTTCTATAGTCTTTACAATTTAAAAAAACATAAATTTCTTACAATCTGTATAATTTAAAAAACTTCTCGCGACCCACAGTTTGAGAAACGCCGATCTACGGCGATTTCGTGTTTATACCGCGCATCATTACTATAATATTTTACTTTACAATATATACTCGTATATACAAAATATCGACACGACCGCGCGCGTTTATTTCTGTAACGAGCTCCTCGTCGTCGGTAGTTATAAATAATTTTTTAAAAGTCCGTCGGGCCAAAATAATTATTCCGACAAATCGTATTACACGGTATAACACGCCAGCGTGCGCGCGCGCGTATATATTATCGTCGAATAAATATTTAATTTCACAAATGAACGGTTCGCGCGGCACGTGTACTCGTCTCGGAGAGATTATTCGCGCGAGCGTGTCGAACATTTTTATAGTCGGGACGAGATTTTCGCACAAAATGCCCGCGCGTTTACTCTAATTGTGTTTCGAAACGTCGTCGTCGTCGTGCATGTGTACGTTATAATGTATATACGAGCCGCACGTTAATAATTATCGGGGCGAACGGCGGCGGCGGCGGCTGTCTGTGTTTTTGTGCGTCGACCGCCGCCGTCGTCGCATGATGGGAAGGCCACCGGGGAATTGTCATCGCCTAGACACAACATCCCTAATAAATTACCGGGGAGGTTCGTCCTATTAAAAACACGTGCTGCAGATATAATATTTCACATCGAAAACGACTGTAGGAAAACTTGTATCGAGTTTACTCGACGGTAGTGTGTATATACTGCAGCAATAATTATACGGGACGAGTGTCGTATTTACACGATTTCGTCGGAAAAATAGCAATTTAGGCGCGCGACATTACAATAATATTACGCTTTAGTCTAATTTATTATTTACGACTATTTACCATAATATTATATTATTGTGAGTAGCAACGCTATATAGAACGTTTTGTTTTTCGTACGTGCGCGATACTAATATTTATTTCACAGTCGTCGAAACGTGTATATACCGTACGAGTGTTTAAAATGTAACCATTCGAATTTGGTTATCGATTTAGCGCATAGTTAATAATCTTTTTTATTATTAATAATTATTTTTTTGGAAATCGTGCTCGTCTGCGGGTTAACCGAACGCAGTTAACGAGTTCGACAGACTATACCGACCGCATAGACTCGTATAGTTTATCTGTGCGTATTTAACCGTTGAATTAGCATAATCTATCCGCTATAAATAATCGACCGTTTAGATTTCACGTTTCGTTTTTGCCGCGCGTTTTCGTGCTCGTATATGCGCGCGCGCACGATAAATCGTCGCGAGCTGTTTTGAAATAAGACGCTCGCCGCCATAAACGACTGCGGCGGCGGCGGCGTTATGTTATTGTAGATCGATCAAAAACGTTCGTACGTCCTAAACCCACCTCCTATACACACATACGTATAAACACGATGACGCCGCACAATGCGGTCTGAAACGTAAATCGGTTTACCTCGATTAATAATTTAAATACGGCGCCGTCGCCGTCGCCGCCGTCAAACGACGATAGACCGTCGTCGTCGTGTATACGTAATATTTTATTTGCTTTAATTTTAATAACGTACGTCCGTCCGTCTCGCGCGGGCATATTATAATATATATATATATATACGCACACGAGTATATTTATTAACCAAATCTGGCGAATACAAAAACACTACGGTAAAATAATAATAATATTTTAGGTACCGCGTTCTCGTCTGCTGCGCGCATATCAATTATAATTCGTATTACTACGAGGAGAGGTGGTGGAAGCGCGACGTCCTGGGCGATCGCCCGGGGGGCCCGGGAGCGCGGCCGCAACGTCGTGGTCGTCGTCTCGAAAAATTTCAAAGACTTTTTTTTTTTTCCAAGCGATTAACCCGATTTTTCCATAGCACGGTATACAATCGGATATCAATTAAAAATAATAAATATTTCAACTATTCGATTCGATTCGGTCATTCGTCATGGAATTATAATATTACAGAGGTGGTATCCGCAGGTGGACGAATTTCTAATTGCAGATTTTAATAATTTTTACTGCGTCATCTGCAAAACGACTCTTTTTTTTTTAATTGCTTATTCCGATCGATGTATACTTTTAAAACTATCGGTTATTCGCGAATATTGGTCGCATGTCGATTAATTAAATATCTATCCTTTTGTCTCTCTACCCCGTAAATCGGGTCGGACGGAATACGTGTGGCCGTCGCCGAGTGTTGCGTGAATCGTTTTGAAATAACGTATTATTATTACGACGGCGGCGGCGGCGCGTGCGCCGACGGACACGACGGCGTGCTCGCGCTTTTATATTTTATTACTATATCGCCGTCGTGAATCGGAATCACGTCGGGTCGGTTTTTTTCCCGCATTATATTGTCTACGGCTCGGCGCGGCGTCAGTCGAAAATATTAATTCGGCGCCCGTACCGCCGCCGCCGCCGCGGTGTTTGTTTTTGTTTTTTTATCTTAATTTTTTTTTTTTTTTTCCCAAATATTTTATCGTTTATTTAAACGCCCGTAAAAACGCGTCGAACGACGACGGTCGTAAATTTTCGCCGGCCCGCAATCCTCCTCCGGACGGCAATTATTATTAGGAGTTAATATTATATTACTACGGGCGACCGACCAACACACGACCGCGTTATTACCATACGCATTACGATAAAACAAACACACCTACCGCGGTAGGTTTTCGCGTTAAGTACGTATAATTTAAGACTCGCATCGCAGTCGCCGGCATGGTCCGCGTCACTTATCTCGCCGCCTCGCCCGTCACACGCGGATAATAACGGACGTTGTTTGCGAGACCCGAGGGGGATGTGGACAAATCGCGAACGATATAATAATAATAATATAATGCTTTTCGCCGCGTTTGTACAAACAACAGCGATGCGAAAACACCCGCCGCGCTCGTTTAAGTCTATTTACGAATTTTCGTCCGCGCGTACATCACGTCGGACGCGTGATATTATTATGACGCGATGACGCGTGGCTTCGTCGTTTGTAGATAACGCACGCGCTTCGACAGACGCCGCGGACGGGAATCGCGGTTTGTTTTTTTTTAATTTTTATTTCGGTTAGGTTTTCGTCTAAAACTTACCACCATTACCTTAAAAAATCCGTACGTGTGAATTGTATACGACGTAAACCTCTGAGGGGACACGCGACTCTTTTAATATATTGTCTGCCGTTATAATATTATTATATTTCCTGAACGTAATTTACGATCACGAGCGAATGCGTAATTGAAACGCATTATACTTCCCGCGTCGTCACGTTGCGCGCGTAGGTTTTGATGACGAACAACAGCACGCGGTCGGGTTATATCTTAACGACGCGCCGTATGATAATATATATTATGCAAATAGTTGTCGATAAAAATCTGACCGGTATTTACATTAGCCAAAAGCGATCGTCACGTCGATTAAAACTATTATAATACAGTTAATTCGCGGTAATCACGGAATACGGCGGCGCAGTCGCGTGAGCCTCGAAACGAACGCCGAACACCACACACACAATCCATTAGTAATTGTCTCGTCTCTATAGTAGGAGGCACTCGTTGAAAAATATAACGCGTTCGCCCGTAGTTAATGGTTTATTCCGTCAAATCGAAAGTTTTATTTTAGTCGGTCGAACAATAAGTTACGTTTTTAGTCCTGCAAATTTTAGAACTATATATTATATTATATATCATGTTACGTCGTTTTCATAGTGAATACATCTGACGAGGCTCGAAATACTATCACGCGCGTTCTAAAATAATAATAAATTTGTATTAATTGTTTTGTTTTTTTTTCGTTTTACAGGTTTTGAAATACTGTGACCATCTGCACGGTAAATGGTACTTTTCGGAAATCAGAGCAATATTCTCGCGCCGATACTTACTGCAGAACATTGCCATCGAAATATTTATGGCTAGCCGAAGTGAGTACAACAGTTTTGTCATACTTTGAATCGTTCATAATGTGGAATATTTGATTACATAAAACACGTTCGTGCCGCAGTAGATATAGATACTACCGGTGTGGCACATATTATTAATAATAATTTCACTGTACGGCGAATAAGTGTGATGAGTAGTAATACGAGTGTAATATTGATCGACGAGACGAGATTTAATAAATATTTAGGGAAATTATGGTACAACGATCTCAAATTTAAAAGACCGACACCGGTCATCTGTATCTCATCCGTGTTTATCGTCGTTGTAGTGTTGAACGTTGTTTTTCGGAATTCGTGGTTATTTATCAAAATAATAATTTTTTTGTTAAATTTCGTCCTGCGCCACGCAGACGCTTTGAAAATATCTTAGATTTTCATTGCCCGGACAGACTCTCCGAACCCTTATAATAATTTTGATTTATTTTCAAACGATGCGAACCCCGTTTTGAAATATTTTTGTTATGACAAAATTAATAAAATTCGTACTTACCGGTGTTGAACCGCGTTCTCCGACAGACGACCGTCGACGCGCGCTCGTCGTACAGCGATTTCTAAGTATAGCCGCTCCGAGACTTTGTCTACTTTTCGGTCGCAACGGTATATAATAATACGTTTAAGGTTTAACGTACGTACACGTTGCGGGACGAAAAGACTCTCGGAGACCGCGTGGCTATGCTCTGTGGATACCGGCGACTATTGGCGCTCGTTAAAACCAGGTGGTAGCACGTGTCCCGTGCGTTCAAATTCCCTCGCGGCCGAAAGTATTAAATGAAATATAATAGTCACGAGACTATTATGAGAGTAACTCTACGAGCGCACTTACATATTCCATATGGTCCGGATTATCGGCCGAGGGATTATATTCCCATGCGGTTTGTATAATATACGGGCGTGTATAAAATATATATAAATGAGCGTACGTCGTCGTCGTGTGCGAGTCGACGGTCGGTGGCACCGACTCGGTGCACGCGCGCAGTCTTCTCAGACGTCTCGAAACGTCGTCGTCGTTATCGATTATCGCGTCGCACGTCGAGAAATAGTTTTCGTTTTTAGATCGTCGCACAGAGCAACGAGTAGTAGATGGAGAGATAAAAAAAAAAGACCGAAAAACGTGTCGGCGTTATATTATTTATTTTTAAGAAAAGAAAAAAAATTAAAAAATACGTCGGACCGACGACGACGTAGGTGGGTAGCGCGCGCGTATTATACGAGAACGCAGAGTGTGTAATTGTATCTCTGAAAAACTGTCGTCTGTCATCACTCATCCGACGCACAACAAATAACACGCCGGTGCCCGCGCGGCTTCGGCTAATGAAACTCGTTTCGATACGAATCTCCCCTGCGCGCGGACCGTATATTATTATGTATCGCTCGCCTCTCTCCGTAACGTAATAATATTTTAATCGGAAACTCTAGAAATTCTATATCCGAGCAATAATTGAAATTTCAAGTCTATGCGTGTGTGCCTCTACGCGTATACCACGACGGTTTTTTTTTTAATTTGGTCCATGCAAATTGATTACGTCGGCGCTCGTGTCGCAGCATTACATACAGTGCCGCAACAATTGGGTGTGCAAGGTGTGCGATGCACACGGGCCTCCCAAACCATAAGCTAAAAATTGAAGATTGTCCGTTTCAAAATGAATTTAGCCTTCCTCGTGGCTCGTACCTCGAAAGTTTTTTGATTTTTTTGTAATTGTTTTCAATGAATTTATTATTAGCATAATTAGATGATAATTAATATCATGCAAGCTTCATTGGATCTATAAATAATTCGGTTTTATAGTAAAACGTACAAATTATTATAGGAATAAAATTACGAAAATGATATTATAAAGTATGACATAATTTGTAGAATAATAGTCAGGGGCCCCTCTCTGTTATTGCGAAATATTTCAAATAATTATTGTATGGATACTAGACTTGGATCACTGAATTAAGTTGTTCATTATATTTTTTTTGATTATTCGTTATACTAATTTATAGAGGAGAAGCTCAAATTTTTATAAATTTACACAATTTATTCTTCTCATCGGTTCCGCGAATCCGTCAAATATTTAAGTTATAGTACTAAAAAATACTAAACAATTTCTGTAGTAATACAAAGATCAAGTAATAAATATATTATTAATTTGGGGCCTCTAAATAAATCCTTGCACACGTGCCTCAGAATTCATAATTGCGGCACTGATTACATGTCGTACGGAACGCGTTCTACGACGTTCACCGCGGACATTTATTTTGTTTGTTGTTGTATAATATTACTCTACTGTTTCTTCTTCCCTCCCCGCACACACGGCGAGAATCTATTATTGAATCGTATTGGAAAAAAGAAACAATACACTGGGTAGTAGTAGTACATCAGACATTCGGAATCGTCTATAATAAACACGTCGTCGGCGTGTACAATATATAAACGGTACAAACGAGTTAAACGCGCGGATACACGACAATTTTATATTTCACAACAACAAATATATTTGATGTATTATAAGTTATAAGTATAACGGTTCGATTCGCCGGATTCCATTCCCGCCCGACGCGTATGGCGTGTACACGAAGAACGCGCCGCCGCCGCCGCAGCATATGCGACTGACATTTTTTTTTTTTCTTCTTTCATTTTATCTCTCACCACCAGTTCTCTCTCTGCGCGTTTCTATACGCGACGACATTCCACTTGGTTTTTTTTTTTTTTTTTTACACAACAAAATATATATAATATTTTTTCCTACGTCGTCGTCGTCGTCGTCGTCGTCGTTGTCGTCGTCGTTTTTTATCATCGTCGGCTCGGCTTTTGTCTGTCTAAAGCCGGCCAATGGAATCCGAACCGGACACAATCGGCTCTCGAAATCTCACGGCCGGTCCGAATTTCATCTTAACACTATATAGTATCGCTTTTTTCGTTTCTATTATTTATTCGTATACCAACAGCCGCAGACACGCGTTTAAATATACACTGACACACGCGCTATATCTTTCTCGCTCGCATGCGCAAGGTAACACGTGTTTATGTGTGTATTTCTGTTGTTTTTATTATTATTATTATTATTAAATACCGTGTAATAGTGGTTTTTTTTTTTTTCGGGGACCGTCGTTAAATCGCAGTTCCAAATCGCGTCACGACCTATGTATTTTATGACATCCGTCCGAACGGGCACTAGCGATTGTTGTAAATTTCGGCCGGCAGATAATTAAGACACTCTGGTCCGATCGTCGAAAGACGACAAAAACGTCTCTCCGGGTGTAGTTGGCTCGATCTCGCCGACTGACATGTCATGAATTACGATTTGAGTTTTTTTTTTTTCTCCTCATCCGTCATAATTCGTTCGGTTCATAACTCAATTGAAATACTCGATTGATTCGATTACGGTTTAAAATATAATGGCGAGTTATGATAAAAATATACGCGTGTGTTCTGAATGCTGATTAGCGAATTTTGTTCTCCTACGATATTGTTGCCGCCGCCGACCCGTAAAAGTAAATCGTCTGTCGGTCGAAGAACAAAAACACTTTGTAATGTAAACCCGATAAATCCGTTAATATTGTTATGAGTAATTTAATTGACTTTTAATAATAGTATAGTATATACCTATTTTAAAAAATAATTAATTGATTCATATGATCGTAATCCTAAAAATCTATTATATTTCAAACAAATTATATTCGTGAAGACTTTTTTAGTATCTACAAATTAAATTAAAAAAAAATTAAGTAAAACATACCTGCTTTATACTATTCTAAATGTATACCGGTTCTTGTATATACCCAGACGATATTATGTCTGGACTTTATACATCTGCCGTTAAAGATATTAAATTACTTATAATAACTTAATTATTTATACATAAATTATATAAGTAATAAGCTTATGTTTATTGATGTATATCCGATGAAAAAATGAAGTGGACGAACGAACGGCGTTTCGTTTTTTAACATAATAAAAAATTATTAAATAATACTCGCGGTGGTTTAAATTGGTAACTATTATAACTGAAATAACGATGGAAAAGCGATAATTATTATTGTGCTCTGTGTTTCGTTTTCAAAGTCGAGTGAAAAAGGTATAATTTTTGTCTGAAAATCCGCTCTCTCGCTCGAACAGTTTTAGATCCGCTGCTATTACGGTGTGGATTTATATTTTTCACGGCTATCTTTATATCTTTAACGGCGGTTAAGTACATTGTTCATTGTAATTCACAGACAGTCATTACGAACATATGCATTATGATTTCCGATTTATTCGCTCGTAAACGGTTTTGACGGACGTATAATAATATTATGTCGTCTACGAAACTACCAAACGCGTGGTGTGTGTCGATTTTTCGATTAACGGGGCAGATAACCGTGAACTTGGAACATTACTCGCGTGCCTCGCGTACAATCATATACTTTCAAACCCTGCGCACGTGCAGGGCAGGTATACAATATACTAGTAATATGTGCCGACCGAGCAGAGCTAGTGCATCGTTTACGGCCGCGCGCTCGCGTATAATATTTGAATGCATGCGTACGTCTGATTTATTGTTACTAGTGTGTGTGGCGTTTGAGGGTTTGTTTTTAAAAACAGGAAACGTTCGTTTTGAATGGGCCGGAAGTGCTTAGGGGTCGTGCGGATTCGAGAAATTATCTCCGACCCTTCTCGTCGGCGGCGTAGCACGACGGCGTGTTTTGTTAAGGGCGCGCTGGTACCGCCGCCACCGGATCAATGTTAATTCGATTTTAAAGGACGGCCGGCAAACTCATTTGCCACCACCCTCCCCCAGGCGTTTCCCATTCGCGTATTATTGTTGTTCTGTTACGGTACAAACACGCGGGTTCATACCAGCGCCGCGCCGCCGTCGTTGGGATATAACACTTTGGTCTCCGCCGCGAAAAGGGTCACGCAGAAACCGTACATATACACGTCACCCTATCCGCTTGGCAGCGAATTACTACTGGCAAACTAGTGACTAGCGCTCGTGTTTTATCACCTCTATACATGCCGTATTGATATCGTGCTCGAGTCTCGTTATTGCGATCTCGGGACTGTATGGGTCTTTTCAATCGGCCAAAAAGGATTTTTCTCTGGTCGTCGCAGCGTGGTGACGACGCGTTTTTTCGCCCGAATTCGACGTGTTACACAAAACGCGTTTATCGAGTTTGTAAACGTCGTCGTCGCACTGCAGTATAACAATTACGGCGTTATACATATGTGTATATAATATATATTGAGAGAGAGACAGATGTATAGATAGATAGGTACTTTCTCGCACCGCTTTAATAATATATATTCTTCTTTTTTACCGTATTCTAATACTAACGATGTCAATTATAATTATTATCGTCGTCTCGCATGTTTATGATGTTTTGTTTTTTTAAATCTTTTGATCTTTAAATCTCCGTTATAACTCGCATCGCTTGTCGCGAGTTAAACTAATATTATTTTTATATCCCCGCAGTGAGCACCGAATCGAATAAATCTGTGTTTAAAAGTAATTTATTCGTCTAGCTATATCATGTGCACTCAATGGCCGTGTTATTTTTGATGCGCCTATTAATACAATTTAATATACATGTATAATACTCACAGCTTCACGGTGATAATATATTGCATCTTAAATTAGTATTTTTAATGGGACGTGGTTAATTTTTTTTTTTCCCTCGGTATGTTATGTATTATAATTTATTACGCGTCATATACGTGTTTTCATTAATTGCACTATTAAAATGTGTTTGTACTTTCAATTTATACATGTATGCGTATACCTTTGGAGAGTACGTTAGGACTACTTGAAGTTTTTAAGAGAAAGCGCTGTGGTGAAATTGTTTTTCGAAAAATCTTTTAAAATTATTATTTAATTGTATCGTTTGTTTTTTATTTTTAGCGTCCGTGATGTTTTCATTTCCCGACCAGAATACAGTTAAAAGAGTCATCAAAGCGTTGCCCAGAGTTGGAGTCGGTATCAAATACGGTTTACCACAAACAAGGTAAGCGGTCTGGATTTTTCCTCCCGTAATTTCTAATTAACGCGTATAATACTAGCTGATATTCGTTTCCAAAGTATTAGTATTTCGATTTTAAGACGTTTTATTATAATATAGAAGTAGCTCGTCGTACTCATGTGTACGGCGATTGGCAGTATTATGTTTTTCAAGTATCTATTCGTATTTAACGGATAAAGTTTTAAAATAATCTATTCAATTTCAATAATACGCGATCATCATCATGGACATATTTTGTTAAAAAGATTTATCGCTATTGTCAAACGGTTTTAACGATTTCTTTGAAACCGCTGTCATGAGATTTTAGTCTCGAAGAAGAAAAAAGAAATAATAGTATTTTTTATAGAAACGAAAGGCGTCATATTATAAATTATTTATCGTTTCGACGTTGTGATTTCCCGTCTCTCGTAACGTGGAAATCGATAATACGACTATATTTTTCTCCGCTCCGTGTGTATTTATCATATTATACAGTTTGTCCGTTCCTAGATTTATCATATACTATATTATATTATACACTGTTTAGGGGCATTACCAATTATTTTATTATCGTCGTCGTCATTGTTCCCATACACTGTATATTTGTATTTCGTCTCTCTATGAAATACGCGATCTCGCCGTGATTTATTTTTCCATCTCGCCGTCGAAGATACGACGCGTATAATTTAATACCTATCCGTTTGACGACAATTTTTCAGACGCGCGTCCATGATGTCTCCGAGACAGTTGATGAGAAACTCGAACATGACGCAAAAATGGCAACGCCGCGAGATATCCAACTTTGAATATCTCATGTTCCTCAACACCATTGCCGGTTAGTATAATATGTTGTAATGCGTATAACTTAGGCTCGCACTTACCACGTGCAGCGCCGCCCGGACACGGCTAGTTTATTTTAAAAATATTAGTGTTACAATATATCGTACACAATATGTATATTGTGTACGCGTTTACAACACACAAATGCGTTTCGGACGCGCCTGCAGACGGGACCCACAGATAGACGTGTCCTGTGCCAACACCGCCGTCGTCGCCGAGGTAGAGGATATTAACGGTGACGGTTAAATCGTCGCCGCCGGTGCGGTTTTTTCCTCACACGCGCCGCCGCTCCCGTCCAGTGTAATTGCTCAACGTCCCGTCTCCGTTTAGGTCCTCCAAATCACTGACAGCGCCAATTAGTGTAAACGTCACGTGTTGTTGTTCGAGAACCCTCTCCGGCCGTTGCCGCCGCACTTCTCATTTCCTGAACAAACATTATTATTACGGGACGATGATGGCCGCATTCTAATTTTAAACGAGAATAAGTCGCACGCGGATATCGTTTTCCCCTTCACCTATGCACGCCACACATAATACGCCGATTTGTTGCGTCCGTTGCCACTGGAATTATTTTTATTGTCATTGTTTTCGGTCTCGCTTTCAAAATCGCTATAGCGTCTCAATAACAGTGGATTTACCCATGAGAACTCGAATTCAAAATGTCACAATTCAAAGACGGAGCGTTTAATAAAGACTTAGAAATTCCTACTTTTATAACAGAATATATTCTATTTTATTCGAAAGTCTCATTAAGAACGAGTGGAAATTATTACTGGTTAGATCGATATCGATTCGAGTTTGAAGACGGTCCGATAACTAAGTAAAAAATTTCTGATTTTTATAATATTTTAATGTCGAGTGTTTTAAATATAAGATTTTTGATTGCAATTTAATTCGATATACAATCAACGTGAACTCTTTAATTATTTTGTCACCGTTTATTTTCATTTTTATGAAAACAATATACTTTGTATTTAAATAAACGCGTCGTCTATTATGCATAAGTTACCTATTGAAACATTTTTAATGGTTTTTTTTTTAATCGCATTGCAGGAAGAACTTACAACGATTTGAATCAATACCCAGTATTCCCGTGGGTCCTTACTAATTACGAATCGACCGAAATGGACCTCGGCCTCCCGTCCAACTACCGTGATCTATCAAAAGTATGTTTTTTAATGATATTATGCATTATCGACTATAATAATATGCTCATTTATTTTTATAGCAATTTTACGTAGTACATTTTGTAGTAACGAGTTCATTCCAAAAAGTCATTTCAAAAATCTTCTTCTTTTTTTTTCCTACACAACACAGTGGTGATTATTGTGCGACGTATTTTTTTTTGTTTAGCCCATCGGAGCGTTGAATCCTAGCCGCAAAGCCTACTTCGAGGAGCGGTACAGCTCTTGGGAAAACGATAGCATTCCGCCCTTCCATTACGGTACCCATTATTCTACTGCGGCTTTCGTTCTGAATTGGCTCATTCGAATCGTGAGTCTCCCTGCTATTTTATTTATTTATTTCCGACATTATTATCAAGCACGATGTATTTTTTAGGAGCCGTTCACCACTATGTTTTTAGCGTTACAAGGCGGCAAATTCGATCATCCCAACCGACTGTTTTCTTCGATCGCGTTGTCTTGGAAGAACTGCCAACGTGACACTTCTGACGTCAAGGTATATTATAACAATAAAAATTATGTCGGTAATTACGATTACACATATTATGTATAATACGGTTGATCGTTTTTTTTTTTTCCGACGCACAGGAATTGATACCCGAACTGTTCTTCTTACCCGAAATGTTGTCCAACGACAACGAATATAAATTGGGACATCAGGAAGACGGCACTTGCGTCGATAACGTCGAGTTGCCGCCGTGGGCCACTTCGCCCGAAGAGTTCATCAGAATCAACAGAATGGTACGAGTAGTAGTTTTTGCCGTAGCTTTAATTATTATAACTAGGGCTGGGAATTTAATGTCCTAAAAAAAATGCTTTTATGACCTTAAAACTCTAAATAATGCCCTAATAAACCATGAAAAATGCCCTAAAAAAATGATTTTATTATCTAAAAAATTTTTTTTTTTAATAATTTTAGCATAAATTACAATAAAAAGTTTTAAAAATGCATTATAAAAAATAAATTAACTAGAGTAATAAAACGACGGTGTTAACGATATCATCGGTTAGGTTACCTATTAATAATAGGCTATTATTAAACCTATTTATTAAACCTTGTCTGATAAAGACGATAACTTGTCGATAAGCCAATTATATAATACGAATTACGAATACCTACTTATAATCTGTTATAATTATTTAAAAACCATGTTGGTGTAAAAATCTTAAAATAAAATTTCAAATTCATACACTTGGTTTAAAAAAACTCAAAAAATGCTCCAAAAACTCTAAAATGCCCTAAAAAAATGACCTAAAAACTAAAAAATGCCAAAAAATGCAAAATAAACTTTCTTATTCTCGTTCAAATGTACATAAAACGAATTTGTGACAAGACGAGCATTGAACAGTAAGCTTTGGAAAACAATGCAAAGTGCATCGAAATCCCAGCCCTAATTATAACACAATAATTACGTGTGTCATACAGTTATATTATACAAGAACGATAATATTGATTTTTTTTTTTTTCCAGGCTTTGGAGTCTGAATTCGTGTCGTGCCAACTCCATCAATGGATCGATTTGATATTCGGATACAAGCAGAGAGGTTCGTTTCGTCGGATCACATTAACTCCCCCCCCCGCCACCCCTCTTTGCCGACCACACACTAATCGCGCTAATTTTACACCGTGTGTGTCGTTATTGTTCTCCGCAGGACCAGAAGCCATAAGGGCGTCCAACGTGTTCTATTACCTGACGTACGAAGGAAGCGTGGACATGGATACCATCAACGATCCCATAATGAGAGAAGCTATTGAAAATCAAATACGCTGTTTCGGACAGACGCCGTCTCAACTGTTGATGGAACCGCACCTGCCCCGCAGTTCGGCCATGCACATCGTAAGCGTTGCATACTATTTATCTACCGCCGTGACTCCCCGACTTGATCGATTTGTGTGTGTGTGTGTGTGTTTTCAGTCGCCAATGATGTTTACGAGCATTCCCGACGACGTGTGTATGACCATGAAGTTCCCGTCCAACTCGCCGATCTGTCACATATCTGCTAACACGTTCCCCCAGTTACCGATGCCAGCCGTCGTGACCGTAACCACCAACATGCAGTTCGCCATCAACCGTTGGAACACAAATTATTCTGGTTCGTACGTTATGGACAGGGTTTGGGACTTGATGCACATTTCAAATCGTTAGGACAAGCACGTGAACCAACCGTGTTATAAAAACAAAAACAAAAAAGAAACATTGGCCATCTCATCAGACATTTTCCTCCTCTTTTGTTATAAAATACTAGATAATTGTGAAAGAGTATATTTTTCTAATGCTTACAAAAATAATTTACTCAGAATGGTTTTATTTTAAATGATTTTTTATGTTATGAGTCATAACACTCGGATTTTATTTGAAGGCTATAAAATAATTCATGTGCATTAAGTTCTTTGCAGTTTTGTACTCTAATCATAAATTGAAAACAAACAAAAATCATAATATGTATATAAATCTGTATAATTTTCGGTTTATTATTTATTTTATTTTAGTGACAATTCAATCGCCCAGTTATGCTGAAAGTCCTCAGCAACCAAACGTAAACTTACCTCTCGTCATGGATCAAATTTTGAGTAAGCTTAAACTCGAACATTAGTTTTAAAAACACAATATTATTCTGATATAATTCATTAATGAAATATTTATTTTACAAAATCAAAACTTAACTAAATTTGTGTTTTTTTTTTTAGCTCAATCAAATAGCAATGTGAATGTAACTTTGAAACGCCATCTAGGTGACAATTTCAGTCAGAAATTGAAAATCAAATGGAATTGTTTTGTAACAACAGTGGACAGTCGTTTCTTGATTGTTTGTGGTTTTTGGGACAATAGTTTCAGAGTGTTTTCCACAGAAAGTGGTAAGACTACCGTTTTATAAATAATGATTACTATCATAATCTGTTTTATATGATAGATTAATAATTACAATAAATAGAAATAGTATAGAAAAAATCAAATATTTTTATGATAACGTTATAAACTCATTGAACGATATGTTTCACTGGTCATTTGAATTTCATTATTATCGGTTTTTATTCTAAAAATGTTATCACTTTACATCGGCGGTAACCTTTATTCTGGCAATGCGCAAGCCACGGTGCACGGTTGTGAGTACCACAAGGAACATAAATAAAAAACGAACACTAATTCTCATTTATAATCAATTTTTATGATTTTATTGACCAAAAAAACAAACAATAAAAGCATTTCAAACATACAACCAACTTAAAATTAATACATTTTCATATAAGGTTCAATTTAAAATTAACAAAAGACCAAAAAATAATTACAATAAATTATAAGTAATTTTGTTTGAGTCTCGTGGTGCCCCTAGGGCAACGCGATGTACAGTTTGAGAACCCCTGCTTTATAACATAATTAATATATTGTTTTTATTTCCATTAGCAAAAATTGTTCAAATCGTGTTTGGGCACTATGGTGTGGTGACGTGCTTGAGTCGTAGCGAATGCAACATCACTTCTGACTGTTACATTGCCAGTGGATCGTCTGACTGTACAATTCTATTGTGGCACTGGAATGCAAGAAGTCAGACAATTGTCGGTGAAGGTGACCATCCCACACCAAGAGCCACGTTGACAGGCCACGAACAACCAGTCACTTCAGTGGCCATATCTGCTGAACTCGGATTAGTTGTATCCGCATCCTCTGGTTAGTGTGGAATGCATTGCTTGCCGATTTCCATGAGTAATACTAATAAATCTTATTGTGTTATAGGTGGCCCAGTACTGGTCCATACTACATTTGGCGATCTTCTCAGGTCGTTGGATCCTCCAAATGGCTTTGAAAATCCTGAATGTGCTGTAATGTCTCGAGAAGGCATCATTGTTGTAAACTATGAGCACGGCAGCATTGCAGCGTTTACAATCAATGGAAAAAGACTGAGACATACCATGCACAACGACAATATTCAAGTATTTAATCACATTTTATTATATAAATATCAAATGTATTGGAAGAAACAAGTTGTTACCATCTAAGATAGTGTTCCTAGTACTAGGATGTGATTTCCTCAATTAATGTATTTTATGTTACACAGTGTATGTTGCTGAGCAGAGATGGCGAGTACTTGATGACTGGAGGCGACAAAGGAATCGTCGAAGTATGGAGAACGTTTAATTTATCTCTTCTTTATGCTTTCCCCGCTTGTGACAGCAGTGTTCGATCGCTGGGACTTACACACGACCAAAAGTAATTCAATTTCCTTTACAATATTATTATTTACGAATAAAAGCGACAAATTTTAATAAAACTTCTTTTTTTTTTTTTCTGTTTCCCAGGTTTTTGTTGGCCGGATTGTCTACTGGATCGATAGTCATATTTCACATTGATTACAATAGATGGCACCATGAATTTCAACAGAGATATTAATTAGTTCTACATGTATAATATGTGTATAATAACTTTAATATTAATTCTTTAGTAATATGCAAAGTTGGAGCTCAATGAAAATGTATACTTACCAGTATGTTTGCAATAATAATTTGATCCAATGAGATGTTGATGTCTTATTGTTTGTCACACGTTTTCGGTTGAGGAGAAGAGTGGCAAACGATAATTTCAACTCGTCAGATCATTTCTGGTTGTTACAATTAGTTGTTAATTAATATTTTTATTCTGAGGGATAAAAAAGTGTTACCAAAATATTTACATGGCCTTTAACTGTTCTATTTGTTTTTTTTTTTTTTTTCGCAATTACTAATGTTAGCACTTAAATATGTAGCGTTTACCCTTGTTTAGTTATTTTTACAATTTTACTCGTTTTAAAAACTTTGGGTTTTAATCGTATTCGTGTGTCGTCACGTTTTTTTCTTATCTAAAGCACTTTACGTAAAGTATATCTGAGGGGAGTTTTTAAAGATACAAAACGAATCAATTTTTTTTTTTTTTTTATTATTTATTTATTACTAAAGGATTAGTAATCGGTAACGTTAATTGAATTGAATTTTATAAAAACAATATTTTCTCAATCAACCAGTTTTAACAAAAGTTTGTTTATGGCTTTATTTTTTTTCGTCGACGATTGTAAACACTTTTTATTCGATAACCGTAGACATTGTGACATGCTAACTAATACCATACGCTTTTTATTACTATGCCGATGCATAGTTGTAATTGTTGTCTTGTAAGAAATAATAAATATTATACATTCCATTGGTGGAACGAATCATTCCGTAAAAAAAAAAAAAAATAATTAATTAGGGATTTTTTTATTCCGCATAATTGTGATAATTTTATTCGATTTCCGTCGATACGAAAAAGTATTTAAATGTGTGAAAAAATAAATTTCGCAGTATTTTCGCCTAAGTATTATAATAATAATATATAAACAGTATTTTAATTTTTTTTTTTTTTTTTTTTTTCGTTTGACTGCGTTTACGAATTGCTAGGTGTTTATAATCAATAATAATTAGACATATTTTTTTTAATACTATTATTATTATTATAACGAAGCTGTGCGCGCGTTAAAAGTTTCGTCTATATATTGCCATTTTATTATAATAATATATAGATTTATATTTCTATATATAACATTGATATTAATGCAGTAAAATAAATTGGATAATTACTGTGATATATACTTCATTTTTAATACATGTATATTTTTTTTTAATTCGTTTGTCGTCGGTGCCTACAAATAATAATAATAATAATAATACTTAAAAACGATTCATTTGATTTCAATCTTATATTACTATTAATAACGATATATATTTTATGAGAACCTAAATGTGTGTAAACACATCAACGTTAGGTGCGCGCGTCGCGTGTGCGTAATAAATAATAATAATGATTTAGTGGTCGAATATTAAGTTAACAAAATATTATTATAAATATTTATACGCAGTGCCTAAAGAACGAAGCGCTTAAGTTGTGCCAACCGCATTGGTGACGTGTTGAAAAAGCTCATTTTAAAATATTACATTTGTTGTGTGTTATTATTGTACATTGTGTAATAATAAGAAACCAAGGTTGTGTGGCTGGTTTTTATCTTTCGTTTGTTTATTATTTTTTTTTTTCGTTTTCATTTTTTATTCACCGTGTCCTCGGACGAGACACATTTTGTCTAAGCCATTTTATTATAATATTATATTATTATATTTAATAGGATAAAAGTTGTAACGTGTAATAAATTAAATTAGTATCGTTAGATAATTATTGTCAATTTCTTTATTAAACATTATTTAGTACTTAATTTTATTAGTTGCATATGCGCGTGTATATGTATAGACATTTATTTAGGTTGTTAATGTCAATCAAAACCCTATATTATGTAACAAAGTTATTATTATTGACAGTATTGTGTAGAGAAAAAAATAACATAATAATTGTTGGTTTGAAAAGTTATTATTCTTATTATTATTGCTATTGTGTATTGTTCTGAAGTTAATTGTTCTCGGAGTATCCACTACTACTACTACTACTACGTACGTTTTTCTTTTCCTTCTTTTTTTTCCTTAGCAAATTTTCGTTAGTTTTCTACACTTGGCGTTTATCTAAACAATTATTTTGTATTTATAAATATTTATATATATTATATATTATTATTTTAATGTGTTTTACCATTTTACATTACATACATTGATGTATTTGTTTTTTTTTTTAATTTGTGCAATACTAGTATTTTCAAATTCGTAATCACCGGTGTCCTATTTTAGAGTGCATATTTTATATTATTTGTTTATTTTATTTTAAAATTTATTTATATAATATATATTTATGGGTTTTTATTAAATATCACACGCAGACGAATAATTATTATTTATTTATATACATATATATTTTTATTTTATTTTTTTTTTTTTTAGATTTTGTTAACATATTATCTTATTAGCGTCTTGCACTGTTGTAATAGACGTGTTTTTGTTAATTGAATTTTATTTCATTCGGTTTTAATTTAATACAACCGCCAGTATTGAATGTGACGTGCCTAATAAGTATTTACTTATTTATTGTATGTATTAAATAAAACTTATTGTACTTAATGAAAAAGATTTTGTTCTTTGTTTTTACTCGTTTGTCAAATCAATGGCTAATCGTATATACAACACGAGTGTTGTTTACGCATATATTTAAATAATGTGAAATCTATGTCTATATTCTTGATAGTCGATTTATTTTCATTTTTTCAACTTTTTTTTAGGTATGTACACAGTTTCTAAGCAAAAAACCTAATCGATCGCCATGTACTATATTATAATGCTTCCAAGCGCGTTGGCCGGTTACTCGTTAATTTTGGTATACAACAGACTACGTTAACTTGAAAAAATGAGTGTTTGAAGTTGGATGGCTAGGGAAAAAATTGGAAAAAAGGACGAGTCGAAATCATTTGGACACGTCACGGGAGAATAAATAATAATACAGAGGCCAAAAGCATTTTTTTAAAACAATGAATAGCTTTTAAATATTAAATCTCATATTTTGTTTGTAAATCAATATCATAACTTAATGTGCAAAACTTGAATAACGTTATAATATTATCTAATAATAACGGGAAAACGCTAAACTCGAATAACGTGTTCTCAAACAACTAAAAACGTAAGACACGGTTTTTTTTTTTCGATTTAAGTAGATAACTGTCTATTAGCTAGTATGAATAATATTGTATTTAGAGGTACCGTTTCATTCCGAGTTAATTTGTTCGCCGTTGAACGCTCGTCGAGTTGACTATAATAAATAATAATGTAACATTATAAAAGGAAAAACACAACAACAAAAAATACTCCAATTACTAAAAGTTTTTTTTTTTTTTTTTTTTTTTCCTAAACGACAATTATTTTTTTTATTTTCTACGCGGCGAATTCGTGTTTCTACGACACTTGTTTCTAATTGTCGTTCGAACGGTATTACATACGTGAAAAAAAAAACGTTAGACATAGCCGATTGCAATACGCGTTTCAGTCGGCAAATAAGTTTTTTATTTATTTTTATTATTTTCATATAGGTAACTGTCGTTGTCGAATTCAACAAGAATCGGATCTCAAAATGATTTCCAAGCCGATTTTGTTTTCATTGTTTGTTATTATAATTGGTTTGGTCCACGTGAGTTTTGACCGTTTTTAAGAACAAAGTATTTTTTCATTTTCAATTATTATCGTTGGGTATAAATATACATTAACACCTGTTGGATTGAAAAGATTTTTTTAACGCGCTGGGGAACTATTTATTTTTTTTATTATCTTATAAACTTGCACCCTTGCCGATGACGAGTTCGCGTTTTATATTTCAATACAACGAATATATCGTTGTATGCGAACTGTTGTAAAAATATAAATGTAAATTGTACAAAAACTATACGATCGAATCTAAAATGAATCGAAAATACACAATAATTTTAAATAAATCTAAAAGTAACACGTGATATTTAAATTTTCACAGTACGTTTTACTATAAAAAAAAACACACTATAAAACGTCACGAACGCGATATCCATTGGCAGTCGAAAACGGTATTAACATTATATTATGCGTTTGACGATGAAATATTTAAAAAATAAAATAAATAGCCGTCTTCGATCTCAGTGATAAATGATAATATCAAACGCGAACGAGAATCACTACGAAAACATATTTCGTGGCAATATTATGCATATTTTATGAATTTGTAATATGTTTTTCGCGTAAAATACGGTCGAGCGGGGTGGTGGTTTCAATACCCAAAACACCTGCAGATCGCTGTTTACATCGTTAAAGTCTCCGGGCAACGCGAAATTTCCTTTTACACACCACTGTTGCAGCGAAAGGCTTCGAAATTAAACGTCACTCGCACTGTGTTTTATTACCACTCGCGTGACTCGTGTTGTTGTGTAGGGTTGCTGCGTTTGCTTTATTACATAATATACTCGTATTGATCTATTTTTCATTTTTTTTATTCAGTGCTCGTTTTGTAAGGCGGTTGACGGCGAGTCCACCAAGACCAGTCCTAGGGCAGACCCTAGACGAGTTCGCCCGGCCACGCCCAAGCCGGTGGTAAAATCCAGACCAGTCGGCGTCCGTTCGGTGAACAACGTCGCTAGAACCGGCGCGACGGCCAAACCGTCTGTGAACAGAGTTCGTTCGGTCAAACCCGACAGCACATCGGTAATATTTTATTGTTTACACGGGCGCGGGCTTAGACTTTTCAGAGACGCTAACGGGATTACACCCGCCGCCACTGAACCAATTTTGTAAACTAAAATTAATAGCATCGTTATTTAGAGCTATGATTATGTAAGTGTGTGTCCGTGTCACTTTTTCACCGTACGGAATCTTCAATCTCAAACCATTTGATCGATTCGTTTTCGAACTTTTTTACTGTATCAAATAGCACGCAATACTTGCGTGAAAAAATCACACAACCCGGTTCGACTGGACACCTTATACGACACACTAAACTCGTTGTCTACGACCAATAATTTTTTAAATATAAAACTCTAATAGCTTACGTATTTCGATTTTCACAACCGCTGTGAGTGTGTCGTGGTCACAGTCAACAACCGACCACTTTCGGTTCATATTATGGTCTAAATTATTTTATTTTTCGGGCGATAGATTATTTTTTTCTCCCGTTCGAACTCGCAGTTTTTACTGCACACGTGTGTGTCATCTTTACAGTAGCTTGATATATACTTTCGGTTAAATACGTGTCTTTTTTTTCTTTTCGATTTTTTCCTAGGTACCGGGTATTCGTTCAAACGAGAATAAATCCGCATCGAGACTGACCCGTTTGAACTCGAATGTCATCAAACCGTTCGTTTATGGTTCCATGGGTTTCGTGCGGAATTCGTTGGTAAAATTTAAGAACTTGGTTCGCCCCAAAAACGAAAATGATGGTGCTCTACCAAAGAAATGAATGTCAACGTAGATTAAGTATAATATATTATTAAAATATGTGTCTGTTATTGTAGCTATTTGATGTCAATGAAAATTTGCCGTACCCAAAATTACTAAAAAAACAAAAAATAATAATATTCGACGGTGTTTTTATTTGTTTTTTTAAATTATAATAATAACGCGAAATTGGTAAACAGCTTGTTTACCAATAACGTATTGTCATTCAACGTAAACATAGTGTCACTTGCTCCAGCCAAATAAGTCAATTTGGGCTGAATCGATTAGCCGTATGTGTTTTAGTCGAAGCGAACAATAATTAGATACCACATTTGAAAACGCGCTTTTTTTTTCTCTTATCGTTTAGTAAATGTATCTATTTTTTTTTTTTGTCGACACCACTTGTGCGTAAATATGTACAATTATAGGCGTGCGTATTATTACAACACGAGGCGAACGATGCGTGTGCTGCGCTACACACGTCAAGTCGAAATTAAACGGTATAAATCCTTCTCGTCCGTCGTTCGACGATTGCATAACGTTTTTCACTGTCAAAACGCCCTCGTTTAGCCGGCGAACTCGAAAACGACACCGCGTAGACGTCATGATTTCCACGAGGATTCTGATCGCATCGATGATGGTGATAATTCCATTGGTCCAGGAGGTGAGTTCAGTACTTTTCAACGCATATTGCCACTGCTATTTGGTAACGATCGTTAGACGTATGTACTTTGTTTCGATAAAATAGTATAAAAGTTTTTTTTTTTTTTGACATATAAAATATTACATAATATACACATATTTTGTGTACGAATGAAATGTGTTATTGCAATGCAATTATTTATACAGGATTCATTTGAAATGATATTATGTAATTATTATAGTTCAGCTTGTGCTCGAACGTCGGAACAAACAAAGCCACGGACGGTGTGGCGACCAAGCCAGATATGAGAAAATACACTTCCGTGACGAGAGCAACCTCTGCGGTAATCTTTATCATAAATCAATATGTGTTGGCATTAAGTCTGCCGGCGGTAGTACTCGTGTGGAATAATCAGTATAAAAAATTTGAAAAAAAAAAAAATTGAATATTGTTTACATATTATACCATTTGATTGTCGTAATCGTAAGACTTTAAGACTGATGAGTGATGACTGATATCAACTGTGTACCATATTTCTCTCTCAGAATTTATTTCGGTACAATTATTACTCGACTTGAAACCTTATAATTGCGAATGTATTTAGTTTTAGATTTAATTCGGTTCTGTTTTTTGTCAAATATATAGAATCTCGAAACGGACCAAAATAAAGGGCAAGAATCAAAGGCATCCACCATTCGTAACTTTCTATTCAACTATTTGCAAGTGTTACTTTCGCCCCTAAAGTTTGTATGGAGTCTGACGGGAAATAAGAATTCGACGCCGCCGGCGTCCAGAAAAGGTGATGAAATTACAATGTGAATACGAATAATAATGCTTCCGTCAGCCAATTAAACGTACGTTTCGAGCGAACGTCATTATTATATCGTTTATGACATTATAAGATTCAGATATTCACACCGCTTCACATTGTACACATTTCAGTCAAAAGTGTTATTCTTTCAAACTCGAAACGCGCAAATCCAAG
This sequence comes from Drepanosiphum platanoidis, assembly GCA_948098885.1. Classification (NCBI taxonomy): domain Eukaryota; kingdom Metazoa; phylum Arthropoda; class Insecta; order Hemiptera; family Aphididae; genus Drepanosiphum; species Drepanosiphum platanoidis. The sequence continues at coordinate 5,007,086 of OX402537.1, read as the reverse complement.
TGTGTATAACACACTATTGTGTTTTTACAATAAAATTGCAAAGACGACGTCTCGCTTGTTCAGGATGTAATCGATAAATATTAATCTGGATACTCATAAGTAGGATACATATATTATATTTTACACAATATACGGTCGATTTTCTCTCGGAATCAATAACAACTGGAAATATTATAAAACTATTAGTTATTAATTAATCACGTCGTGAATAAATATTTCCAAAATCGTGTATGGCAAAATGTGCAAACACAGTACACGAAATATACGAGTGGCGCCGACAATGGAATTAAAGTCAATAACTTTTACCCACATAATCATTAATTATTATTGTGACAATTTAACAGTTATATTTTAATATTAACTATGTGATGTTAGTTATACGCAAACTGCGAATAAGTTTGTCACGTCTATAATATATCGAAAGCAGCTGTTTTAAAATCGTTTTTATTTTCTAGAAAATATATTATCTGTAAAATATTTATAACATGAATTTGTGATTTAAATTTTTTTTTTAAATTTTTCAACGGCGTGAAATCAACTCGAAAATAAGCCACCCATTGAATGTACAACTCCCACTGACATTTGGATTATTTTTCAAATCGAATATAAAATATATCTCCAATTGTCACATTTTAAGAATTTATCAATTAATATACAAATAAAATAAATCATAAGTGTGGCCTACGAACAATGTCCGACTTACTTTGTCTGCTGCAACTATGAAATACGTAAGTATCGAGCATAGAGTACTCTATCATTTTCACGTGTATAATATAATAGTAGTCGAAAGTTTTAAGACTCGAAAATATTTCTTGTTTACTTTTAGCCAAAAGTCGAATTCTTATGAAACACACACCCGTGCACAATATAATACTAATATCTATTAACATTTATTAAGTAACATATTGAAAACAAAATATTGAATTTATGGTAAAGTAGTGTGTAAAGTATATATTTTATTTTATACAGGTGATATTAAATTACACGTCGGTAACAAATAAGCTAATATTTTTCTGTCGATAATACAATATTCAATTTTCAAAATTGTTCATCATTTATATGTATTAAGGATATACTATAGATTTTAAACTGTAAAATAGAATAAAGGATATTGCAAAATAAATCGTTTATTCAGTACGTATTATTGAATTTACATTATATTTATAGTTGAATTTACAAATGAGATTATTTCTTTTGAATATATTTTATGTAAAATAGGTGTACGTATTGTGTGTTATACTACTCACAAGTTAATTCCGAGACCATTATTTTTAGCGCGAAAATGAAAACCAAGTGAATAAATCGAACACGACATTTTATTGAATATTTAGATTTGAAAATAAACTCAAATTACACAATCGCGATGTTGTTATTAAAGTTGTCGATTCTATTTGTAATAGTCATGCTCTTCGACTCTGTGAACTCCAAGAAATGCATCCAATATACTGCTATGGAAAATGAGAGTAAGTACCGTTTTTATTTACACTCTTAAACGAATAGAATTAATTGCATCTCACGGTATGCAATTTTCAAATTGTGACTATCAAAATATGCAATATTTTTTCTCTCATATATTTTTAGTATTATAAAGACATTATATTTTGATCCACAACGACCCGAATTTTTCATTCTTATTTAGACGAAATTTAATTTCAAATCTGAATACTGACCCTTCTAGCTGAGTTGTAACTCAGCTCCATACTAACTTGAGTAATATGCTGTTTACAATAGTATGAAAACAAGAACAAATTCATCTCCGAATGTATTTCTCGCGGTAAAAACGTTTCAATATCATTTCTAGTCCGGTGTGTAAAATAACGAACTGTCCAAAAATCTAGAGACAAGTCAAACCTAAGTGAGATTTCTGATAAATCGAGGCGTTGCTTGTTTAATTTTCGTCGTTTGGATTACTTTCGGATTTAAACGCCGTATACAAAATTTAAATTGACGGGAAAATAAATTAAGATTGTCAAAACGGTACGTTTCGTAAAACTTTAAAAGTTTATTTCACAACGTTCCCCATGTTTTTAGTTGAGTACTAATTGACGTATTTATTTTTTTTAAGAACCTGTATTGTCTCCGGAAGATTGCCAAATACCTGCGCAATGTAAATGGAAATGCGAAGTAACGAAATTTCAAACGAGTGATTTTTACTGCGCTCCTTTTAATGGAATGTCGAGATGTGAATGTTGTACAAAGTTTGAAGAGTCACCTTGACTCGTCCGATCTATCATGGACATCAGTCGATTCTTTGCAACGACATTACAGTCGCCAACTAGAGTCGTTATTTTCACATTTTTAACCCGACCATTATTTCAAATTTAAAATGCAACATTATTTAATTAAACATTATAAAATTGAATAAAACTACGCGATTTCCATACAATATTTACCATGCTTATTGCTTATACGAAAACATATTTGAAAGAATGTATAAATATCACATTGTACAAAATTACAAACACAAATACGCATAAATGAAATAATATTATTCATGTATAGGATATCTTTTATATTTGATTAAAAACACTTAGTCCTTTGTCCGTTGGATAAGTTAATTTAAAAAAAAAAAAATTACAATAAGTATATTCACCGTGATTTGAATATTAAAGAATTGTAACCAATGTAATTTCCGTGAAGGCAGAGCAGTACAATCAGAACGATGGTTTGATAATTCGTGTTTCAACTATGAACGTAAACTATGACGTATACACCGCAAGGTGGATTCCCGCTTTCCTCGCGTGCCCCTACATGTAGGGTTACCATTAGTACTCTTATGAGCTCTCAAAATTTTTGTACTCTCTCTTTATTTCCATTGGCAAAAATGTACTCTTTTTTCTATTTATAATTAACCCTGGAAATATCGAAATGTCACACGTCCAATCTAATAAAGTAATAACATAATCATAAACATAAATTTAATCAGAACGAACTTTTCTACGTTGTACGTCTGTAGTCCGTCGGTATTCGTGAATTGTGATTTGTGGTGATCAAAAATGTCTCGCCGAAAATGTAAATAAAATGAAAAATTAATTAAAGAATTTCCAATGTTTAAAAAAACAGAAAATGAACACGAGGCTTATTGTAAAATTTGTTGTATAATTGTTTCATTGGCCAATAAAGGGCAAAGCTGACTTAATACAACATTTGTCTTCGTCTAAACATTCAAAAAATATTCAATCAACTAGTGGTTTAAAATGTCATGTTAAGTTGTTAACTAAATAAATAATAAATATGAGAGTAGATTTTTCAAATTGCTTGTATGGTTTTGTATATTATGTACTCTTTTTTTAAAGGCACGATCTGGTAACCCTACCTGCATGTACAAAGTACAAGTTAATCACTCAAAACGAATCGCCAACGAAAGAACTGCCGTGACTAAATTGATGGGGGAAAAAATGAAGGCGAGTAAATATAAATAAATTACATCGTCGTAGCACTTGTTTCAATACGAGTATCGTACACAGTGGAATATATTATATTATTGCAAAATGCACACAATAGTACAGTATAAAATAGAAGTAAAGTCGTATTGAATTTTAAGTTGGAAAACGCAACAATCGAATCGACACTGCATAGACTTTATTTTATATTACGTAAGTGTTGTTGTATACAATATAGTAGTTTGCCGTTGATATTATTAAATAATAACGTTTTCGTTTTCGTGATAAAAAAAAAAAGAAGATAAAATGAATCACTCGACTATCGTGTTTTCGTTGAGCCTGTCGATTCTGGTCGTGTTGCCGGTATTCATCGGCAATGTGAAATCTGATGGTGATCAGTGCTTGGAGTTCGAACATTTGACTGAAGAAATTCGGCTTCCAGAAGATTGTGAACAAATGTGTGCTAACGGTTGCTTGGACTCTCCCAAATATGTAAATGCGTATAAATGCGAAAAAACACAGGACGAGAAAAACGCGTATTGCAGTTGTTGTACGAAATTTAATCCAGACGTCTTGAGTTAGTGAAACCTCAATATTATTTTTGACTGAAGCATTGGCAGAATCACGCGAAAATCAACACTTCAAGAAAAAATGCATAGATATGTGAATTTCATAAACTGTATAACACATAATATTTTCTCTGTAATATAGATAATAATATTGTATTATTATTTTCACATCTAAAACGTATATTGCAGATAACTATCGACATAGATAATACTTAAGTGCACAAATTAATGTCTTCACCATGCTTGAATATAATATATTAATCATTATTAATTGATCTTTATTATAAATATTATCCTAAGAATCGTATTAATTACCGATCTCTAATTAAACGACAAATAAAAATTAAAAAAAAAAAATGATTTGAATAATATATTTTATTTTTTTACACATATACATGGGACGGATAGGTCCGTCGGGATACCTAGACTTTCCCAGCGTGCCCCTGCAGCCTGTAACCTTCCCGTGTAGTAGTGTATACGTTTACACATTTTTGTCTGAGAAAACCCGCTGGGAACTTATGTAATGTCGACGCTCCAACAATATTATTCCCGAAAAATATCACTTTTCCCGCCTTCTGCGCGCGCCCCGTGCACAAAGTACAAGTGAATCGTACGAAACGTATCGCCAACGAAAATTACTGTGCTGACTAAATCGACGGGAAAACATCAAGGTAAGTAAATATATATATAAATTACATCATCGTAGCACTTGTTTCAATACAAAACGGAATAATATATCATTGCATAATACATATAATTGTACCGTATAAATAGAAGTCAATTTGTGTTCAATTTCAAATTGGAAATTTTCAACTCGACAATCGATTCGTAAGATTATATAATTATAATAAACATCGCGTCCAGTAAGTATTTACGTGAGTTTTGTACCTGTACAAATAATAATTAGTTTGTTTTCATTATTATTAAATAGAATATTTGTTGATTATTATTGTGGTCCGAGAACAGGATGAATCGTTCAAACGTCATGGTTTCGTTGATCCTGTCAATTCTGGTTTTGTTGCCGGTATTCTTTGGCGTCGTTAAGTCTCAGGATTGCAGGGGTTTCGCACATTTAAACGAAGAGCTTTGGCCACCCGAGAAAAGTTGTCCAAGTAAATGTGGTATTTCCTGTGCAAATTCACCGGAGTTTGCAACTGGGCTATTCAAATGTGACAAAGCACCGGATGATATAAACGAATTTTGTTGTTGTTGCAACGATTTCATATATCCGTAAGTGAAATCTCATCGAATTTTCGCCACAAATACCGTGAAAACGTATTTACAGTAAATGTCATTAACACGTTCAACGCTGCACCTCGTAACTTATAACTTTCATAAATCGTATGAATCATCGTACATTCTCTGTTATAAAGATGATTATTGTATTATAAATTGAAATCTAAAAAGCAAAATTAAATTGACATTATCAAATGTACAAATTGTATTTTTTGCTTTTTTCATACTGAACAAAGGGCGAGACATAAGGAGCGGACGAGATACAGATGACAAGTGATTGATGTCGGTTGATTGGTCTTTTAAAAGACTTACGATTTAAGCGAAATAGGTATGAGACGGGTCCGCTACAAAAAGTTTGTAGGTTTTCGTATTTTTATAAGATTTCAGAAAAATTTGATTGTTTAAATGATTTTGAAAAAAATTGCACTTATGTATTTCGAAATTTTTTCGGCAAGAAAAATCAAATTTTAAGGAACGTTTTATATATAGTTCTTAAGAGTTTTTGACGAGCCAAAAATTATATTATTTCCATTTTACGGGGAAAAAAAAAACTGAGAAAAAGTCAAAACCTTTTGAAATGTATATCAAATCTACAGAACGATCATATCAATATTCGGTGAAAATTTCAAGTCCCTGCGATCAATACTTTTCGACGAATAAAAAAAATTTGTCAAAAACCGGTTAATCGTAAATGTTGCCATTTTTTATTGTCATTTTCCGTCAGTTTTCCACGTATAACTTTTAAACTGTTGTGAAATTCGAAAAACAACCTTTGAAAGTACCAACAAGATACGATTTCCGACCAGAAACCTACGGGGAAGTTTTCGATCAGAGCAAGTTTTCCAGTCGAAATCGTGTACACAGACACACGAAATATAAAATAATGACGAAATACAATATCACAAACAATGAAAATCTTCACACAAAAAACACAGTCTTTTCATTGTAATTTTAACGATCTAGAATCTTTTTAGTATTCAGTAAAAATTCGAAGTCTCTGCGATTATTACTTTTTGAGTTCCGATGAATTAAATAATTATAATTTTCTAACGCCTATACAATTTTTTCGAGTCATTCTGGTATACATTTTTTTTCCCACTAGAAACAACTTCTCTAGAATCTTGTATTTTCAAGCCGCAAGTATTGAAAATATTATGATTTTTAAAATGAAATAAAATTTAAAGGTTTGACAAATACCTTATATAATAGTTGATGTACTCAGAATCGGAAAAATTATATAAAATAATAATTATACTATACTGCGAAAAATTTTAATTGCCTCGACAGGGCACGTGTGCTAATATTAATGTAGGTATTATAAATATTGGTCTGTATCGTTTAATTGTTGTGTAAATATGAGTAGAGTTACGTCGAGTCGTTTTAAACCGGTAACTTTTATGCCAACTATCGCAGTGTTAAACATCCGCCGTTCATTACCTCGTCGTCGAACGAAAGTTGAGCTGTTCTTTATAAGTTTAAAATAAATAAATTCATCGGTTTCCGTGATACGAAAATAACAAAATGAATTACTTCAAGGTCAAGTTGTCGTTGGTTCTGTCGATTTTGTTGTTTTTGCCGGCATTCTTTGTCAGTGTGAAATCATCCGACGATCAATGCGACGAATATATAAAGTTAAATGGTTACTCTACGACTCTAGACGTGTGCCAACGAGATTGTAAGTTTGATTGCAAGGTGGCTACATACGACACGTATGTTCATTTTTGCGACGACAGCGAATCGCCCGGAGAGGCTTGGTGTAAATGTTGTTCTAAACTCAAACAGTAGTAAGTGAAACGTTATTCGATGTTTGACGCTTTTTCTTCGTGGATAGGTGCCATACGATTGGCAATATATTAATACATATTTTCAGTTAACTTTGTCTACGTGTACGTGACATTGTTGCACACATAATTTTCTTAAATAAGCGTCAGATATTCTTTGTAATTATCGTCTGAAATCTGAAATGTATAAATTTATTATTGATGTTTTTTTTAAATGCAATAATCAATGTGTACCTATGCTAACTGTATGATTATAAAACGATTGGTAACAAATGTTCTGACGGTTGTATTTATTACTTTGTTAACTAATCAATGAAATAACTTCAATTTTAGTAATAACGAAAACAAAAAAATCAAGAATAATAACAATGGCCGAACAATAGTGTTCACGATGAAATAATGATTCGGTGTACCCTAAATGTTGACGTTTTTCGTCAGCTTTTTTGTGGTGTAATTTTTGAACTGTTGGAAAAACTCTAAAGACCACGACGTTCGTAAAGAACCAACTAGATGAAATTTATTTGTTGTTAATATTGAAAATCGGATAATTTTTTCGGTTACTCATCGTGTACACATTCACAGAAAAAAATTAAAAATAAAAACACACAACACGATGTACCATAATTGTTCTCGCAAAAAGTAATTATTAGTGCAAGTGTTATAAAATGTGTTTAATGCACAGTGACTCAGAAATTTATCAACAATTATTTTATTTATATTCAAATGATTCCAACAATTTTATCTTGAGTCACACACGTGACCCTTTAAGGTGCATTTCCTAGTCGCAACATATTGAAATACACAACGTTTGGAAGCTACGCATCTCTGGTTTATAAGTTTTAAACGACTTCGCGTCAAACGCGGTTAAGAAAATTGACAAATAAGAAATACCCAGTTTATGTTACTGATTACTCTTTTTCATGGATAACAATTATCGGTGAATTCTTTTAAGAATTTCAACAAAATAATTGTAATAATAAATAATTGTAACAATCAAGTTAGAATCAATAACAACTGGAAACAATAAACAGCTATTTATCACTTCGTAAATAAATATTTCCTAAAACGTGTTCTGCATAGCGTGCAACTGCACAAACACTACGTTACGCCAAATGTGCATGGAGCGCAAGTCAATAACTTGCATTCTGTACATAATGATTATTTATTGTAGAAATTAGATAGTTATAATGAAATATTGACTGTACGATATTTTTTTCTAAATACACAAATCGCGCACATGTTTATGTCTATAATTTATCGTTGGCAGCTGTTTATAAAAATCGTGAATTATAATAATATGTCAAATTGTCACGTTTCAATAATATAGCGATCGACGAGCTTAAAAAATAAAACATAAATGTGGCCTTTGTATGAACAGTGTTCGATTTGCTTTGTCTACTGTAGTCGGGCCCGGATTGGGACGGCGAGCTACCGAATAAATAATGTTGACTTCAATAAGAGCCACATCATAATGTATACTTCGGTGGGCCGATCTACCTCGATCTGACCCCGACTGTAGTTATGTTAAGTGGAATGTGGATTCGTGTCATCCAATAAGTTTTCGATTATTTTGATAAATCATAGTAATAGGACATTTTTTTAAAAGCTTCAGTCGAAAATATTTCGTCGGTTCACTTTTTTCATTTTACATTCATCTCGTTTTGGCAAAGATAATCAGTATTTTTATTAACCTAGTCGCTAAACTTAATGTCGAGAAACTTAATGAACTTTGGCTCTAAATTATGAAAGTGTTTAGTTTGTATTTTACGAATAGTTTGTTTGTCACGAATTCGATATTATTTTTATAACGATCAAAAAAAAAAAAAAATGACGTGCCATTAAACAAAAAGCGGGCAAGTGGGATACAAGACACGTACGAGTTACAGATGATGGGTGAATCGTTCTTTTAAATTTGAGACCAATGGTACATAGATCTCGAAAAAGAAAAAAAAAACGATTCCGAGAAAAAGAGGTGTGGGATGGGTCGGTTACGAAAAGTCAGCAGATTTTCGTATTTTTATAAAAATTTCAGCAAAATTTGATTATTCAAATGTTTATACAAGAAAATTGTGATTATGTATTTCCGAAATTTTTTCGTTGAACAAAGATCAAGGGTAATACATATAAATTAGTAAAGTACCAACACAAGATGTGTGTTACCAGAAGGTGATTATGGAGTTGAAAAACGGACCATTTTATCGGGTACTTGAAAAAAAAAAAAATACACCCATCATGGTAAAATGATTAGATTTTGAGTGAAACGAGGAAAAGTAAAAATAATATATACGAGTATAATTAATAATATAATATAATGTATATTACTATAGTTCGAAACATGAAATTAACATCGAAATAGCACTTGTGTCAATATAAGTGTATCGTAAATCATCATGGTTTATGTCATTATAATGAACACATAATATTACGACCACATATAAATAGGAGTAAAGTTGCTTGAAATTGAGTTTATCTTGTAATTAGTTTTTGAAATATTAAATAAATTCGTTGGTGACGAACGAACAAAATGAATTACTCAAAGGCCAAGTTTTCGTCGAGTCTGTTGGTTTTGTTGTTTTCTGCGGCATTATTAATTGTCGATGTGAAATCTAACGAATGCGAGGAGTATACCAACATGGAAGGTATTGCTACGGTCCCGGACGAGTGCAACAAAAGTTGTGCGCATACTTGTGAATTGTCCACGTATAAAACGATTGATTTTAAATGCGACGACACGGATAATACCGGATATGCATGGTGCACATGTTGTTCTAAGGTTAAAGGGCAGTAAGTAAAATTGCATTCAATTGTTAACGCGGCACACCAGGATGTTTAGTATTACGTCTACGCGAAGAGTGATGATTATTAACATACGAATACATAATATAACGTATTTAACAGTCAACAGTAATATAATATTGTTAAACATAACTTTCATAAATACCTAATTGTATAAGTCGGAAGTTCTCCGTAATTTAAATTGTTTTATTATTATCTGATTTCTAAAATATATTATTATTAATATCGCATAAATCAATGCATAAATGAATGTATTCACGCTGCTCACTACGTGATTTTATACTGATTATTATAAAACGTTCTAAAAACTTTATTTATTACTTGTTATTTTTTAACGATAAACATGATAGATGTTGAATTGAAAAATCTTGTTCATACATAATAATATATAAATAAAGGTATAAGCACTTCTGTGAATCGTTAACGCGAATAAAAAATAATTGTTAATATTTTGAATTGTATTGTATTATTTTCCCATTAAAAACAGTCCCGTAGACATGTTTCCGCATTGTTGTATGTTACTTAATAATAAACGTTAGTTAGTCGGTTAGTTATAGATTCGATTAACCTACCTACTTGTAAGCTTATGCAGCTTGTGTTGGAGACTGAGAGTTATGATTACTGCTACTTGCTTGAGTTATGATTACTGCTTAATGAAAGAAAAACACACGTCATAAAAATTGTTGATCGAGGTACGTACGTTTGTGTTATTAATTATTGATGTGAATATAACGATAATTTTTTACCTAAATCCGATAGAACAAAGAAAATAATAAACGTAAAAGTGTTTTCTTCCAAGACGAATTCGTTGATTTTCTATAAATGCATTTTTTATTTTTGGTCTTAATCGTGCTGGCCACTAAACAAAATATGACGACACATTCGGTTATTTGAGTAACTATTGGGTACAGCTAGTGTATTTACTAACAATCGTTATTCAAAATTCATAACAAACAATTTTTAATAATTATAAAATTACGCGGACCAATATTTTTTATTAAGTGAGTATAAAATGCATACAAATTGCACAATGAATATAATATTATGATCTATTTAAACACTATAATACGTAAATCTCACTATTGTTTGTCGTCTAATAGTTAATATTTACGCGCACTAAAGCCACAGAAGACAATGGCAAAGACGACAAGAAGCAATCTTAACAACAAACCGTTGAAGATCGTCGCAGACCGCCAGCTGATGGACTTGACGCGGGATGAATTTTACGAAAAAGAAAAGTCACAAGTCTTTAAACAAATCAAGAACATGATTGATAAACTTATGATCGAGAAAGAGCGTTTAAAACAATGCGGCAGTGATTAACTTTTAATGTTTTGCAATTTTGCGATCGTCGTTAAAACATTTCTAATTGTATACTTATGGCTTCTTAGACTCAATCCAAGAAGACGAGATGAAGTCACTTTCTGCTAGTGTGAAACCACTCCATTATGCCATCACTAAATTTAAAAAGTTGATGAAGGCAGAAAGATCTCATCTCGAAAAGTTGCCGGATAGTATGAACCTCATGGAGAGAATCAGTAAATCGTTTTCATGCACTTAAATATTAATTTTTTGATAGTATACATAATATTGGAGTAGACAATGTTTAAAAATCTAAAAAAATTTGTTTGCACTAAAAAAATTATATGTCAAAATTATAACACAAAACACCTGATCTAATAATGCAAGATATTACGCTATTATTTATTAAATAATTGATTTTTAATGTATTGATAAACTTTAATATTTTTATTACGTTTCCTTTGTTTTATGATCACATCCCTAAGTTAATGTAACAGTTTTATTTCCGCCTTAAGATTTTAATTTTTAAATTTGATAAATAATTTTGTGCATCAAAAAAATATATTTGTTTTTATAGTGTTATATGATGTATTCGATTTTAATATCAAAATTAGTTAATATGCCTAAATGAAATCAATTAAAAGATCAAAACATAACTATTAAGAATTTACCCTGAATGCACTACTATTTATGAAAACCATTCAAACTCAATGATTGAAGTAGCTAGATCTCTAAAATTGAAAAGAAATGAGAAATTAAATTCATTGATTACACCTGTTAATAATAAAATGGTTATTTTACAGGGTATCAACGATCTAGAATGAAAACGTTTGATCAGATGGAGAGCGCAATACGTTCACTTATGATGAACTACAATGAAATCGGACGGTTTTTAAAATTTCCAACCAAAGATTTATTTAAAAATATAAAACAAGAATCCGTACCGTCGTATTATCAAGAGGTAAGTTACGAACGTACAAATTAACGTACACAGGTGATTTTTTTAATCGTACTTGACCCGATTTTATGCTTGAAATTATTCTAATTTTGATATTTGAAAATGTATATGGATAAAAAAAACTCACATCTTTCAATATATAAAATATTTATGTTGTACCTTTTAAGGAGTCCAAATTCGAACAAGTACTTTAAAAGTTATTCAACTTTAAATATAAAACGTGTGAAATAATTTGAACAATTTTATCCGTACATATTTGCGCAATTCACAACGTGAATAATACTCGTTCAAATTTTGATTGAGATAAATACGAAATTCGTGAAAATTAACTTAATTATTGTTTGCCTAAAACGACGGTGTTCTCAATTTAAAAACTAAATCGATATTGCCGCAGAATAATGCCGAAGAGGTACATCGTTCACACACATAGGCAGGGGTACACACGTATTGGGATATGTAGTTTTAAAAAATTTAAATAAATACATAATTTAAGCATAAAAATGGTATAAGTATGTTTAAACAATTCATGCCGTAGAACGGTATTTGTGTAACCATTATTACTATATATTATTAACCCGTAAAATTACCATTTTTACCATTAATATGCAAAACGCGTTTGTTCAAAGGAAAAACCAAAGTTGTGTACACAAAGAGAACTCTTGTTGAGCGATTTACGATCGTCTACGCAACTGCTCAAGAGCAAAATCTTCGACAGCCGTGTAGCACCTATTTACAGGATGCTTGCGGATAACGTGCCCGAGCAACGTTACCCTTACCAATGTTCGTGTACGTTGTACGGAATGTACGGTTAGTGATGATAATAATAATCTTTGTAATAATCTCGTTGAACGATATTGACGATTCTTCTTAATATCTATAATCGGACGTGCGCGTATTGATATTGTATATAGTCGAAGGGAGTGCCAAAAGCAAGTTCCAGGCCATGCAAATGGCGGCCACCAAGATGATGCGTTTGATTCTGAAGAGACAGCTAAGTTACACCCTCACTCCAGACATCAAACCTTTCAGTGAGAAAGAGTAAGGAGAATATCATTTGTATTATTATTCTAATCGATCTCGCGCGCGCGCGCGCGCGCGTCGAGAAATATTTATCGTGGTGGTCTTATCGCGTAGATTGAAAGACTTCAGGCACATCATGTCCACGGAGAACTACGTCCAGCAGTTGGAAAAGATATGCGCAAAAAATAAGAGATTGCAGACAACGCTGGCGTACGAGATGGAGTACAGGCACTACCCCAATGTCGGACCCCGTTATACGATCCGGTGCAGGGTGGAGGGTTTCGCCGCAATAGGTAAAATCGATTTCGTCGGTTAGGTGGTTAGGCGGCCGTTGTTGTTCACTCTCTCGGCCCAAATAATGTTACAACGTCAAATCGTTTTTGTTCAGGACTCAGTAACAAACTATCGGTCGCCAAACAAATAGCGGCGCAAGGTGTCATCAGTTTAATGGGAAAAGCGAAATCCCGAGAACTGTTTCCAGTCGTTTAAGCCTTAAAATTGACGTTTTGAGGAATTAGATAATCGGAAAGTTTGGTTATAGGCTCCTGATTAACCAAACACCATTCCTCCGAGGTCCGGAAGTGTCCGCCATCTTGGATTTTATGCGCGATTTTTCAGTTTTTTTTTTTATAAATTATCTTTGAAAACATTAAATTTATTTCAAAAATACTTCCATAAAAAAATGTAGCTGACAAAATTTTGAACAAATATGATATTATTATTTTTTTTTTGTAGCTTGAATAGATTAAAATGAAGCAAAATTTAACCATGTGTTTGTGACGCCGCGCGTTCGGCCGCCACAATACTATGTAATATAGGCTGCACGTCGATTGAACGCGCAGCGTCTAATATTATAAACACATGGTTAAATTTTGCTCTTAATCTATTCAAGCTAGAAAAAAAAAATATAATAAGACCATGTGTGTTCGAAATTTTGTCGGCTACATTTTTGTATGGAGGTATTTTTGAAATAAATTTAATGTTTTCAAAGATGAATTAAAAAAAAAAAACTGAAAAATCGCACATAAAATCCAAGATGGCGGACACTTCCGGACCTCGGTGGGATGGCGACTTTGTTTTGGTTAATCAGGAGCCTATAAACGATCTTTTTGCAAAGTTTCAAAACTTTCCGATTTTTAATTCCTCAAAAAATGACTGGAAAATTGCCGAAATAATGATGATGATGATGATGTTAACGATACATAACCAAGAACGCGTCTCCAACGAATGCCACGTAATTATTAAATTTATAGTAAAACATTCTGGCGCGTAATCGTCGTATCACTTGTGCTAATATTAATGTATCATAAATATTGGCCTATATCATAACACTGTACATGTGTATATTATCGTATAAATAGGTGTCAAGTTGTTTTCTACTCTAACTTAGAGCAGTAGTAAGATTCGATTGTACTTAGGAAAGTAATTCATTATAATAATACATATTCCGAAGGGATTTCGCGTTTTTTTTTTTTTTTTTACTGCGAATTTCATATTTTTGAATTTTTTTACATTCGTATACAATGATTTAGAGTGACGATAATTATAATTATTTGAATGTACACGATACAGGAATACAGGACAGTGTAAATAATTTTAGCAACAAACCTGTTGTATTCTTCAAACGTATTTATCATGGCATCCTGTATTATATTATACGTAATACAATTTATGAAACCAAAACTATAACAATTTAAATACAGTTAGATATAAAAAAAAAAGCGGGCAAGTGCGATTCAATCTACACACGGATGATGGGCGAATTGATCTTTTAAATAATTTAATTACTCAAATGTTTATAAAAGAAAATCGTGCCTTTGTATTTCCGACATTTTTTCGTCGAAGAAAGATCAAACTAGCTTTTTGTATAATTCTCAAGAGTTTTTGACGAGCCAAAAATTATTTCATTGACATTTCACGGAAAAAAAAAAAAAAAAAACTTAGAATAGTATAAGACGTATTACCATGGTATACCGTATAAGTATTCGGTGAAGATTTCAAGTTTCTGTGATCGATCCTTAATGAGTTGCGATGAAAATGAAAATTCGGTTTTTATGCAGTTTTCCTTCAGTTTTTCATCTGTTTTTCCCGTACAACTTTTGAACTGTTGGGAAATTCGAAAAATGACAATTCATAATAATTGTCTACCTAATAATTTTATTTAATTATCAATAAAAAAAAAATGTTTAATCTAATTAGAATAAAACATAACATTTTATTAATATTTGAATTACGAATACTCGTTAAATGTAAACCTAACTTAAATCATAAACTAACCGAGCCTTCCATTATGATGAATGATAAAACAATGTCCGCTTCTATTGCGTTCGTATGTCAATGTATTTATAATAATGTTCTAGATTATAATTAAAAAAATTCATTCAATGTTTTGTAAAAAATACAAATAAAACGTATGCTATAATTAAATCAAAAGAAAAACTATCATTACAACCGAAATATTAGATAAGTTAATGCGATTATAATTAAAACAATCTTATAAAATATTCATAAAACATATCATCGTTATAACTTGGATAAATAAACTATGCTGAAATGGAAAAATGTTATACTTAAAATTGAATATAATTTTAAATTTGTACAATTGCTATTAGATTTCAAATAATTATCCGCTCAACTACGAGCCATATAAGGTACAACAATTACAAATAGACTTTTCGCTCTCAAATAATTTTTTTCTACACTTGGAAAATGCCGTATCGAATTTTTTCGGATCTAAACACTTCCTTGCACAAGATCTTTTGCACTCCTCCCTAGACGTAGATTCCCAATTATATGGTGCATAGTGAATACATTCAACATCGCCAGTCTTCACACTTGAGCAGTACAATAACATCGTTAACGTCACTGTCATGAATATTACTTTCAAGTAATTCATAATGATTGTTTATTTACGAATGTATTCTTTTTTCGTAAAATTCACAGTTTTACTTTAACGAGACGGCGAGTACGGCGGTGTGAAACACAACAAAATCATATTTAATAGGTTGAAAACATTGTGTTATTAAAATTAAAATTTTAAAACCGTTATCGAATGAATCGAAATCTAAGAGCAACTATTTACTTACGAAAAAAAAAAAAACAAATAAAAAATCACTATTCAATCGTTTGTGTGTGTGTGTATTATTTATACATACGTGTAGACGAACGTGTTATCCTTTCGAGGACGCCAACTTAACATTATACGAACCGTAGGATCTGAACGTTTCTCCTATTTATGAGATGGGTTATTTGTATTAGTATTACGTAATAGTATTAACACAGGTGTTAGGATCTAGATGATTGTCCCCATCATTTGGCACCTAATAAATATTAACGATTATGTTTACTAGCTATTAATTTCCCTAATATAAATCTGTTTGGATTTTTTAGTAAAACGAAAATTTTAAAATTTGAATTATTATTTAGTATCTTATTGATTATATTATATTTTATTTTTATTAATTATTTAGTTGGTATTTTTTGGAATCGAAAACAAGAAAACCAGTCTTCTATAAAATATACTTTTTTTTTTTTTTAATCATTAGTAAATATCCTTCGATTTGAAACTCTCGCCGAATATCCTATTCTAACATACAATTTCAATAGATTTTGACGTTTTTGTGTTGTTGATTGAAACGGTTGTTTGAAATTTTCGTCAACTCTCGTAGTTCATAACATTTCTTATAACTCGTGCATGGTTTTTTTTTTTTTTTTTAAAGATGATACATTCGTTTTAAAACTATCGACTTCAAAATTAAACATACATTTTGGTATGGGATCATTCAAACACGTAAGTGATACGTGGCGTTCAGCGCCGTAACGCGTATGTTTAATTTCGAGCGTTATTCGATCGCTATCTTCAGTTAAAATTAAACAATATTTTTCCAATATATTTTCAATTTTTTATTACACACTCTCGTATGCCACGTTTATTTTAGTAACTTGGTTCTACTATTGATGTCAACCGTTTTTAAAAATATAAGCTAATAATCCACCCAATCCCCTTCTTTCAGGATCGTTTTTTTTCGAGAGCAATGATACGTTGTTTTCAAATTGAAAAGATCAAATCACCCATCAATCGCCACCTGTATATCATCCGTGTCTCGTATCTTGTCCCTTTTTTTTTTTTTGATCAAGTGAAAGAAAATCGATTTCGTTGAAAACTTGTAAATGATAAATAAATGTGCCATTTTTTGTTTGTTTTTGGTTTTGTGATTTTTCATCAGTTTAAAGTGATACTATTGGCTTTTATCTTCGACGATGTGAATTTCAACGAACGAGAGTCGTCAACAAAATTAGAAGTCCGAGATCAAAATATACCAGCAGATGGGTGTGATCACTTTCACACATCGGAGGAATTTCGGTCAGTTTTTGACACAATTTACGTATTTATGATATCATTCAATATTTTTGTGGTATAATATGTTATACGTATACAGGGTGGCGGAGCAAAAACGACCACATCTGAGATGAGCGTACTTTGGGTTGTCGCACAATATCGTGGATCGTCTCGTTATGAAGCACGTGACGGGAAGTTTTGTTGCAATGGCGCACTGGAGTATTCAACATCGTTCGTTCGCCGTAGAGACATTTTTCCGAAACAACGAGTCAATCGTGACTACACAACGCGCAATCCGCACGCGATTCGGACTTTCTCCACGTTTCCGATTGATTTTAAAATATGTTAAGGATTTTTGGGAACATGGTAACGTGGCCCCGAAGATTCCAAGACGTGTTCCCCTCATAATGATACCGGAAAATATTTCACGTGTTCAAGTTTCTGTTGAAGAAAGCCCTCGACGACGGTCAACGAGACATCGCGCTCGAGCACTCGGAATTTCGAAACGGTGACATTCACGGGCCACCTCGGTCGCCCGATCTCGCTCCCTGCGACTTCTTCCTGTGAACAAGCCACGAACATCAGCCGATTTATGAGATTCAATTTGAAGTGAAATTGCATCGATTTCAGCGGGAAAGTTGAAGAAAGTGATGATGAAACTTTAGTGAGCCCCTCCAAGAATGCATCGCCATACGCGAACGCCATTTGTCGGACGTTTCGTTCGACACATAAGTTTTTTTCATACTCAATAAAAAACTTCCCGTAATTTGCTAAAACGGGTTTTTTTTTTTCACCTCAGTACCTAAAATATTAAAAGTGTGGCGTTAATTTCAAATGTGATCGTTTTTGCTCCGCCACTGTACAAATATTATACAGATATTTATTTATTTTTTACGTTGTATCAATCAAACAATTAATATTGAATTATAAAATACATAACACTCAACTAAGGACGTAGAAAAAAATATATTGGATGGTTGAGCGCTTTTGATTTGATACTTCATGAGTTCTAAAAATTCTTCTAAAATTTAAAATGTATTTCTTATGTTTGTACTTTTAGTTTAATAAATGTATTAGTGTTTTCAGTTCGATATAAATAGTGATATTTCTATATAATCGAGCGTTGACCGGTAAACAAATTAATATCCTGAAATTTTTCTATATTCAAAAAATGTATCCTTTGGGCTAGTAGATTCTAAACCATAAAAAATTTTATCAAATATCATTTCATACAATATAAATAATATACCTATAAAGTATAGAATGTAAATAATCATAACTATTTATTTTTTCAAGGCATTTTACAACATTTTAACACAACTTTTGAAACCAAAACTATAACTATTTACATAGTTATTACATTAGTTATAAATACACTAAAAGATTAACAAGTTATGTTTCAAATAAAAATATTATTATAACAATGGAAAAACAACACGACGTAGACAAATGGTAAACAGCGTTTCTTCTGCATACGGTAGTGTATTTCAAATTGTAACGGATTGTAATTACCTGCTATCAAAAAAAAAACAAAACCAAAAAAAAAAAACGTACTTATAATATTATGACAGTAAAATATTGTTTAGATTATAATATTGAAAATGTATTAAATGTTTTACAAAAAAGTTAAAAGTGAAACGTGCCAAAAATAAACTAAAAACATTTTGAGAATATTATGATTACGAATATTGAAAATTGTATTAAATCTTTTTAGCTTGGATAAATAAGCTGACGTGAATAATTTAATAAATTTCAATTGAATAAAATTTACAACTTTTTAAAATGTTAATGTTTTGAAATCGATGTCGTCCGTGAAGAGTATAATCGCCATTAAATTTTAAATAATTATCCGCTCCATTAAAATTATAGTGTGTATTTGACTTATTTAAATGAGGATCTATATGATACTTGAAAATAATATGCGATACTGTCGTTGAGTTTAACACTGTAAATATGCATTACTTATATTTTAGTTGTCTTAGAATTATGGAATCTCACCTTTTTAACCGTATAATACACAACAATTACAAATAGCCTTATCACCACTAAACAATTTTTCATGACACTCAGCAAAATCCGGATTGGGGTCGGATTTTGGCTTACACTTTCCGGCACACTGCTCTACGCAAGCTTCCTTATCCATTGATTCGAAATTAAATGGCATATGTTTGAGACAACTAATTTCCGCCACACTTGAGCTGTACAACATTATCGTCAACATCACTGTCATGAATATTACTTTTAGGTAATTCATTTTATTCGTAGGTTTATATGGGTATTCTCCTGTTCACAGTTGTTCGACTTCGACGAGTCGCTGCTTTTTCGATACGTTGCTGTAAAATGTAACAAAAGTAGATTTATTAGTTATCCAACGTAATATTTAAATTTAAATTTCAAAATCTTTGTCGAATAAATCGAAATTCTATGATTAAACTATGATACATGTATAATATATTATATATAGTGCAAAAAAACATACAATTATTTAATTTTACGTCGTGTATTCAATATACATACATGTAAATAAATGTTATCCTTTCGAGAACGCCAGTTTACCATGTTATGAAGCATAGGGTTTGAAGTATCACTTATTTATGAGAGCGGTTATTTGTATTAGTTATACGTAATAGTATTAACACAGTTGTTAGCATGTAGACAATATTGTCCTCTTTTATAGGTAATAAATATTAACAATTATTGTGTTTATTAACTATAAATTTCCCTAATAGGTATAATATGATCTGTTCAATTTTTTCAGTATAATAATTTTATTAAATTTTAAATTTCTTATTGTACTCTGTCATAACGTTTTTAACAAAAAAAAAAAAATCGGTGTGAACTATGGATTTCAATCCATAGACCATTTCTGTCAGATAATGTTATTTATAAAAAATAAAATAAAATATGTTTTAAGGTTTAATACTCGTACGATAATAACAAAATATTATTAAATATTTAAAATAATTTGTCGAGATTATAAAATATCTTTAATAACGAAAAAACAAAATAAAAAAAAGGTCTTACCTGGAGTATTATGTAAGAGAATAGAAAATTGCTAAAATATTTGACGACTGGTTTCGAATAAAATTCATCGCCAGGCAAGACCTAGAATTTACTTTTTTTTCCATCATTGTCCAAAAGGACAAAATCCGTAGAGATTTAAAATTCTCATCGAATTCTTATACGACTACACTTTTGATGTGATAAAATTTCGTATAATTTTTGAATTTTTTATATTTATGAAAGTGGTTTGACAATAATTTTTGAGTTTATTTATTTTTATTTTCTTTTTTAGATTCTGATTGAAACGAGGAGTGTTTTTGTTCATATATTTTTTTTATATCTGTACACGATAAGTAACCGAAAAAATGATACGTTTTGTAGTATGAAGTTTTAAAAGTTAAAACGTGAACAACTGAAAAAAAAAACCTGCAACATTTATGGCACACCGTTTTTCGACAAAATAGATTATAATACCAGAACATTCTGCGATAGTAACACTGATAATAAATGAAAATACAATGTAATTTACATCTACAAAAAGGTTTGTTTTTTTTTTTTTTCGGCAATAGTTAGTTCAACTTACTTTATGAAGAAATTTAATATAAATTATTTTATTGATATTTTACGAAAAAAAAAAAATGTATACAACGTATACATATGTTAGGTATCTAACATTGAAAGACAAAACTATTAACTTTTCCTATTATTTTTATTTTGATTTGTTTATAAGATCAACTTGTTTATTGATATCCTATGAAATTTGCATTGGACAGACCTTTGGTATAATCTTTTATCATATATTATAATACCATTAATACCAAAATAGATTTTTTTTTTTTTTAATGGAGAAATGTATTTGTTATTAGAAGACTTACTGAATATTTCTTCGTAAGTTACTGAATTCTTTTAAGAAAAGTGATTCGTATTACATCGCGTTCAAAAATGTTTTCTTGCTTTTTGGGTACATTTTCCACTGCGTAATTTTGAATTTCGTATACTCGTACTCATTATTTCACAGAACGACAATAATTAGTTTACACATGACAGTGTAAATGATTTTAGTAGGTAACAAAGATATGTTTTTCTTCAA
The DNA here is from genome assembly GCA_948098885.1 of Drepanosiphum platanoidis. Classification (NCBI taxonomy): domain Eukaryota; kingdom Metazoa; phylum Arthropoda; class Insecta; order Hemiptera; family Aphididae; genus Drepanosiphum; species Drepanosiphum platanoidis. The sequence goes on along the minus strand of OX402537.1, from coordinate 4,985,609 downwards.
ATTCATTTATTAAGGCATCTTGTTATAATATTTTAACACAATTTATCAAACCAAAACTATAACAATTCAAATAGTTATGAATACAATGAGATATAAAAAAAAACAAGTCGTCTTTGAAATAACAATTATTATATTATGTGACAACTCTGAAAATTAACAATAACGTAAACCAATGGAAAAACAGCGTTTCTGCCGGTACTTGGTTTCGAATTGCAACGGATTTGTCAATATCAATCATACGTTCGTCTATTATCGTAGTTGAAAATTCACAATAATAAAAATGTTAAATCTAATCAGAATAAAATATAACATTTTATTAATATTTGAATTACGAATACTCGTTAAACATGTCTTTTTTCAATTATGATTATTATGTATAAAAGCAAATCGTGAAAGTGATTTTTAAAAAAAAAACTACGTTTTCGTCAACATATTATATAATCTTAATATAGAAATTACTTGTAAAACCATTAAATACGTTGTATACTTGTATAAGACCTGCGTATATTATGTTTACGAGTAAATCGAATATTTCAATATCCACTACAATCTGTTAATGTTTTTATAAAATATTAATAAAAAAATAACGTAATGGTTTGTAAAAAATAAAAGCGAAACGAAACTAAAAAGTATTTAGATAATATTAAGGAAACAATATCGTTCTTTTCGTGTTTTCGTTTTTACGTAAACCTTTGATTTAATTTGAAATACTTTAAATGTGATTTATCGATAAATCTAAAAAAAATATTTAACACTTGTTTTTTAAATCAGATTAGAATATTATGCTAACACGAACAATAAATTGTCCGTGTGAAATTGAATATAATTTTGAAGTTTTTAAATTATTAACGTTAAGAAATATTGCAAACGTATGTAAAGGTACATTACTTATACATTAGTCGTCTGTTTCTCTCGGAGGATCGAATATGGTGCAACAATTACAAATAGACTTATCGCTCTCGAAGAGATCTTGATAACACTCATTCAATTCCGTGTCGAAATCTTTCTTTTCCTTACATTTCCCGGCGCATTGTTCGTTGCAATCTTCCGTAAGCATCGATTCCCAATTATACGGCGCATAACCTTTACACTTCTCGTCATCAGCGTTCACGTTTGAGAAGATGAATAATATCGTCAATAACATCGCCACGACCGTTGCTTTTAGGTAATTCATTTTGTTCGCGCGTCTGAATATCCTTGGACTTACAAGTTTTCCTTCCGCGTGTGTGTTACGTTGAATTATATTTACGCATGTGAATACAATATTCCCTTCGAGAACGTCTATTTACTATGTGAGGCATATGGTCTGAAGGTTTTTCTCATTTATACGATATACTATTTATATTATTATTACGCGATAGTATTGAAACAGTTGTCATCGGCGTGTAGATAAACGTCACCTTTTATAAATAATAAATATCAACAATTGTGTCTATTAATTATAATCTTCATATGACGCGTGTTTTATGTTTTCAGTTTTTTTTTGTTTTAATTTTTTTTTGTTTTTTTTTTTTTTTGTTCTGTGACATCACGTTTTTAACGTTAAAAAAAACGAGGATGTTTGATAGGAGTCGATGTACAAAATCGAAATTCATTGATGGTTATTTAGTTATTTAGCTGGTATACTTAAGGGTCGAAAGTCTACTTTTTTTTTCATCATAACTGAAAATATTAATATCCATTGAGAATTGAAATTTTCATCGAATTCCTCCTACGCTACCATACTATTGATAATAATATGGTAAAATTGATCACGGTTGTTTGACATTTTCGTTAATAATTCGCATTATTTCTTGGGCATAGCTTTTTGAAAAATAGTACATTTACATTAATTATTTTTTAATAAGGAGAATGGACATTTTTTTCTCGCACACAACCCGTAGTGGTGTGGTTAGTTTTTTTTTTTAAATTCCGAGTGAAACACGATGCATATTGTATTGGTTTTACCGTTACGAGTGGTTATTTGTATTTGAAATTTCATTTTCGACTAGAAAAATTAGTCCTACGACTTCAAAAGCGGCTCTTCGACTAACTTCGGAGTATCATTTTCAGAATTTACCTTTAAAGTTTTTCCGAGTGTTCTAAGAAAAATTTACGAAAAAAAATCATAAAAAAAAACCAGAAAAACTTATGAAATACCAACCCGCTGTTTTTACTCGACTTCGGAGTGTTATTTACAAAATATATTTTTTTCACCGTAAATATACCTCAAATATGAATAACTGTAAAAACTTAATATTTTCATTAATTCCTTTTTTTTTTTTGTACATCGAATGGTTTTCAAAAGATTTAGTTTAATTTTTTTTTTTTTAACTTTTTCATACACATCTTTTCGTAAAACGTTGATTTAATAATTATCATTGGACTAAAAATTGGACAAATTGCCTTGGGAATTTATTAAGGAATTCCCCGCAAATTGTTATAAAAGTGCAGAAAAATAATAATCCATACTTCCAAAGTCGAATTATTTCTTTGTAAGTGCAATTTACTGACACAATCGTGTATAATATATAATATTTAGAAACGCTAAGAATCATTTTTTTTTTTTTTTTTTTAAGAATCCTACATTAGATTGAAATTTAAAAGACCAATTATTTATGAAATAATATTCACATCAGTTTTGAAATCTGAAATATTTTAACACCATTTTTAACATAAACATAGTAAAATAGTATATTATAGTCTATGGTTTTTTTTTTTTTTACCTGTTTTACAATAACACAAACAAACTTCGGTAAAAACGACGCTAAATTGTCCAAATTTATTTAATATTGTAAGACATTGTTTCGTCGCTTTCAAATATCTGACCAAAATTCATCAATATCAATTTGAATTTCTATCTATTCTTTGTTTTTCACCCGAGTTTTAATGTTACGAGGAATATACGATACGATAAGATAAGTGAGAGAGACACGAGAGTGAAATTTTATAAGATTCTTGTTTTAGAATTAATAATTATAAAAAATTTCGACTCGCATATAAAATAAACATTAGAAAAATACAACGCAAAATCATCGTTTTTATTGTAGTTTTTTTTTTTTTCTGTCGGCGTTAGTCAAAACCGTTTCTTCGTCTTTGGGCCGTGTCGGTGTAGGAAGAATATAAATTAAAATTAATGTTTGCGCGCAATTTTTTTATTTTTCGTTCATGTTTAAATCGGTTTGTGATTAGCAGAATCAGCGTTGTTTGAGTTTCGAAGAGAACCGCCCGACAGTGCGAAACGACGTCGCACATTAATACATTTTACGGTACAGGTGTTGGAAATAAAGTCAATATGTGCCCGTAACAGTTGTTAAAACAACCGTTGAATATTAACGTTAATATTGAGCAAACAAATCGCATGTTTTAGACCAAAAAAAATATTATTACTGTTTTCGCACGGAACGCGGGCATAATTTATTATGGCGACTTTTCGAGTTGAACGGCTATGAAATGTGTTAACGCGTCACGGCAAATAATATACTGTTGAAAACGATTATAATAATATATTACGAGAATTTTAAATACCGAAAATTTTTAAACGTTATTTTACGCGACGAATTATGTTGTCGTTCGCCCACTCGCCCACGGGCAAACTCGGTTACAAAATAATAATAATAATATGTATTATGACGTACATAACACGTCGACCTGAAAAATAGATAATAAAATATTATTCGACAAAATATGGTCTGTGGTATGATTGAATCGGAAATTTTATGATGTGGTTTTACAAAATTATTCAAATAAAAGATGAAATCTAGTTGGTTTTTTATTTTTTTGTCATATTATATGTTTTCAAAAATAATTTATAATTATTTAGGCGTGGATATTATAAATGTTGATATTTATTTTTTTCCGGGCGCTCTCAAACAACACCTTATAAACACAAAATAAATATTTTTCATTATTTATCATAGAATTAAAATATTATGAAAAATGTATATTGCATAATTTCGTTGATTTCGATGCGTTTTCTTGTCATTTATATAAGGTTTTTTTTTCGTAAAAAATAGAAAATTAATAAACAAAGTAACAATATTAATATTTGACGGTTAATACTCATAAATAACGACGAAATATTATTAAATTTATAAAATTATTTATTAATATTTTGTTCGTTTTTTTTTCGTGGTTATAGAACATTATTATTTCGTCCGCTTTTTATAAAAAATATTAAATCGGTGTTTTATCATTTCCAAGAATAAATAAAAAAATTTTCAATATACACTCGAGCGGATATTCACAATAAGTTCGTTACGGGGAAACATTATTATTTCATGTAAATTAACAATAGTTTTTCACACGATATCGACTCGAATATTATCTAATGACTTTTATTTTGTCTCCATTTGATCGATACGCCGAGTTTTGCTCGTAATTTCGTTATCGTTTTTTTTATTCGTTAAAAATTAATATTATTTCGATTGACGTGTTCTTTCGACAAATCTATATTATTCGAGTTTTTCAAATGTTTTTTTTTGTAATGTTATTCCAACACGCGTTTTGTACATTTTTATGTTAGTTTTCCTAATTCGCGCGACAATAGATTATACGAAAATAGCCGAATGCGAAAAATCTCGTCGGTCGTGTTGCCCGCATGGTACGCGCACTACGAAGTGAATGCGTTTGTATGCGAATCCCCCGAATACTGCGAGTGGACCGGCGGCGTGGCGTTGCACGAAATTTAAACTGTCCGGACTTTATGATGGCGTATACTTCACGACTTTGCTGTAGTAAACAAAACGCATTCATCGTGAAGAATAAACTGCTCGACATCATTATTATGCGGTACGTTGGATCGGTATTCTAGAATTTTACGACGAACAATCGGTAAATTTTAGATAATAAACCGGGCAGTCGTAATTATTATCGTTTTCTTGCGTTCTCGCGTATGTCATAGACACAGTGGCGGCTCGTGTGTAGGGTCGCCCCCCCTGCTAAAATTGTAGCAAGTTACTTTTTCAGATATTGGATATTGATTCAAATATTAAAATGATCTCGTATAATATTATAATATTAATGAAAGTAAAAACACTTTTTTATTATTATGAAAAAAATGTCAAATAATCGGAGTTTAAAAATATAATAAGAAGTCATTATAATATAGTTGAAATAGGTAATACCCATCTACGCCACTACGCGCCACGCGGTTATCAAAAACTTTTATAAAATAATAAATTAATATGATCAAATACAAAAACAAAGGAGGGGGGATTCGGTAAAAATACGGCCGCCGGAGCGATACGAATAATCGCCCGACATGCATGCGGTCTGCGGAAAACTATACATAATAACTAAAAGACAAAGGTATATTTTAGTTTTTAGTTTTTACTGCTTGTTCCGTCGTTCGTTCCGAGTTCTTGAGTTTATGACGCGTTTACAGTACAATATTTTATGAGTATATGACAATATAAAATATATTGTTTAAAATTTAAATCAAAATTTAAAATGTTAAAATGTGTTTAGAATTTTATTTTTCTATATAGTATTAATTTTGGTTCGATAATCTTTTAAATTTATATATATATATATTTGTACTCTATTAATTTTAAAAAAATAAAAAAATTAATCGCCCTCCCACTTTCAAAGCCCACGAGCCGCCACTGCGTAGACACCAATTATTCGTTATGTATTCGATAAAAAGTACCGATCGACCAAGCACATAACGTGCAAAACCGTCGGCACTCGATCGACCGCGATCAATCGAATGCTACTGATTATCTTGATTTACATCGGTCGTATTGACATTGTTACCGAGGAGCGACGACGTAGAAAATGCACGATTCTCTTTGTTCTTGAAACGCTTTCTATGATCGATTTCCGTCAAATCGTCGGACCTTACGCGCAGCACTCGCCGCGGTAACCAGTCGTGAGTCACAGGTGTGTTGAATATTAATTTCTCCTAAACGTCCTCTTAAAAACAGTTTTCACGCGCGCCCAACTGCAGGCGGGAAACGGTTTTTATTTTATTTTTTTTTCACCTGGTTAACGAGTCGTTTAAACTGAAATTCTACCGGCAATTCCCGTACCGCGACAATTATCGTTTCTTTTATTTTCGGCCCGTATTACGTGTGTTCGTATTTTCGTGACACTTGTACACGTCGCGACCGCACCGCGACGACACACTTATCTATTGTCATGTCATTGTACGTATATTATACATAATATACACGTATATAATATTATGTTCGACGAGAACTCGCCTGTCGCATTATTACGCTTTTCGCACGATTTAGTCACTCGTCCGATTTCATTTATTACTATTATTGTTGTCGTCATCAATACGATTAATACGTATTATAAATATTCGCCCTCGGCAAAACGTAAGTCGTCGAACGCTCGAAAAAGACGACCATGATTTCCGCGCGGAAGATGTTTTTATCGCTGATCGTGATATTTTCCTTGGTTCAAGTGAGTGTCCGGCGTTTTCTATAGGATCTGTTTCCGTGATTTTCCAGCGACGATTTTACGCGCGACGCGTTTTCAACACGATCGAAAATATATTTTACGATACACACTATCATTAGGTATATCAATCGGATAGCCGTTTCTAATTAATTTTACTCCGGTAATATTGTGAAAAACTTAGAGCTCCCGACGTCGTTAAGTCGAGACTTTCGCTTACATAGCGATACTTGTTCGAGGAAATCGCTTCATAGATTAGAGAAACAATAAAACGGCGGTGGCGCCACGTGCCCCGTCGTGTACGTTGCGATTCGTATTTTATTTTTTTTTACGCTCCATCGACTCCGCGAATTCCGCGACCTAATGTCGAATTTCCTGCGATGAAATCGTATCGAATTATTATTATAATATAATCGTACGTTTATTTTAATGTCGTTCACAGTTCATAACCTGTCCGGATACCGAAACGGCCACTCCTAATGCGAGCAGCCAGACAAAAGAAGACGATGCAAACAAAGTGACACAGACTGCAACGGTAATTATATTAACTTGTCAAATCGTCGATGCTCAGTCTCGTATTGTGACCAAACGCTAAATTGTACGTAGCATATAACTTACAACAATTGAGATAGTCCTGTGATTTTAATAATATCGTACCAAGACGATGGCGATTTTCCACGATTTTTCACCATTCGACCTAATCTGAACGTGTGTTTCCGCAGTCGGCGAGTCGACAAAACATCGGTTATCCGTCGACCGTTCGATGACTCGTATTCGTATAGGTTTCATTGTTATCAGTCTCGTCGTTGGTCATTTGATTTGTGACGCGAAAAATCATTTGTTCTCAGATTAGAGATAATCACGAATCACTCTAATATAACACCGCGTGTGTACGATTTTTCGTATTCTACAGGCAGCGGACGGTGACACCAAACAGACGACGACCAAACAGACGACGACCAAACAGACGACGACCAAACAGCACACGTCGAACGCGTCGACCGGTGACGGTTGCGCCGTGCTGAAGCCCCTGAAATGGATCGCTTCGGAGCCAGCAAAACTTTTCTGGAATTCGATGTCGACGGTCGGGGAAATGTTAGTAAACATTAGCAAACCGCGCGGATCCGACAACGGGAACAACGGCGGCGACGACGACGACGTCAGCTCGAATGCATAATGTGACGACGGTACGTACGCATGCGACGGCGGTGTTGAGTTTCGATAATAGTGTTACGAACGCCGCGGGCGTGACGCGAGGTGACACAACGAGGGTGGTCTTTTTATTTTATTTTCTTTTTCCAAAAGTATTGCCTTCGCGTTCGCGTCAAGAGATTTTTATATTTTTACCGATTTTCGTCACGCCGCCGCCGCCTTAAGCGGTCTTAAGTTATATTTTATTTTACCGTCGTCGTCGTCGCGTTATCCGCGGACGAGTGGCTCGGTTTATCGGGTTTCGGACGCGGAAAGCTCGTGCCGGCTCAATACAGGCCGAGACCGGATTACGCGCGCGCACAGACGTACGTCCGTCCCGCGATAAAACGACTCGGCGCGCGAAATGGGTCAACAGTAGGCGGCAAAACTAATCTTGAAACGTACTTAGGCTTACCGCCTAATAAATTTATTATCTCCGCGGCTCCAATACGAGGAGGAGACGTCCGCGGTCATAATCGCTAAGCGTCAAAACCGACGACGACGTGAACGACAAACGAATCTCGATTCGAAAATTCGCATTTGGAAAATCGGCGCATAAAATTCGTGATTCTTTATGTCGATCAAAATGTAGACACTTTTAGACTAATAACTTTGAATACTCGCCACGGCTGTGCTCGACAACCGTTGAATAGTGATCGACGATAATTCAGTTCTAAAAATAATACATATTGTGTGCATATTGTTATCGTCAAAACAGTCTTTCTGACGTCAACATTTTACATTAGGAGGTACTTTTCAGTTGGTATTTGAACATTTTTGTGTTTTTTCAAACCGTCTTTGAATTTTCTTCATAATTTCAATGGATTAATAATACGCAGCTCTCGGTTGAAGATAAGAAAGAAAACGTTCGTCTCCGTGATGGTATTATGTTCCTTTTGGGATTAACGTTCAGGTGTGACGATTATTCGTCGTTAAATATTATAATCTTATTCGCTCTAGGATTTTCAAGAATGGTCCTGTAAATTCCTGAAACGATAAAATTGTTGTTATTAGAATAAAAAAGGTATAACACTTTGGGTTTAGATGTTTCGTATAAATAGTTCGGATTCGTTCGACATACAATGTAACTAAAGGCACCCGTGACAAGCTCGTATCAAAATTTAACCGTCACAAATGGTTTCGATTTTATTTTATCACCATGTATTACCACATCCGTGTTCGGGTTTTTAGTTTTTTCAACAATGTGCGGCTAATGCAGTCTTTAGAAAATCGTATTCTATCAGCTCAGCGGTTTGCTCAGACTTTTTAAATCCCATAACGGAATTCAATATTTGTACGATGTGGTTATTTTTTTCACCCTGTAAATCGAATATTTCTATACAAGCTATATAAAATAGAGGCAGTATTGCGAAATCACCAACCTTGATATTGGAAAAAAAAGACTGGCTGAAAATATAAATCATAAGCATTGTTATATTATTCTACATTTTTAACTAAAATCTTGTAAAACATGGTGACGTATTTCGAAGTTTCGCTGGCGGGTAAAATATAATATTATATTTATCAATAATATTATTTGTGTTTTTTTAATTTTTTACGTTTCAGTGAACGATTTGTCCGGAGAGATGAACGTGCCACGTACACACGCGCCTAGATATAATCATTTGTCGTTGAAAATAATTTTCAATAAACTGTTCGCTAAATATTTGATTTGATACAATATACAATAAATGGCCGGTATAATATAATTTATATTAATAGGTATAATTTGTTCTTTTGCGCCGAATAATGTTATATTGTTCGTTTTTACTATGATTAAACTACATAATATTATACGTAATCATATATTGTTTGTTAACACTTTAGTGCATTATTCAGTACGTCGTTTTTTTTTTTTTAATTGTAAATATATATCTTTTTACTATAACGTGACACGGTGAAATAAAATAATAAATGGCTTTTTGTTTATAAAAATTCAATTCTATATTAAATTTCTCGAATTCCCGCGAAATTCATTGAACTCGTATTACCGAGCAACTAACATAATTACTGAAACAATACGACTTTTATATAATATGATGAGTATCGGGTTTTTAGTAACTGTCGATAATTATAATATAGTTGGTAAAGAATGTTATTAATATTATAATGATACGACGATGTTGAAAATCGGTACAATTAAAATCGGAATCTTCGTAAGCAACTCTGCACTTCAGTTACGACTTGTAGACACAATTATTATGTACCTCTAACTATTGTTTTTAATATTGTTTGCGATAAGGTTTTTTTTTTTTTTTTCAATACTCATCACAAAAGCAAATAAACAAATACCTTCGATTGACTCGGTCGATTCTGATACGTTCATTTGATAACTACGTAAAAAAAACAAAACAAACAAACGTTAAATATTTTTAAATCCCAGATTTTTACCATCGAGTGGTGCAACTGAATAAAAAAAAAAAGGAAAAGAAAGACCGCTCACAAATGTATAGTAGGTATAGTTTTATATATTTTCATGTGGTGAAACAATTGTATTGTATTGTAGTTGGTAATTTATTTAAAAGATCAAGCAAACAATTTTGTTTTTTAAATTTATTCTCTTCGCTGTATTCGTTTTTTAATCGATATATTTATATACCTACTATAAAAGTATAATATCAAGTAAAAACTATAAGGTATACACTATAATAATATAGCGGATTGTTTTCGAGTTTATTAGGAATTTCGTAAAATTTAAATAACGTAGCATAATATTCTGATGTCGATATAGAATCGCAGATACAACTCGGACCATATTACACGATATAAACAGTCGGGACTTACTTAAAGATTGCATTCAATAATGTATTTATTCACTGTTGCGTTGAAAAATTGTACGATTTTGTCGCGACAGATTTCAGTCCAATCTCGTTTGACGGCCGGTCCATTACGCAGCAGACAGCATGAATAGTATGGATGTGGACAATGTCGGCATAATCGGCTCAAACAACGTGCTGTTACAGTGGCTTTCATGGAAATGAGCTTATGAAAAATAGTTACCGTGTACACGGCAAAGGCTCGATTTGAGAAAAGAAAAAAAATTTCTATAAACCCGTTTTTAGTATGGACAGATACGAGGAGAAAAAAAAAAATGTTTAAACCGAAAACAAAATCACACAAAGACGAAATCGATACGATTCTCTCGTTTCACTAGGAAACTACAAAATAAAAGTTTAAATATTACTCGTATAACGTGGAATTAAAGTTATCGTATTCGTCAGACCTTCGCGCGGTACATTCGTCATAAATTAAAATATATTATTCGATAATATATTAATGTATTGGCCCCCACGCGAACCTGTTCAGATATATATTTTCGAAAAAATGTCGCTTCTTTCATTTATTCGGTTGTTTTGGCTTGTCGAGGAGTCGTGTGTAAGCTATAGTGTCGATGCTTATCAAAAGATAGCGCTGCCATTACTATATCGTTCCATTGTTGGATAGCAGCTTCTTCTTTTTTTTACCACCATTTTCAAAAGTCGACGCCGCCGCATACTTACATCGATGTATATACTGTCCCAGTGGCGTAGCCAGGGGGGGGGCTGAGAGGGCTGCAGCCCCCCCCCCCGAAATGTTAAGGAAATTTAAAAATTATTTTAATGGTCTATGAAAGTCGGTACAAAAGTCTTAATTTGTATATTACTAATCTTAAATTGTCATCTTTATTTTGTTCGTTTTCTATAGCTTCGGCCGTGCTAGTAGGTATTTATTTAATGCATATATTATTATATAACCACATGAAATTTTCATATAATCTGTGGTATAACATTGTGCATAGGTCGGTTTCATGATAAAATCTATAAATAAATATTTGTAAGCGAATAGCGACAGACAGTATTATTAAATCAATATATATTAAGGGTTATAGGAACCAAAGTCTAAAACAAAATTTCGGTATTTGCATGTTCAAATTATGGAAGAACCTAGGTAAACCACCACTGAGTAAAAAATTGATCAGCCCCCCCCCCCCCCGAAGAAAAATCCTGGCTACGCCACTGTACTGTCCTATTAGGTAATCGATTCGATCGTCGATTATGAATGTGTCCTAATGTCACCTGTAATGTGAAGAAAATGTACAAAAAACAATGTATACTTGGAGCTGTTTTGGTCAGGGAAAATATACAACTGTATAATATAATATATTATTTGTATTATTTAAATTCGAAAACATAACAAAAATCGAAACCAAAAGTGTAAAATAACTCGTATAGAGATCTCGGCGAGTAGTTTTATTTTAAACCAAGTATTTTACTTCAATGTATACGTTTTTATGTTGTGAAATTCACAATCCAAAACGGCTTCTTTCATCACCGGGTTAAAAGTAGCGATTTGCCATAATATAATAATACACAACCGCAGAACACTAAAGGATAAAAAAAAAAAAAAAAAGCGTATCCGATGACTGGACTGACTTTGGTTAAGAATTTTCAGGTAACTTGCCGTGAGAATATAAGAACATTTTCGCTGTAAATGATATCATTAACGACCCGCAAAGTAATGTCAGTAACGAAATTATTATTAAAGCAGTTCTGATTAATTAGAAACGAGACAAAGAGAATTTATTTTAACGTGGTCGTCACCGGTATAAACGAAAAAAATAACCGAAACCAACCGACTTAAAGTCTGTGTGACTACTTGATTTCATCGAGAGAGAAAGTTTTTTTTCTCGACAGAATCGAGTCTAATACTCGAATGTCAAACGATAAGTGGGGGTTTACACGAATTATTGTTGTACTACGTGATAAATAAAACGACGAAATCAATACATTTTGAAAAAAAACCGAATTAACCAGATAAACAACGCGAGTATGAGAACGATCGATTACAAACTACTAATGTTATTCTTATACACCTAGTTGGAAAATATGTTATTCCAACGATAGCGGGTGGTACTCGAAAATTGAAAACAAATTTTCACAAAATCCATTAAAAGTAACGTGGGCTTTATCCGATTTGGCGAGGAACTGGAAGGACGTGTTGTTTGTGAAAACAAAGAGAGTTTTTTTTTTCAAATATTATTTTGTTCATTAATTTTTTATAATAAATTCTATGTAGATTGAAAATCGGTATAAAAATAAAACGAATAAAATACATTATTAATTATTAATGCGTACAAAAAAAAAAGCTTGTATAGTAAAATTATTGGTCTCTGATGTGGGAAATATTCCACGAACACGTTTAATAAATTTATGGAATTTTTTTTTTTTTTTCATCTCGGACAACAAAGACATTCGTCCGTGTTACGTATGGACGGTGAGTGACGTCTGCAAGTTATTATTAAATAATATATTTTCGCAATCAAACACAAATACATAATATATTGTCATTTTCAAATGAATCGTTTTCAGAAAAATCTTTATTAAAAGCGTTTATAAATGTTTTAATTAAAAACAAAAAAAAAGGCGAAAATTTGAAATGTTCCGAATAGTAGAAAAAACATAATTTTCGCAACGTTTATCACCAGATCCGGGCCGTATGTTTTAACTTGAAATAATTTGTTTTTCTCTTCGGCCTAATTTTTTTTTTTTTTACGCGATCGTTTAACTCGTTCACAAATGGATATCGAAATTGAACGCGCCGAACACGTGCGAGCAATTATAGCGAACTCAATTGTTTTGATTATGGTTCGAAACACTCGTAAACAGCCGAAGCGGCGGCGTGCGCCCATTGTTGTTCGCCGCGTATTTCGAACAAAAAAAAAAAAAAATGCAAAAAAAAAACGCGAAAATTAAAAACAAAACACCACACTGCCAATGATCGTCGGAGAATCACGCGTACTCTTCGCAGCGCCGCCGTGAACGCGATTCGGCCACAGTGTATAGCGGCGGGCGGACAAACGACACCCCGACAATGGTACGCGTGCAGACGATTTTGACGACGACGTTCGTTGTTGCGATCTTGGCCGTGAGTTTTTGAACACGATTAAAACGTTATTGTACACGCGCTGCCGCCGCCGTGCCGCGGAGTGGGTATTTCTATTGTCGTATGACGTCTACGACCGAGGTAAATAATTTAATTCCATTACGGTTTTGACAACGGGAAGAGTAAAAGTGACGGTTAAAAAGAGACTACGATTATTCGCCCGAGGGGTGGAAAAGTCGAAAACGATGTGTGTTTCGCGGTGGCAAAAAGAGACGGACAAATTGGGCGCGGGATTCCGAAAAACGGACATCGTGGCATTTAATTTCGACGTAGAGCCCCTTTAGATAGCCCGCGAACGAGAGGGCATACGACAAGAATACCTACGCGGCACCGCGGCGAATCGCGCGCCCCGCACTTGCACAAAACGTCTCTGCCCGACCAATTTTTCGAACGATTTTACCCTAACCGCTTTGTAACGACGACGACAGCGCGCGAAAACATTTCACAACACGCGCGCGTTTGGCTTCTGCGACGGAGTCGCGAGAGTGTGTGGCGGCGGACGGTACGTTTTATGCGTTCCGTAGCGCTATCGATTCGCGACGGAGACAATATTTTTATTATTTTGCGAGCGGTACTATAATATTTCTCGATCGAAATCCATTTTAATCTACACAAGTCCGACGACAATAGTCGTCCGACGGTCGTAATATTGTTATTCGAGGTTTCTATTTTCATTTTTCTCCGTTCCGAGTATTCGAATACGTCATGACGTCCCCGGTGATCGTTCGATTTCGCTCTCTCGTACAGAAATCGAATGAAACCTAACCTGACTTTCGGAAAATAAACTCGAATAACTTGTAAATAAGTCATAACCTATGACGACGACGACCACGCGCGGAAAGATTTTAATTTCGAACAAACGTTTGGCTTTCGCGATGACGGCGAGTGTGCGGTACGATTTTATGTATTTCATAACCATGTCGATTCGCGGAGAAAACATTACTTTTTGAATTGCTGAAAATTACGATATTTCGTTTTTTTTTTGAATTTAATTTAATCGAGTCTCATGGAAATCTCGCGATCGAATCGTAAAAACGAATTGCGACCGTCAATCCGACCGACTTGACCGTTTCGAGAGTTCGACGACAAGACCGACATTCGGTCGACGACCGTATAAAAATCGTCGAATTTGCTTTTTTTCGTCGCGTTGAACGTATACGTAGATACGAAGAAGACGGGCAGCACCGTGTTATACAATACATTATGCTGTTCGAACGCGATTGATTTTAATTCAAACAAGTCCGACGTGAATAGAAGCATCGCGAGACTTCCAACGGTTGTCGTTATTCGACGTTTCCATTTTGATTTTTCCCCGTTCTGAGTATTCGAATGCGTCATAACGTCGTCGCCGCCGCCGCCGTTGTTTTACTTTACTTTTCCAAACAGTTACCGACTTTTCGTTTTCTGATAAAACCCATTGTTGTTGTGATAATGTTCGTTTAGAACGCGCCGACCGATGCCGGCGAAGCGACGAAAGAGCGAAAAAGAAACGTGGTGGCACGCGCTGCCGCACACACGGAAAAGTTGAAACCGTACGGGCAAGCGTTACAGTCCAAATTCGGTTCGATGTCCAAAGACGACGTGAAAGAGCTGAAATATATTAACGACGTCATACTCGACCGAATCCTCAGGAGCGATCAGTTTCTGGAATATCTGAAAAACGTATTTTCAACACTCGGAACGTACGCAGGTAAAATCCCGTGTAGGCTTATCGATAGAAGCCGCGTTATTGTTTTCGTTTTTGCGCTGGAAAATACGTTTGATATGCATGAAATTACTATCAAATCGAACAATTGTTATTATTGTTTTGCTCATCAATTATTATAATCGGAAAAGTAGATTTTTAAAAAATCGCAGCGTTATTGCAGTAATAATTGCATAATGATGCACACTAACTAGGCAATATTATCGTTTCATCACAATATATTATTATATCTCAAAGACAAACGCTGATAGTCGTGGGCGTTAAATAACGTGAAATTAATTATTGTAATCACGAGGAGAAACACATTGTCGGCGCGGTTTTTATTATTTTCTTAATTATTATCGAGATTGTTTGACCGCGGCGACTTAATAATTTATAAAATATTTAAAACAAATAACTTTGGTGTCAGATCAGAACTCGGGAGGATTAAACTACGGCTATGAAAACTAACACGAAGTAGTGGATGGAAATTTTCTTTTCTTTTTTTTTTTGCACAATAGAAATGCTAATTTTTTGAAACCACAGACAATTCTAGCGTTATCTATGGGGGGGAAAAAAAAAAACGTCTTTTTCTACGACCATCGTGTTCGGAGTTTCCGCGATGAAAATACGTACCTCTTAAAAAATGTTTTATTGTAAAAATTATATCTGTGCGTTTGTATGCGATTTGTACCGATAAGAATATGAATAATAAGTGTCGCGATAACTTCAAACTATGCAAATACGAGATTCATTGTGTTTCGAAAAGGATAAAGAATGACGCATAGACGTACTACTGTATATTATTACGATAGCGAGCGACGGTTTAACCTGACGGTTGACGTTTTGAGTCAGCGGCGTGTTTGAATTACATTTTTGGGGAGGGGAAAAATATCTTATTATTCTGTTTTGAATAACGATAAAAACGATATTTAAAACATTATTTTACCCGTTTTTTAATATTAAAGATAATTTAAAAGTTATTATAATGTGCGACTAAATAGTAAAAAATCCATACCTCTTTCTATTTTTTTTAACTTTTACAAGCATATCACCATTAATATGCCCGTGAACTCTTCGCATCATAGGTACAGTCAATCTTTTTCGACCAATTCTTTTGATCTTTACCGTGTTTCGAATCTAAATAAAAAAATAAAAAATATATTAATGTAACGTAAACCAACAAATATAGCGGCATGCATAATATGCAGTTCGAGCATACGAACTCCTTCAAATTGAAAAACTATAATCCGAATTATGAAATCGTTCAAAAAATAAAATATGAAAACTTTTCGAATGAGTTTTTTTACCATAACTATCGCTGTTTTCTAGTTTCGTCATTAGTATTCGTATTGACATATAACGTACGTTATTATCGTTGAACAATTATTCACGTAAACCTAATCAATATCAAATGTATATTTTTATCAAATCGAAATGTTAATCGAATGACGAAATCAATTTGAAAAAAAAAAACTGGAAAATAATATCCGATGAGTATTTATAAAAATTATAATTTCAAACGAGTTCGATTCATCTCAGATATAGTTTAGTGGAATATTTCCATCACCGTTTGTGATCAAATGTATGTTTCATGATTTCAACTAATCGCATGAAAAATAACGCTGAGAAAAAAACAACTGATACGACAATACGTACGTCGTTAAGACAGATAAGACCGGTGTACTTTGAGTAAATTACGAGTTATGAAATATGAACTTCGAATTAAGTTAAATCACGAAAAACCCAATTAGACAACAATGTTTACTCGTAGTTCTTATAAATTAATTTCCGTCAATCGTCGGAATAATTTGGTTTATCATATCAAGTGTAAATAACGAATGCTTTATTTCAGATCTCGAGTAATGATATTATTACGGATTTTCTAATATAATTTCGTCGAGCACGATATTTCTAATCACTTTGAAAAAAAATACTGCGATATAAAGTTATCAAAAAGCATCGAGTTTTATATGATTAGGAAAGATCGTGTCTATGCTGGAGTTGAAGAAAATACGGTTTTGAACGCGTTACTACCATCACGAGTGTATTTCGTAAAAATTACGAAAACAATGTTTTTAAAGAACCTGTTTTTGATAAATATCAAATCTAAATAATACATTTGTCGATCGCTTCTACTGTAAAAAAATCGTGTTAAAAATTTAAAATAAATGAAGAATAGTAAAAAAAAAAAAAATCAATGGCATTTTAGATCTTTTAAAAGCAATAAATTCAGATAATATAATATTGGATTTTAAAATTGGTTTTACTCATTTCGATGGGAATTTCAACAAAATTTTTCAGGTCTATTTTAATTTTTTTTTATATATAAAAACGATCGAGAATCCTCGTTGGAAGCCTATTGCTTTTGATCAATGCTTTGTTCGCATTCTTTCGTCCTTTTTTTTGCTGCCTTTTCCGATTTCTTATTTGGTAAAACTTTTAAGAATTTAGTAATTTTGACATACCTGCAGTACGAGTACAGTAATCTGTCTACAAACTTCAAATCGATTGACATCCATCGAAGCTTTTAGAGTTTTTAATAACTGTTAACGCTTAAAAAGTGTTTTCTTTGTCCAAACAATTTCAATATAAATAGTTTTCTCGTAGCAATTAAAACCTAAAGCTACGGAATGATGTGAATAATACAAATAATATTGCCCGATTGATGAACACCCAAGTAAAACAAATAGGTATATTATAATATATTAATTTATAGTATTGTTTCTCTTTTTTATTTAAACGAACATCTTATTACATTCTTGTATCAAAACACTATAATATTATACTTTGGAATCTCAAAAATATTATCCTTTATTTTGTTCCGATTTATTATCAAATGAATATTTTTTTAGTAAATAGAAAATCGAGAAAAAAAATATCAACGTAATTTTATTAAAACACAACGTTTTACCCGAATTTATGTTGAAAGTTTTTTTTTTTTTTTGTACCGATGTAATTCGACAAATGTATTTCGAAACAATCGTGAATTCATTGCAAATATATATTTAATTTTATCGTCCCGATATCGAAAATAAATAAAACGATAAATTATTAAATGTAGAAATATGATAAACGTTTTCGGTCGAACGTACCAAAGGGATTCGATGTACGTATAATGAATTTATGCTGTATAAATGCTTAGTCGTTATATGCTATTAAATCATTGTGAATCGATTGTGTTCTACAAATAAATAAAACATACGCATTTGCGTGTTCATAAAATTATGTATTTGTTTTAATCAAATTACTGTGTGTAGTGTTTATAAAAGAAATCAATATATAATAAGATTCAATTTTCAGAAGAAAAAATCGTGTCGTTAGTGGAAAACCTCGAAAAGGATTATAAAACGTGGGAAGAGGAGAATTTCCCAGACAAAGAAGAGAAAGAAAAAATCAGAAAAATTTTGCAAAATATAAAGCTGCAAACTAGGCCCAAGGACGTGGACAAAGTGATAAAAAGACAATTTCCCTCCCTAAAAGACATTTATAAAAGAGAAAGTAAATTATATTATTAAACTTTGGCGTCTGACACGTGTCAGTGAAATAGGTAATTTCAAATGTATAATTTTCAATCGATCAGAAACGTTTAATAAATGCCGTAAAAGATTAAAATATATTATATTATTAAAAAACCGAAATAATCTTTTATTATTGCACAATTTTTAAACCTAATTAAAAGTAAATGACGTTTTAAATTAACGAAACACTATTTTTATTTCAGCGCTGCGCACCAATGATTGTTTTATCGTTACAGAGTGTGTTTTATTTTAAAATTATTTCAAAGTAATCGAATTACCGTAATCATCGGGGCCGTCTGCGCGGGCATAAATTTCAAAATTACGCCTCCGGTCTCCGCCGTTTTATCTATTCGGAAATACGTATCTGGACAGTGTTTTCGTCGTTCTCTCGGAGTGTCGTCGTCGTCGTCGTCTCGGAATGTTTTTTCTCTTTTTTTCCATTGTGATACGGGAAATCGAGTACGCGCGTCTCTTGTACTACTATATATACGTTCGCCGGCTGCTGAAGTAGCCTCGTCTTTCAGTTTAGTGCATTCTCGTCTTAAAGTACTCGCGGTAAATACACACACGCGCGCGCGCGCACTCACATAAACGAAAATCAATAATTTTTTTTCTCGTTCCCGTCGCCCCGAGATTCGTAAGTATTGGAAACGTCGTAGTCGAGCCGCCGCGCGCCGGAAGAAATTCAGTCGAATTATATTTCTTTTGGATTTGACTTTTTCAAAACAATACTCACACGTTTTAACTGTAAGAAAAAAACAACAAACCAAATAATATTGTCATACCCGTCTCGTCATCTTTATGTTACATATTAGATATAATATACTTACACGAGGTTCGGGCAGAGAGTTCGGGCGTAATACGTGGGGGCACTGCCCTAACCGATCGACGTCTTTTCGGGCCGCACGCGTCGACACGAGAGTCGAACCGATTGATACGAAAACATCACTAATTACCGGGCACGTGTTCATATCGCTCCGAAGTCTTTTACGACGAACGCCTTTAGTTGTTAACGTCCGGAACTCCGCGGAATCTAAAAAAAAAGTTTTAGTGCGTAATGTTTCCATAAGACTCTGGAATGAATATAACGAAAAACAATCAGTTTCGCGAAATGTTTACTCGCTCTACTAAAAAGTATTAGTCAAACAAAGTTCACGCCTTCTAGAAAGTATAGTTTTATCGATTTAATTCTGATTACCGTGTTAGGAACAAATTATCAAGATCAACAAACAGGTATAACGACACGTGTGTGCGTCGCGAAAGTTTAATAGACACGTGTTACTTCGCGTTCGAAAAACAATGGCCCTACAAAATTATGTTCCAGTTAAAACGGACGCAGGACACGGGAAAATAATATGACCGTCGGAAATATTCTCTTTTCGAATGCTGACTGCGGTCTATATTCGAGCATCGACAACGGTTTCTTTGTCCCGAAGCGTCCAGAGCTCGCTAAAAAGAAGAAGAAAAAAATGTTCGGTCGTATTATATAGGATTCTCTATAATAATTCCAAAATATAAAACATAAAACGTTCGTTTCCTAAGGATCGTGTGTATTTATATGTTTGCAATACATTATTTTTTTTTCTATTAAGAATTGAATAGTGAACGAACCTCTGATTCCATATTTAATATCATTTTTCTATATACGAGTGTATAGATTTAATATAATATGTAAATAAATGTATATTTCCTTTAAAAGGAAATTTTAGTTATTAATCATAATATTAAATGTCTATTCGATTCGATTGTACCTACGTACTTACCTACTTGAATAGTAAAAAGAATACAAATGTCATTAAGGTATTTTACCGTCGTTGTAACTATGCGATTTGAATGATGATTATGTTCTAAAATCTAAAAAAAAAAAAAGAAAAAAAATCAGTAAACACGCACGCAACACTAGATATAGTAATAATCTCCCATGAAAAATAACGTCGAAAATAGTGGAAAATCCCATCTAGAGGATAATCACAAAACAATAATTATTGTAATAACAGCGGTACGGTTAAAAAATTAAAACGCTAGGAAATTAAATCAAATTTTTACTCCGATGTAATTAGTTTAGGTACGGTTAGTTAGACGTTATCGAATTAATAACCGTGTCGGCGAGTCGGTCGAAAATCCGATGCAGTTAGTAGAACTTGATAATTTTTACCTCCTCTTGCCGCGGCAATAATTATTATCGGCGCGATAAATTTCGTCCGTAAAAATGATTACCACTCGACGATACTCTCGATCCGTCGACAAACGCCGGTGAACATCTTATACTTTCTACACAACGCTCGCGCGACGTCTGCAGTTTGCGTTTCGTGACTCGAACAATAAACGTGTGTGCCGCACGGAATATTTCCAGTCGACCGACACGGTAATTCTTCTGCGCGGTTGTCTCTAGAATTGATTTCTAAACCAAGTGCTCGACGCCCCTTCTCGAGACGGATCGGTCCGAGATGATATTATTATAACAGCGTACGTATGCGATGACGTCGAGATGTGTTCGATTGATTCGTTACTCTCGCCACATCGTTATCATCCGACGTTATCGTCAAAAATGACATGGACAATAATATTATTATTATGTCGGTAATATAGTCTCAATCACTCGAAACGGCGATTTAGATATTCGAAGCTGGGCGGCAAAGTTGCGCCATATATTTTTTGTCACTCTGGTTTGTCTCTAACATCTCGACTTTATCTCGACGGCATTCGAGTTTCAAATCAAGGCTTCCGTCGTCGGTGGTCGAAGTCATAAGCAGTTTTCATTTCATAAGACTCGATTTCAATGTTTCCGTAACAAATATCCCATTGGACATTTTCTCTACGGTAATAATATGTTTCGTACAACAGAGAACAATGACGTAGAACGCGCATTACGATTTTTCGATAGACAAAGGGGAAAAAAATAAAACGTATTTTAATGGCGATGAAAATTCAAAATCCAGACCGGGTTTTTCGACAAAAACGAAAGAAATATTACTTACGTCCCACGGGCGGGCGGCATATAGTTATGTATAGCACAACAATCGCGGTAACGATTGATTGAACGATACTGATTTAATTTTATTCAAGTAAATAACGAAAACAGCACACACACAGTACCTACACACGTCCCGTGGTCATATTGTTGTTATGTTACATACTGGGTAATGGAATGTAGATTTTACCATCGCATTATACTCGCGCACGAATACTATTGAAACGCTGATGTGAATTTCCATTACGCCGCGATATTCCGCTCGATTGTATTTCTAAATACGATTTTCTATACGAAGACTATGACGTATGATATTATTATAACCGTTATTATGAAATCCGATATTTAATACTCGTGTATCGAAAGCAATTTACTGTTTGCAAATTAAATTCCGTATTGTCCGTTAAAGTGCAATCTGGAGAGCCTGTTCGCCGCCGCCGTAATAAAAATAACGGCCCGAAGACGCATTATACACGCGGCCGCGATCGTTTCGCCGGAGGACGACGAGTCGTTAAATTCGCGCAAACGGTTTGAAAATAATATTTCGCGCGTTCAAATCGTGAATCGAAGTCGATTAAAAAGCACCCGCAATAATCGCGCGTCATCATTCCCGCGCGTTCTAAAACAACTCGTCGAAACCTACAAATACATTAGCGCCGACGATCCCGCGGGTAGTTGGCGGACACCAATAGAAACCGGTCGCTGTTGACGAGTAGAGTTTTGTAATAAGAAGAATTTAGCCTATTGGTTAGTTAGGTATGTAAATATATATATAATGGGCTAAATACCTTATATAACTTTTCCTATGAGAGGAAGAAACATTGGATTGTATTTATGTATAAAATATTTTCTTACCTTATACCGATGCAAACAGACTCACACGAAAAGGATGAATTTTGACGGAATAAATATAACTTGATGAATACTTTTATAAATGTTGATGGATACGTACGACACGACACGACACGACACTGGTTGGAGACTGTAGGAGAAGTCCTGGTTGGAGACTGTGTGAGAAGTCCTGGCGTACAGCGTTTCCCTAGCCTTTTCATGTGCTCATTTGTTGTTGTTGTTGTACGTATCCATCATTATGTTTTTATTGATACGAGTATAATGTAGTTAATGGTATTGATTATAATGTTTATATGATATGTGTAGTTCTTAATAGTAATTATATAATACAATGATACTTAATGTTATTTATGATACATCTTGTTTTTAAAATGACGAATATATGTTATGTGTAATAACATATATTATTACAGTTTACACGAGGATGTGTCGATAACACGGGATCCCGTGCGGCCCGTACTGAAGAGAAAAAAAAATGATTATGACACACGGATGCAAAATATTGATTATATAAAACGCGAAACCAATCGGATTCCACGACGCAAAATAGATTATTAAAGTTATCGCGGTGTTCTTATTTATCGACGGTCGAATATAGGACAGAACGCACATCGTCTAGTCGTTACGACTTTGTTGTTCAAACGCACGTAATGCGAACAATTGATCGCCTTACAACGATATTTTATACGATTACCGTTAACTAAGTGATGAAATCGACGGATTCGACAGCTCAAGGTAATAATGGGGTAAACTTTTCGATACTCGCAGTGTTCCGTAACTACGCTTATGCGTTACACTTAATACTGTAAAGTAGAAATTAATTGGTTTATATTATAATATTAAATCGTCGACTAGTTATTATGTATTATGCACGTCATGATATTGTATTAGTATTTACGGTTAGTAATGTCGCTCCTTGTTGAAAAAATAATAGAATGACGGCACTTTGATCTACGTAAAATAAGTATGTTCAGTATATTCTGAAACAATCAAACAATATACATATAATATGTCACGAGAGTAAAAACAGGAATATAGTACCACGAAATATATTCTATTTGATATTGTTCTTAGTCAAATTGTTGGTTAAAAATTAAAAATTGAAAATATAAGAGACTCGTGTTTGGATATTATAATGTCGTAAATAATGTTGCGTCAATTCTTCTGTATTCAAAGCAAAGTAATAAAAAACGTTTTTTTTTCGGATGTATCTGTCGCAGCATCATCGCAGACGACGAACCGAGGAGTTTTGGCTATGATTGTTTCCTAAATTTAAAAAATATCGCTTTTTCAGTTTGATAATCGAATGAAAAATAAAAAAATTGAATTTTTAAAAATTCTAACCAAGAAGAATCGAGCTTATCGTGCAGTATTTACTGTGAAAATTTAAGACGTACGAGTACACAATTTAAGACATCGTCCTCCTTCGCCTTGCTCGCAAATTGTCCACTAGTAATACGTATATTTTTACGTCGATGGGTTGCGCATTATATTATTATTATACGAATGAAACAGAGTTCCTACCAGGAAAAAAAAATTATTATATTCAAATAACGCTTATGCTAGTGACACATGCAATTAAAACAAAACAAAATATCGTGTATTCGATATTATGCTGCAGACCGCAATATATTATTATGTTGTTTTTAGTCCAGCGCAGTGAAACGACAAACACATTTATTATACCGTACGCACAGGTATTATACGGACAACAGTAATCATACTGGGGCAGTAGTTACCTCATCGTTGCCGGCAACGAAAATATAAAAAATATAACACCCCATTGTTAGAGATCGATGGAAACCGATAAAATGTCGATTAAATAATTTTACATTTCGCGAAACGAATAATCACGACGATATCCGTGTAATTTTTTACAGAGTTATTATTATATACGTTCGGTTTTTATTTTTTGTCCTTTTTAAGTAATTATTTAGATTATATATTATTATTTATTATATAACTCTAGAAACGGAAAAAAAAAAGAAACAACGGTAGTAAACGGTGTTAGAGACGAATACTCGGTATAATACTGTTCTACTCTTACATTTTATGTATGGTCAGTACTTTTTGAATCGACAGCGACAATAGGAGCTAAATGAATTTCAGAAGTTGAAATTCACATTGTCCAACGATTCCGAAACTAAAACAAAAAACATCATCACTATAAGTAAAATGTACGATCAACTGTAATTTATAAAATTAATCATCTAATTCACAATACTCACGACACGTTGTCGATCGTAGAATTTTATTAAAAATCGACTACTATTATTATAATATATTATATTTTTTACCATAAAACGCTTTTTGACTTTTGAAATTCCAAAATCTATTTTTTTATATTATTAAAACCTGAGATTACTTCTTTGGACAACTATATATTTGCAGAAGTTCCGTCCAACCGATTTGCGTGATTTATCTTTTTCTTCTTCTTCTTCTCTTATTTTTTTCAACGCGAGTTTTCGGTATAAAGATTAGCCCCGTCTCTAAGGAGAAAAGTTCAAAAGATTAATTAATTAAATATAGTTATTAGAAGTATTAAGTTTTCCGCGTAGTTACATATAGTGGCGGCGGAAGCACACACGCTCACGGCGACGACGACGACGACGACGACGACACGTGTGATGAACAAGTAGGTAGATACTAGATACTCTGTGTGCACTAAACATGTTTGTCTAATTGAACTTTGTAATCTGATATACCTTTATATAAAAATAAAATTATACATTAATCATTTTTTTTTTACACCGAGTATTCCGCGTGCTGAAACAAAAGCGACACGCGAAACGTACACGTGCTCAACGTCCATTGTTCATGACTCACAAGACTGTTGCATCGTTGTCATTGGCAGAGATTTTATAAAAGTAAATATATATATATATATAATATGGCGAGTGACAAGAGCGAAAAAAAATACCAATTTAATTGAAATTTTCATTTTTGTTTGTCGACATTTTCGTGCAATAATTAATAATCGCACGGTTTTACACACCTATAAATATTGTAATCTAAAACGTATTATACAAAACGTAAACAATTCAAATTACCGCCCTTTTCACGTGTTCTTATTTAAACACAAATAGCATATTATTATTATTAATACATTATTGTTTTATAGAAATGTTATTCTAGACCTTTCGTCAGCTAGAAGTTAAATTCGAAATATTTTATAAAAAAAATCACCGATTTATTCGTCCGTGTTTCAACCCGGCCGCGGCAGTGGCTAGTGGACGAATAACAATACAGACGTAATCACAATAATAATTCGTACGGTTAAATAATAACGAGGCCGTGTGTATTTAGTAGACATATTAATAAAATGAAAATAAATTAAATACGATTTGAATAATAATTTGGACCGGTCGACGTGGAGGACGTTGAGCGGACGGCGCGGCGGCGTGTATGATTAGGACGATTAAGAGTAAATATGCGAAAACGGGGACCAAAAAATAACTCCTACGTGCAGACTATAGAGCACGCGATATCTCATTAATTTGCATGTCCTGCAGGATCAAGTCCGTACACTCTTAACGACCCGACGAATTGAATAACCAAAATGCTCGATTCCGAACAAAGGAATGTATATTTTAATAACCAATATTATACGCGTTATTAGATCAAGTAGTCGTTATATTATGTTTTACAAATTTCTGTTAATCTGTTCGTTCTATGTTTTATCGTACGGTCGTCGTTTAATCATGAGGTAGGGAGGACGAATGGCTGCAGTGATTTTTAGTGGGTTTTATTGAAAACGTCGTCGGGTTGGTATAATATGCCCGTGTGTGGTGGTCTCGAGTATTTTCGGAGTTTATAGAATAATGAAAAATAAATATTTTCCGTTTTATTTGGATCGTAAAGACGGTGGGTGGTTTAAAAAAATAAAAATTGTTATTTGCTCTTCCCGGCAGCATACCGCGTAGTCACGCGAAATGGAATATTTTCTAAAACAAACACGTGTCCACTGGGCCACAAATATCAGACATATTATACGACAACAAACGCGACTAGGTATATAAAAGCTAGAGAAGGAGCGGCGCGGCGTTTACTCAACGCAAATAATGCACAAAAGTGTACGCTGAACGTATCGCTGCTTATCGTTCGGATATTGTCGACGTCGATAGATTCGAGCAAGACGTTCCGCGAAACGTACATGAAACATGTGTTTCAAATTATACAAAGATAAATACGGACCGGATTTAAATATTTTACCGACGAAATTGATTGCACACGAAACTACGATTTAGAAAAATGGTAAGATAATATGAGATTCGGACGAGATACTACGTACGATAACGGCGGGTAAAATCGATGTCGTTGGATTGCACTTAAAAATTTGAAATAAACGTATCATTGAATGGACGAGGTAAATGAGTTTTTATTCCAAATTTCCTTTAAATTCGTAGTTTATCGTACGATTTATTATTTCTCGATTCAAACTCGGCTCACAAATCGTCAGTATTTTGAAATAATTTATACCATTTATAAAGAACGGTAAATTTATTCGATGGAATTTCGAGTTTTTACGATTTTTACTCTATGGAGTGTTACGATTAAAAACGATTTTCTATTTTTTCTACGAAATATCCGTTAGTACGCCTAAACTTTGCCGTTTATTTTGATATTTTTCGTCAGTTTTTATCGATTATATGGAAAAACATTTGGAAATTCTAAAAAGATAAAAAGAACTCACCCAGGTACGGTTACCAACTGTATAAAATATTCTGCCGAAAATCATTCATAAAGTTGTCGAAGGCCACCGAGCGAAAAAGTGATAACAGATCTAAAAAAAAAAAAAAACACACATCATTATATATGTCATATAAATTATAATTTTAGTTTTTTTCAGAAACTAATACGTACCAAAAATATGTTAAAAACTAAAATAGCAACAAAACACAATTATAAATAGTGACTAGTGAGTATTAACGAAATTTTATATCTACGATTATTAGAAGTCGATGTCACGTGAGAGATGATCATCCTTTTATTTCTCCGTTTATTTTATATTTATTTTTTTTTTGATAAGCCTTAATTAATATTTTCTTCTCGGAGTTGATTTCGTTGTTTATCTTTCGTGTGTTCGTTAAAAATGTCGTCCAATTTGTTATTTATTTAAAAGTATTAATTATTTGTTTATGTTATCCAAGTAATGTTATCCAAGTAATTACCGACACATGCGTACTGTTAAAGCGTTTTTCATCGAGTAAAATAAAAAAAAATGTAGTAGAGATTTCATGCTGGTAGTTCGATTGCAAAAACTGAAACGAAATAAACTGTTTCAAAGAAAGTCCGTCGGATTTTTGCGTAGTCGTTTTCGTCAATATTATCGGTACAGCATGTAACATAATATTATAGCTGTTATAATTTGGTCAGTATACCATCGTCAGAATAATAGCTAAACCATTAGTTAATTTTGAACTATTAGTCTAATGGTAAGTAAAGCTTATATATACCAGTCGGACGGAAAATCGTTCAGAGTGCAAAACCGTTGTTAAAAATAAAACCGAAACGTTAGTCCCCGGCCGAACGTAGGATTTATTTAATGGAACGCGCTAAAATAATAACGTCGAATCCTAATCATATACTCGTATATAAACTTATTTATTGAGTGTGTGCACAGGCGGAATGCCGTCGGACGAATTGTAATCACGAAAATAACATATAGAAATAACAGTTCCGAGCGCATGGATAAAAGAACAAACACGGTTTTGTGTTAATTGTCCAAATGTATAAGTGCATGATGTCTATTAAAAGCAATGACGTCTCGTATATTTTCCTTAGAAACGTGATCCGAGTTATAAAAGAAATTACTAGTTTTGTTCAAAATATGCGACGGGAATAGCAAACCAAGTACCTAGCCGCCGTGTTTGAGTTTCGAAAACAAATTCTCTGCAAAAAGACGTTTCTGCAGATAACTTAAAAAGAAAAAGAGACGAAAGAAATTCAATTGATAACTCGGAACTCAGTTCTGATTATAAAGTTCAACGATTAAATTGGCTGAAATATTATATGAAAGTTTGTCGCTCGAATCGGAGCAGACCAAACACACATAGTACGTTCACATTATTATAATACGCGTAAAAAAAAGAAAAGAAGAAAAAAAACCGGTCACGTACCTCAGACTATGTGATTTGGATGATGCGAGTTCAACACGGACGAATCTCGATTTTCGACTCGGATTTTCGTTCTAGATGAAATAATAATTGGCATTTAGTCACATTATGGCACACATTTATGTATCGTTAATTACGATTGTTTTCGTAAATATTTTTTTTTTTCATCCTAATTCGATCAGATCTTTATGAGAAAAAGAAGAAATCAAACGAAATAATACACGTACAAAACGCGAGGAAAAAAAAACCGATTTCCAATCGATTAACCCCGCTATATACAATAATAACACGCTGAGCTCGTAAAAAAGATAAAAAATATATAATATATTAAAACGTTAAAAGCGTTTAAAGGCGGGATTAAAACCCCTTGCACACGCGCGCACGCTGTCGTAAAACCAAAGGTTCCGAGTTGTCCGTCAATCGAACTGCGGAATGAAAAATATAAAAAACTTAATCCGATGTGAGTACGTGTCGAGAAAACGTAAAAAAAAAAACAAAAAAAAAAACCGAACTACGAGTATATTATATGATTTTTAATACGGTTTTCCTTGGTCGCCCGGAGATGAACAAAACGTTACTTCATATTCAAACACATATACGCGTTCTGAGTTTTACTATTTCGCTCTAGTCGATAATACGACATAATATTATTAAATAATTATGCGGTATGATAAAAATACGTTTGATGTCAGTTAGATAAAAGTAAAAAAAAGGGGTTCGACCGTCATATTTCACTGTACATTTCAACATGGCAATAATTATGCGCGCGGTTATACGTGCACATGCAGTAATCATCAAGTCCTCGCGCGACGAATGCTATTTCATAAATTTTCTCTCTCTCATATCTATTTATCTACGTTCGTTCATTTCTATCCGGGCGTCACGGCGAATGTACGGTGTAATAACGTTTCTCTCGGCCCGTAAAAATGGAGTTAGTGGCACGTTTAAGAGGTTGTCAGAGTGTCGAATTAGCAAGTTAAATATTAGGTGTTTAATAATACACGTTCTTAGACACACGCGGGTACGTCTGTTTAGAGTAACACGACTTACTATAGTTACAGTTGTTCGCTCACAACTGTAATTTCAAAAAGCGATTTCCCCAGAGATTCGGCGGTAATTTCTCTAAAGAAAATATAACGCGGGTGCGCGGTGACTATAGTCACGGTCGGTAAGAGTTATGTCTGTCTCTCGTCATAGTTTTGAATTCGCCAAACCGCCACGCTTTACGTCGCCGACTATACGTACACGTCGCGCGCGAGACGTAACGCGGTTCATCTGTGTTTGCAAAGAACGCGTTGGTCGGAGACTACACTCGAACGTCACTGGTTTGTTTCAAATAAAACGCGAACGCGTGAATGTAATTCAAATTATTAGACATTACGAATTGCAGTGGGACAACGTAAGGATTTATAAATTTATAAACATTGAAATCACTCCGGGTACGACTCGCCTGTTTAATTTATATATATATCTATAAAACGAGTTGTAATCATAAAGGGTTAAAAATAAAAATGATTTGTCCCGTTCAGGTCGATGTAGTGTCGATTCGTTGGCCGATAAACAAATTAATACGAACGCATTAATTCTCTCAACGAACGAACGTGCGCGCGTTTGGGCGTTTTCCTTTGACGACACGTTGCCAAACGCGAACGAGTTAATTTTTACACATAGGAAAAGTCCGGTTTCCAATAATAATTACTAGGGGCTAGGGGATTTTAACGGTCTAAAAACCTAAAAAAATGACTGAAATTAAAAAATAAATTCAAAACACTTACTAAAATATGGAATATGGGTACCAAATATACAATACGAAGTTACTCATCACATCACTGTCATGCTATTATATTATTTAACGGTTAAAAGATGACTCGCGATTACTTTTGTATATTTGTGGTTTTATTATCGATCAATAGACCAACGAAATAGATAAACAATCGGTATTTTATCCAAACCATATTTATAAAAATTATTAAAGATATTATTTTTGTTACAAATTTTTACCCATCGTTAAAAAAAATCGAATGTTAAACGTTAATGGAATTGAAATAACAAAATTATTATTCAGATTCCATAAAAGTGTAAAAAAAATGCCCTTAAAATTGAGCAATGACCTGAAAACCAAAAAACGAACCAAAAAAAACAAAAAACTTAGACCTAATAATATTACACACTCTTCGAACTAAGATGGTTGTGACGAATCGAATACGAGTAGCTTAGTTCTGTCGTGATAGATATTAGAGATTGTAAGAATATATTAGCATTTTCCGGAGGTCCCCGCGCGCGCGATACATTCGGTCGTTATATTGTATTGCCGTATAGAATTATCGTTGTTCTCTCGTCACGGCAGCGAGAAACTACTTCGCCCACGGTTCTCCGCGATTACGCATCGGCAAACCGTAAACGAACGTCGATGTGTCTGCGCGCTCGCACGATTAATTAGCAACGATAATCTTGGAGATCTAAACGTCTCCTCGGGGGGAAATGTGCGGAGGACGTGCTCACGACATATTACACGCTAAATTACCACGCTTTCGCACCCGGTGTGCAATGATTTAATTTGTTTCATTTCATTTTGTGTGTGTGTGTGTGTGTGTGTTTGAACGTTTATTTCTACACGATCGCTAAAGATTAAAAAACTACTGGGCCGATTTATGCACGGTTTTTGGCAAAATTATCGCGGTTGTCTGGAGAAAGTTCAAAGTTATTGAAATAATCGATATGAGTTTAAGTCGGAGTTGTAGATACGGTGGCGTCATTTGGGAAAAATCACTAGCGAATCGTTGCGGAAAGCGAAAAAACCTCCAGAAATAAACGAATGGTTTACCACGTTTTTAATCAAATATAAGAGGAGAGTGTACCTGTTTTAAAACTGTAAAATAACTCGTACGACTTGTTTTAAAAACTGGTGATTAGCTACTAGTCGTAGATATATAAATAACAATAATAATAACAAAACAAAATTAAAAGGTTAATTTGATTTAATTCAATCGATGAATATTTGAAAATAAAAATGATGGATACGTTTACGTCGAATTATTACGACAGAAAAAAAAAAAGAAGTGGTTTCATGTCATTATAATAATACGAGGTTAGGTAATAATACCAGATGTGTTCGATTGTATAATACGCAAAAATCAAGGATTCCTTTTACGCGGGGTGGTAAAAACATGATTTCGCTACCTCGTGGAAAAAAAGTAGGTACTATCGACGCCTACGACCCCCGTTACTTATCTATAGACTGTATGATAAATAAAATCGGTACTACTTACGGCCTGGCGGCGGGTCGCTGTTGACGACGTTCGTATTGACTCTGAGTTCAGTTACAGATGCGAAAGTCACTCGTTAAAAAAAACTCGATTAAAATCGAAATACAAAAAAAAATAAATCACGATTAAAAGACGACGACAAGTCGTCGACGAGATAATTAATAAAGTTTGACGACACACTGTTACGGAGAAAAATTAAAACCGCGATGTCGAAAAACGAGAAGGACTTTCCGAAACCGTCGTCGACACTAGACTGATCGTCTGCGCGCTGTGCGCTGTCGCTCGATGGGTATTGTTCGCGTTGCGCGCGCTGCTCGGTCGTCGTTGGTCGGGTGGCGCGTGCGGTTAGGTTAGGAAAAATTTATATAAGCCATTGATCCCCGAAAGATATACGCGCGCGCGCGCGCGGTGGGAGACGTTTTCTTTCGAAGAAGGGGGGGGTCCAGGGAAAAATAAATATTTAAGAGATAGTATATTTATGTATTACATAAAATATATACTTGATAACTTATACTATAAAATACTATAATAATATAGTCAAAATGATCAAATATACCGAGAAATAGCACTAAATAAATATAATCGGTACTACTTACGGCCTGTCCGGCGGGTGGCTGTTGACGAAACTTCGGCGTTCGTATTGGCTTGTGAAACAAGTGTAAGCACACAGATGAAAAAATCACTCGGTAAAAACTCGATTAAAATCGAAAGAAAAAAAAAAAAATCACGATTAAAAGTCGTCGACGAGATAATAATAATTAATAAGACACTATTACGACCGTTACGGAGAAAAATTAAAACGGCGATGTCAAAAAAAAAACGAGGAGAACTTTCCGAAACCGTCGTCGACACTAGACTGATCGTCTGCGCGCTGCTCGGTCGTCGTTGGTCGGGTGGCGCGTGCGGTTAGGTTAGGAAAAATTTATATAAGCCATTGATCCCCGAAAGATATACGCGCGCGCGGTGGGAGACGTTTTCTTTCGAAGAAGGGGGGGGGGTCCAGGGAAAAATAAATATTTAAGAGATAGTATATTTATGTATTACATAAATAATAAATATACTTGATAACTTATACTATAAAATACTATAATAATATAGTGAAAATGATCAAATATACCGAGATATAGCACGCAACGTATATAAATATGAAGGGTATCAGGGCTCCTGGTCTCGAGAATAAGTGTCACAAGTATTTATTTAATATTAACAGTCTTTATTATATAATAGTTCGCGTTCAAAAAGGTGTAACACACGTAATCGCGGAACACGTAGTAATGACTTTTCGCGACTCGTCGGCGGCAACCGCCGTTGCCGCCGGCCCCACCGGTCTCTCGGACGCGTTATCGCGGACGTCGAGTAGGCCGCCGCGGTCGTGGTAATTACGACCGCGACAAATATAATATGTAAATAAATATAATCGGTACTACTTACGGCCTGTCCGGCGGGTGGCTGTTGACGAGACTTCGGCGTTCGTATTGGCTTGTGAAATAAGTGTAAGCACACAGATGAAAAAATCACTCGGTAAAAACTCGAATAAAATCGAAAGAAAAAAAAAAAAATCACGATTAAAAGTCGTCGACGAGATAATAATAATATTAATAAGACACTATTACGACCGTTACGGAGAAAAATTAAAACGTCAAAAAAAAAAACGAGGAGAACTTTCCGAAACCGTCGTCGACACTAGACTGATCGTGCGCGCGCTGTGCGCTGTCGCTCGACGGGTATTGTTCGCGTTGCGCGCGCTGCTCGGTCGTCGTTGGTCGGGCGGCGCGTGCGGTTCGGCCGTGTTACCCACGCAGAATTGCACCGGTTCGAACGTGAACTCGTTACGATTTCTATCGCGTGTTATTACTATTGTTACATAATTATGTATTCATAACAAACCGTATCGAATGATAAATAATTGTAATCGAGTACCTAACAAATCTGTTCGTAACGAAATATTATTAAATATATAAAATTATTTTAATACAATTAAAGGAGCACACAACACAAATAAAAAAATTCTTTAAATTTTTTTTAAATGTTAAATTATTGTAGCTGTGGTTATATGAAATGATTTTGTGAAGATACGATGTAAAAAAAAATATTACTTTAAAAGACATTAAGAGATGTAGAATAGCCGCGTGACGTCACTGGGCCGGAGTCATCGTAATTGCCTATCTTATACGTGTAAAAGTTCCTTGCTTCACACAACGATTTATCAACCTAAAAATTATCTTTTTAAAATTTAATTGACGTATAAATGTGTGGTTTTATGTGTTTAAGACGATGCAAGAATCAGAATTTCAATATGACGTTATCTGTTCGATTTTTATACGTTTCCGGTGCAGAAATCGCGATTTTTTTCGACTACGTTGCAAAATCAAATCGGATGTTTTCTTTTTTCGATTAACAATCGGTGATAGAATAAAGTGATTTAAATGCACACGGCCGGTTTCGTTTATTATTTCGACACATTCAAAATGCGCGAGACCCCTCGCAAAATATAACACAGAGCCTCGCCGTTCGTCGAGCGAGTTCTGGAGGGCAAGGGGGCTCAGACTTTTTCCTCGCGCAATAAATACGAGTTAAAATACCGATAAAAGTATCGTGTCGTTAAACGTGGTGGCTAGAAAAGCACTTCGACGTCATAATAATGTGTACTTTTACGTTTTTTTTTTTTTTTTTGTCGTATTTCCACATCGTCGATTGGACGCCCGGTAGTCGAATAAAATGAAAAAAACATTTGAAAAATTGATTCTTTTTTTTCTTTTTTTCAAATAACAAAAGGTCGTATAATGTAATTCACGCGATATTCTCTCTCATTGTGTTTCCGCGTAAAACGTTATTCAAAACCGTTTACAATGCCACGAGTAATATACGTATAAAAAAAAAAACCCCCGAAAGTCCGCGATCAATCCGTGTAACACAATATCGTTGTACCGTTATGACTGTGTTGGTTTTATCGAAACGTTTGATTGTTTTTGTTTCAGTCGTGTAGGAAGTTTATTGTTAAAAAATTATTAGAGCACACAGTCGCGCGCATTGTCCGCCGTTCGAAATAAATAATAACACTATTGTATTCGAAGCGACGACAACGGCTATATTATGATTTTACGTATAGGTACAACAGGCGTTCTTTACCACGTGAAATACAACGTGCGATGTGATTTCGCACGCTCAAACGATTGCAAACTACCGACGACGTCGTCGGTCACTGTTTTACAGACCTTTTGGCCGCATTATTATTATTTCTCTTGTTTCGCGCCAGTCTTAATATTAATACAAATTATAATAATAAAAGTCATATAAAATCTGCGACGACAAACGCTCAAAAACGTCGGTCGAGTGGTTTTGAAAACCGAACCGTGGTGAATCGAAACGCGTTACCCAAGTGCACTCTTTGTGTGACGTTTAGAGAGAGAGAAAAAAAAGAAAAGAGTACTCGCGCGGAGTGTCTTACGACACAATTTTTTCGGCGAACCCGGAAAGTGACAAATCCAGGTCAGACGTGGGCGACGTCTTATAAACGTTATAAACCTACGCGATTAAAGTGCGTGATATTTTATCGCACGCAGAAACAAAAGGCGACACGCCAGACTCGCGCACGTACGTAAGCCGAATGCGTTTTCGAAACCTGTCGTTTACACGGTCCGACGACGGCGGCGGCGTTCGATCGTCCGCGCGAAAATGTTACCGATTTCCATTTATACATCACGCGACGTTAGGGTTAAAAAAAAAACTGAGCAGTGCACCGCTGCACACGACGTTCGGGTCATTCGATCATTATCCACGTGTACGTTATGATACAAACACTATTCGTATGTCTATTATATTACGTATATATACGTTATCCGGTAAACATCGGTCGTCGCGATGTGGATAAACTATCCAAACTATTGTATTGTTAACTCGAGAACTTTATCAGTCGGTGTCAAACGTACAGGCTATAGTGCGATAGCGGTTAATCGACAACGTCAGAAGTAGTGACGATAGGTCAGACAGAGAGAATATGAATATTAATTGTTTTCACATGTCAGTTACGAGGTCATAGATAGATTCAAATACCTACTCGTATAGATGCGGAACAAGTGAGCGGGGGAATAGAAAACTAGACTACTCTCGAAACGTTTTTCGCGATATTTACAATATTTACGTACGACGACACGTATTAAAGTATCGCCGTACCGTCTGTACTCAATATCATCGCGATCGTTTAATCGAAAACAATAATAATTTACGATCGTAAATCGTACGAGAGTACTCGACCGATTCGGAGCCTCGGATCGCGTACGAGTGATCACTACCCGGGTAAGGACGAAATTAATGTTTTATAAATATGTTATTTTATTTTTTTCCCTACTTTATCCAATCGTTACGGGTAGTAGTGTTCACGTTACCGGGATAACGTTATCGGGTTTTCCGTACTCGTACCCGTAACGTGTATAATA
The DNA here is from genome assembly GCA_948098885.1 of Drepanosiphum platanoidis. Taxonomy (NCBI): domain Eukaryota; kingdom Metazoa; phylum Arthropoda; class Insecta; order Hemiptera; family Aphididae; genus Drepanosiphum; species Drepanosiphum platanoidis. The sequence goes on along the minus strand of OX402537.1, from coordinate 4,949,263 downwards.
TCATACGAGCACGCGCGGGTGTAATATTTACATCACATCACTTGTCCAGGATGAAAATCCAGTTTTTCGAGTTGAGTTTCTTCCCGAGACGGTCGAAACCGTTAGACACGATTACTTTTGCAAGTCAAAGATGGCCAATCACGTTCGGCATCACGCCGAAGCTATTATCGCACAGAGTTCTTTATGAAAAAGAAAAAAAAAATAACACTTCGGAGTCCACCATAGTACGTTGAACACCTCATAACGCGCGGGTGACCCGTGACGCCGCCGACGAGTACTAAAAGAGTTCGCAAAGTCATTACCGCGGAGGCGTTTCGGCGTCGTTGTTCGACCCGAGTCGGCGAACTCGAGAGAGGGGAAACGTTAGTGACTGTTTCGTAGTTAAGATCGAACCAATAACACCGGATTCGCGCGCGTTATTACCGAGTTTTGCGTTCACAGCCGGCAATCGCGGGTGTCGACCTGCGAAATCCGAAAATAACGCTCCAACGTGGCGGATACGGTTTGAATATCTCGCGAGCGGTTCGACGACTGGAATATTTTCGCGAGGTCTCTCGTCGGATCGATGTCTTTTACTTCCGATCGCCGCCGTCGTTATCGATCGGCGACTCGAGCGGGAATATTTTCATTACCGCGGGACGACGTTAATACTAATAATTATCATCATCATTGTCGTTTATCTAAATCAAACATAATGACGCGGGCGTCGTCGTGGTCGGCGGTTTTTATTGTTATTGCCGTCGCAGCCAGTGCCGCAACAATTGGGTGTGCAAGGTGTGCGATGCACACGGGCCTCCGGTTCTTAGGGGCCTTCCAAACCATAAGCTAAAAATTGAAGGTTGTCCGTTTCAAAATGAATTTAACCTATATTGGTATTCTTTACTTCCTCGTGGCTCGTACCTCGAAAGTTTTTTGATTTTTTTGTAATTGTTTTCAATGAATTTATTATTAGCATAAGTAGATGATAATTAATATCATATGCGAGCTTCATTGGATCTGTTAATAATTCGGTTTTATAGTAAAACGTACAAATTATATTATAGGAATAAAATTGCGAAAATGATATTATAAAGTATGACATAATTTGTAGAATAATAGTCATTATCGCAGGGGCGGCCCCTCTCTGTTATTGCGAAATGCGTATTTCAAATAATTATTGTATGGATACTAGACTTGGATCACTGAATTAAGTTGTTTATTATTTTTTTGATTATTCGTTAGAGGAGAAGCTCAAATTTTTATAAATTTACATAATTTATTCTTCTGATCGGTTCCGCGAATCCGTCAAATATTTAAGTTATAGTACTAAAAAATACTAAACAATTTCTGTAGTAATACAAAGATCAAGTAATAAATATATTTGGGGCCTCTAAATCAATCCTTGCACACGGGCCTCAGAATTCATAATTGCGGCACTGGTCGCAGCGCGTAGTAATGAGGAACGGCTGGTACGGAAGTATTACTGGTAAACGACCAAAACGTTGACGTTTTTACACGTGAGTTAACGCGATGTACGATCGTAGGATTGTCTAACGATTTCATATAATGCGCGTACATAAATACGTATATACGAGTGAGTATATGTATGTAAAAAAAACGACCCGCGTTAAATTTGTTCGTTTCACTTCGAAATGTGTCACAAAATGAGATACTGGTATTGCGTGAGCCGGGGACGGTACGTAAATTATATTCCGGTTACGATGTGAAAATAATTTCACTTGGAGAGATCGATACGAAACACAACGTTACGGTTACGCGGCACGTTCGGCGGCCCTCGGCCTTATGTGTAAGACGTATTGTCGTTTGGGGTGGGTTAGGGTTTGGGGTAGCCGGGTTCTCTAAATGTCATCCACATACATATTGTTTTAAACTACACGTCACTACAAAGATCTTAAAATAAAACACTAGCGGGGCGGGGTGGATGTTAGACAATTTTGGAATGAATTTTAAAAAGAGCACGTGCGCCACCGGGTACGTTTCCGAGAAACATCGTAACAAACGAGATGAAAACAATCTTGGAATAACCGAAATCCGACGAGCAAAAATTAAATCGTTTTTGTTTTTTTTTTTTTTTTTATCGTAACGAGAATTTGTGTTTTCGTTTTATCTAATCGAGTACTATATGATTTCGGTCTGGAATGCGTCGAAAATCGCATAATATTATGTAATCATAATCGCGGTCGCGAGCCGATAAAATGTATATTTCATTTGAATTCGAAAATACATCATCAAAGTCAATACATTATACATTACATTGAAAAGCTTTAACCGAACCCCGTCGTCGTGTACGATATTAAAAATATTAATCTCTTCTTTTTTTTTTTTTTTTGTTGTTGTTGTCTAATGTCAATTAAGCAATTTATAACACCCACGAGAAAGTGCATTTATCATTTAACTTTATGATTTCGTGCTTGTATAATTTAATTCGAACATTTTCTCGGAAACTCGGCAGAAAGTTTAATAATTATGATGTGAACTTTATGAAAGCCGCGTGTGTGTTCAATGTTAAAACATTTGCCGTATAAACATGGGTTGCCTCTCAAAACTCGTAAAATATGAATGCCAGAGCATTGACAAGTGACAACACATAATTACAAACAAAAACAAAAGTATGTTTATAATATTATTCTTTGTGAAACTTTTAATCATAAGGAGACCGAATTGTTTACTATTATTTTTTCGCCACTTAAGAACCCATCGGAGTAATTTCAATATTAAAATAAATAATTAATTGCCTTTTTTTTTGTAGATATTTTTAGCCAATGGAAACTACTCGCGACGTCGCAAAACCGTTAAAATTCTTATTCGTATATTTTACAATATTATTGTTTGTCTACTGTTTTACGAAAACACATACTTACCAGTATTGCCTTCACGTCACGCCGTCCACGTACTAGACTATCGTTATTAATCTTTTTTTTTCGACGCGTTTCGTATACGAGTCGTCTTTGAAAACGTCACTTTCATTCGCTCTCAAACAGTATCGACACGCTGGAAAATTATAAAATAAAAATAAATGTGATATAATATCCATCGTTATTATATTATAAAATCGGAATACGGCGCGCGCAGCTAGAGTCTCGCGTTTCGCTCACAATGAAAATGCCGAAAACGATTTATATTATCATGCATAATTATTAATTAATCAAAATTACGCGTTTTATCTGTCGGCGAATCGGTGGAATCGAAAACGTTCGCCGCGAGCGTTTGTCGATAACCTGCGACTCGTATAGTTTTAACTGCAGGGGCCCGCGGTATCAAACGCTTTGAATATGTAAAAAAAAATAAAATACGAATTCATTAATGTACTAATTACTATTAAAACACGTTCAAAACATAAAATGCAAAATTAAATCCAAACGGTTTTCAAAACGTGTAGGAAAATGTTGATAAGTACCTCTATGTAAACGATTCGAATAAATACCTAAGAGATTAAAAATTATTACTATGATAACATAAAATTATTATTATTCAATTAGATAGGTGTATTGCATTATTTGCAGATGCGTGTCGTATATTCAGTGCTCACTTATCCAAACAAGAATTTCGATGAAAAACGATTAAAAAAAATTGCTAAATATTCATACTTTTATATACGTATGTGTATTACCCAGAGATTACGTTAAATCTGTCCATGTTAATACATTTAAATTTTAAACAAGAATAAAATGCATTAAACACTAATAAAAAAAATATGCAAAAATATGCAATATCAAATTTCGCTAAAATAATACTCATTAGGCACGGATTCTATCCTTATAAATTTAATTTAATAGAATGGAAATCGGTTGGTAAAAATATACAATAATGCATATAAATCCGAACCTAATCGATGCAAAAAAAAAAAAAAAATGTACGACGACGACGTTAGTAGTAGACGCACTGCGTATAGTATAACGCGGTCGGTTTTCTTCGAAATAGAGGACGATCTCGTGTTGAATAGAGTACATCGTCCGTTCTTTTTCAAATAATATTTACGACCTTATCGAACACCCGCTCGTGTCACACCGGCCGTCGTCGTCGTCGTCGTCAGCAGCTGTCGTCGTCGACGACGGTATTTCGCGCGAATCGAAAATACATAATATCATTATACACGTTGAATCCCGAAAACCGGCGATCGCCGTCCTGGCGAGGAGGATCTCTCCGCGGACCCGTCGCGGCGCTCGGCGGGGGACGAGAGAAAAACCCGGGCGCATCCGTCATCGGGACAACATCTGGCGGCCGTTTTCTTGTCCGGTGTCGAAATCAATCACGCGCGAGAGGACGGGAAAAAGGGTTACACGGCGGACGTTCTCTCCGCGGAGTGGCTAATCAATCGCCGCCGCCGCCGCCGGTCGGACGGAAGCGCCCTCGGAAATCGCGAGCGGTCGACCCCGCCGCTGCCGTCGTACCGTTTTCGTTTCCTCGTTCTAATACGACGTATTAATTTATTCGCTCGAAAGTTCCACGGTAAAATATTCAACGCGCTTCGATTAGGTTGTTCTCTAGGAATGTCTCGATGTCCCGCGCGTCACGCGACGTAACGAAGCCACTGTTACTACACGTATCGCCGTCGTCGTCTCGCTATCGGACCTTTGCGACAAATACGTTGCAGTGACGTTACCACGGCAACCTGTTCCATTACGCGTCTTGTTTAATACGATTCTCCGAAGTCGTAATCGTTCGCGGCGTTTCAAAAACCGACCTTTTGCGGTACCGAGAAGACGAAATTGGCCGCTGAAAAGTGGGTACGCCGCCGTGCATCGTCTTCCGGTCAAAGTGTTGTTTTCGGAACGAGTGTTCACTCGCGATACGTCCACTCTGAGATTAACTTTACGCCGCCGTCGCGTAGTCCGTTTTTCCGTTACGTCGTCGTCGTGAAATCAATAATACCTACGTATACGAGTGCGCGTACAATCGTTTTCCAGTTTCCGTCTTGGTCACCGAGAACCGGCAAATTCATCTCACAATAATATTCCGAAAACAACACTCGGCTCGACAACGAGTATTGCACAAAATGTTGCGGCACTTGCGTTCCTTTTTATATTATATAATATTATTCGTAATAATAATCTGTGTGAAATATCGTCGACGATAAACGCACAGTATACGACGCTTGTCGTCGGGTTTAAATTATTTCTCTTTGAAACGAAAAGGATTCCCATCGACGGCACGTCTACGGCGCGGCGCGGCGGCGTGCTATCTCACATTAACAATACTTTCGGGTCGAAAAACTCTCGGAAGACTCTGTTGTCGGGGGGCGGGGGAAAGGGTTGCTAAGCCGTGCGGGTGTCGCGTCACCGAGACGTGGTAATCTATCGTTAATTGAGAAAGAGTTCTTTGACGGACGAACCATCTCTCTGTAGCGCGTACGTGACGCGAACGCGCTAAATACCTCGTGACGTTAAAACGCTACCGTGTACAAAGCTTAAACCTGTAATTTATTATAATAAGACATAATTATTATACTCGTATTTCATTTGTGTGTGTACGCTAGAGAGAAATACCGTATCGGGCGAGTGTTCGTGTGTGGGCACAACAATCGAGTGACACTTTTCGATGATGTTGAAAATAATAACTCGACGGTGGTAAAATCGAAGAGAGGAAAATGTAATATTTTGTTCTTTCGTTTTCGAACGTCGATGCCAGTCACTGGATACAGTGATCTACATAATATTATTGTTAATGATTTATCGCAGTTTAGCTTTTTATTTATTTCCCTTATAATTACAATCGCGCGGCAATCTACTAAACGTGAGTGATTAAATTTTTAAATAATTTACTCAGAGCCAATTCAACATTCAAATCAAACGGTGAAAATAATTAAAAAAATAAATAAATACAAGCTCGAAAATCGTTTTGACCTCTAATGACTCGTGCACGAATAACAAATAAAAATCCGCACTGTATTATTCGTCTGTTATTATAAATAGTTATTCGTGTGAAAAGAAATCAAAAGTTTATCGTACACAAATAATAATGTATTGTGTCCTTGCAACAACGTAATTATTATAAAAAGCGAAAAAGTAAAAACAAATTTGAACTGATTAAAAACATTGAATGCTATTAAAACTTTGTCATGCGAAAATAACGAAACGAGTACAATGGATAAATAAGACTCGATAGACAATGAATTTTACATGTAATTTTTTCGGTGTGTCGATTAACGGACACAAACAATGGCACAACTTTAAAGAATAAATATTTCAAAGTCCTAATGAAAATGATTGTATACAAGAATAAACATGTCTAAAAGAACAAAAGATACTTTGGACTATGCAAAAACAAAAATATTTCGCTCGTGCGTGAGACGTTGTGTACGTACTGCGGTATAGAATTAGATGTCTTTGAAATTTTTCAAAAAAAAAATAAAAATAATTATAATAATAAAACGTTTTCCCGATTAAAAAATTAAATGCTTAGGAGAATAATCAATCTGTTTAATGCGCGTGGTAAAAAATCATTAATAAAAAAAATAAAACGTGTGAATTAATTTTCATAAAGGTTTAAATGTAACTTATTTTAAATTTAAAATAATAAATTATTTAAATGAAATTAAAGGCACATCGTATTAGATTTTTAAAAACGCAAAATAATGGCAAGCGTGTGCGATCGTTTTTGACTAAAACTATCTTATAGTATATAATAATTGAATAGGTTGGCGAGTTTATTTAGAAAAATAAATTATTTTGTTTGGTTAAGAAATGTTAGTCATTTGATAAAAAAAAAAAGTGTCATATTTTATATTTTAATACGACAATGACGTGAGTTGTATCATATTATTATTATTATTATTATTTACCAAGACCGCAACTAATTCGTTTCGAAAATTATCAAAAATGTTACGATAAACATAATATTATAAAGATATTTCGGACGACTTTACCTGACGACAATTCGAACCAGATTGAATCTGCAAATATTGGTCAGAGAAAGACTACGATGTTCGTCTGAACTGATTTCATGACACACGTGTGCCGTCCATCGCTTTATGCAATCATACACTTGTAATCAAATAAAAATAAATAAATAAAAACGAAGAGATAAAAAAAACGTTAGGTATCGTTTGGCCAAGAAGAATACCTCGTCGAGCAATATATTTATTTCAAAAGCTCAGATGAGACACCGCTCCTCTAGCCTCGCTCGTACAACCACCACTGATTATGATATAGTTTTGAGCCGATGAGATGTACATATTATCGTGTATTGTATGAAAAAGAGATTACTTTCTTCCTGCTTCTGAAAAAAAAAAAAAAAAAGAAGAAGCGAAAACGTTCACGTTGTTGCGCCCGTTTACAGTTTATATATTATATTACGTATATAGGTCGACTGGTTTTAATTGAATTAAACCGTAACCCGTAAAACTCCGGTATAGCGTACTTTATTTTCGATTTATTTCTCTATCGAAAATCTTAACGATTATTGAATCCATTTACACGTACGTTTATTTCCACGCGGCGATATCAGTGTTTCTTTATCGGATAATTACCCGATCACACTTGCGGGGCAAACACGTGCGTGTAGAACGCATAAAACTTAATCGTTTCGCGAAACGACGAAAGGCGATAATAATTTTCAAATTCCAAAAGAAGTTCATAAATGTTTACCGAATGTTAATATAATAATATATTACCCGACTGGAATGCGCGGGGTAGTATGCGCGGCAAAATCTTGGACCGACCCTAATGACCGTTTAACGAATATCCATCGGCGGCGTAACGGTCGTCGGGCGAACGTTATTTATGTCCCGTCGTCGTTCCGTTTGAAATCTCTCCGTGAAAAACGAGTCGCGAGAGTCGGGTTGATTTGCGCGCTCGCCATTCGTCGGGTAACGAAATACGTGTTTACAACCCACACCTCTGGCGAATAACAAACGAATTCCAATATTTTAATGAACGCAATCGTTCGGCTCTAAGCAATAATACCCAAGGGAAATTATTAATTAATTGCTGAAACTATATTATGTCGTAAAAACATAAATACCTCGTCGTATTAGAAGAACTATGGCACTAATACGTCCTTAATAATTATCCTTGTTGATCTTTAAGTCTGTTTAAGTTTTACCACTCGTCGTTCGACCCTGGAATAATAATAATTGTTTTAGTGTCAAATAGAAGTATAATAGTTATATTTTTGTTGTTGTAGGTTGAAATAGAACTGCGACATTTTATCAAACAAAATTATCAAATGAAACGTTTATTAAAAAATCATGTTCCGAGTTAGAGTTTAAAGTTAAAAAAACAAAAATTGTGAGACACTTTTTAATGAGTTTTATTGAGTTTTTTATGAGCTTAATTCGTTTGAAAAAAGAAAAACCGTATATAACCGTACATACCGTATATAACCGCAATATTCAAAACGTGAAATCACATTTTAGGCCAGTGTTTGTTGTCTCTAGTTTTTGGCCGTTTTATAATTCGTATGCATTTCATCAGCAACAGGATCGTTTTAATCGTTATTATTGTCCTCTCTTGGCCCCCGGAACGGAATCTCCTTCGTATGCACGCTCGTACGTCTCGCGTGTTGAACAAACGACGATCGCGAAGAGCCGCGTAAAGATTTTTCAAATTTTTCAACAACAAAACAAACAGACGCGAATTCCAGTTTATTAATTAGAGCTGCATTTTGTGCTACCATTACTGTAACTCCGTTGCATGGAAAACGAGACCACTCGTGTTTGAAACGTAAATTGTTATATAAAATAGAGTACGCTAGACAATGATATTACACTGCGAGACGATTTTCCAGGAGATAATAGTACACTTATATTACTCGGTGATTATTTTAATGCTGAAGCTCACTTGGAGTAAAACTCGGGAAAAATGATGCAGTTAAGTACGGAGAGACTTCAATTCAAGTCCTCATAACATATTATTTCATAACGATAATGCGTGTTGATAATACGTAGTGCTTTGTGTAAAGGCGCCGCCGCCGCCGCCCGGTCACGAATAAACGCTCGGCAAAGTTTACTTATAAGAACTGAAATCGTTCGCGTACGATGTGCGAAAAATCTTCTCGTCGAGAAAAGAAAATCTCGTAATGTTTATTAAATAATATGAACGTGTTAACGCGCGTTGTTAGTCAACTCGTTACTTCCAAACACTGAAAATAATCGATAAGCGTTCCGTTGTGAAGTGGTAATAGAATCCGGTCGAACGGTTCCCGGTATTCAATTCGTACGATTGTGTGGTCGAATCGACGAGACTTCTCGACGACGGCCCAACGACTATAATATTATAATATTTCGTAAAGGTCACAAATTTCTATCGAGTAATCCGCGGAGTCGATTGCGTTCTCGTAGAAAAACAAAAATGTTTGACAAACTGTTGGAAACGTTATGCGCCGAAGCATCGTTCGAATGTCATCGGAACGTCAAAAGTATTTTGCAGTAGAAAAATACATTTATTAGAACGCGCGTAGGAAATACTAGGACAAAGAATTTAGGTCAAATTTTCGGTTTATCCACGTCAATGTATCATTTCGGGTGACATTTTACGTTCGTTACACGATGTACCGTGAATTAAGTATATATATACACACTATACACATAGACAGTCCGCTGTATATATATATTTAGGAGTATACATACATTTTTTGCAGTCTCGAAAAGTTTTTCTGTAGTCAATTACCAGAACAACTAGACGTCATTAGGGAGTTTTTTTGCAACAACTTTTCGTTCGCACCACCGAAGTCGCAGTGAAATAATGAAATAGAAACTTCTGACGTTTTTTCCTTTTTTTTCTTTCTTATAGTTTGTTTTCCAATTAATTTTTGAATTGTCAAATTACAAAATAAACGTATTAGCCGATTTAATATTATATTATGTTATCCGATTTCAACCAGAGACACGCCCCATAATAATATGGGTATCAAAAATAATTACTCGTCGTTTTTCTTCTTTCCCGTCCCGTTCCGTTTCCGCGACAGATTTATCTACCGTAATTAAAGCAGTCGGATTACGAATCGGTCGAACGCTATTGTACGAGTATTATGCTCGCGCGTATAGGGAGTTAAGCCCGTCCGAACTCGTACTTGGCTACACAATGTTCCATGACAATACGGTCGATTTGACTTTGGCGGAAAATCAAACCGAATGATGATATGACAGCGTTGTGTACGTATTGTTTTCTGGTAATAAACACGCGAGACCGAGCGTCGGAAAACACTATAATAATTATTGTTCAAAGGCGAACGACGTAACTGTGCGAAAATATACCGTGTCGAAGGAGAGAGGCGCGCGCGTACACACACGCGCGCTCGCGGATTGAACGTTCGTTAAATTCATATGGTTTCAGGCGTTCGAGTCGAGTGACGTGGCCGGTCGGTCGAGCAGAAAATATGCTCGCGAGCGCTTTGCCGCGTGCATACGTGTAAACAACGCCAAGTTCAACTCGGTACGTACCTAAAAGATTTATAGTATTATGTAAAAATGTATTTTTTTTCAACGAAAATCGCGCGATACCAAGCCATCATCATATTATAATAATATCTCCATCTCCCTCGCCCGATATCGAAATAAACTCGCGCCGAGTCATAAACGTTTGATAAATTTCAACGCCGCGTTTCGTCGAGTAGGAAAAGAGCACGTCCGTTCGACCCGCAGAAACTAACGATTTCAATAATATCGTTACGGCACAACATTATATTTCTGTGGTGTAAAACGCGCGCGCGCGCGAAACGAATCGCGTTTTATAAACGGACAGAAGAGAACTCGTTATATTATTATTATACTTTGCATTATACGCGCCAAATTATCGGGAAATCACGTCATATTTTACGGCATAACGTTTTCAGCGGATCAACGGCGTTTTTTACGAATTCCAACGTGCTGTTTTCGTTTGTGTGACGTCGCGTAACGCGCGCGGCTGAAAAGCGTTCGACCGAAATCCTCCCGGGATCTCGAATAATAATAATATTCTAAATGCGCGACGTCTCGCGTGCGCCGCGACGATCTCATTGTGCGCACGTTTCCGCGAGCTCCGAGCTCCGTTTGTTAAATAATTGAATTGTTATCACTCGGAATTACGGCCGACATATTTTCTTTGGACTTTCGTATGTTGTTGTCGGCCGTGTGTACTACGGCGGTCTGGCGTATCGATTCTTTCGCGTCGTGTCTTTGTCGGGTAAACGGTCACTTTTTACGGTCTATTGTTGAAGTCTGTTCCGCGCCGTCGTCGGTTTGTATACCGGTTAAGAGTTTTGACCTAAACAAATTGTCAAAACATTTCTACTCAAAATATTATACTGTTTAGAACAGTGTTTCCCAAACTCAATATCCCAAATAAATATCCCAATGAGATGGATGTGGTTGGTGTCTTCGATTCAGCCATGATGTGAAAAACGTTTGAAATTTAAATAAAACAATACACAACAAATTACGTTTTTCAACAAATTTAGATCGCGTACGGCGTTTCTGTTATTGCGATAACGATAGATGAAACTGTCACCGCCCCCTTTTTGTAATGAAATGCCCCCCCCCCGATTAAGCTTGTAACTTCCATTGCCCCCCCTGGATAGCTCTAGCGCCCCCAAGGAGTTTTTTTTTTTTTCGGAAAAACGGGCCGATACGTCGGCCCTTCCCAATACGTTATATAGTTTAGATTTCGAATTCAACAGGACGATAATAATTCGCTAATCTCTCCGTCACTATAGCGAATCGCGCTCGATTTCCGGTCAGGTATTCTCGAGATATCGTATCGAATATTCGGCACGAATATTATGTTTAATGCTCGTTAAACTTTACGCGTTATTATTTTATCGTATAAATCGCGATCGACCGCGACTCGTTTATTCGGTTTATTTAATACGGCGCGCGGCGCGGCGCCGCCGATATTAAGTTTATCCGGATAGTTCGAGTAAAAACGATTACGAAAGTTTACGTTATTTCACAGCACAATGTTAATTTAGCTCGGTAATGAACATCGGAGGTATGATAAATAAACGACGTTGACTCGCGTACCTACATCATTATAAACACACACACATATTTTATAATACGTTTTAAAATATATATTTAAAACACACGCGCGCGCGCGAAACACTAAAACGACGCGACGAGAACATATTTTAATTAAAACCGAAAGTTTCGACGAAAGAGATTACTTTCTGTTTCAATATTAGGTTTTCCATTCTTCGGCCGTGAGTACTCGCAAATTTGCTTCTTAATTTCACAAAGGCACCAGTCTCGAATACAATATTATAAATGATTTTCATAGCATTGTTTGTGCCATGTGAACTACGTCGAAATAATATTTTAATATCGGTTCAAAGGTAATAATTATATTTATCTCGCCTAAATAGGCCGTTTATTATGGAATTTCATTTCAATCGTTTCAAACGGAATTTTTAAATTAATTCATTCGACAGTAAAGTTCGTATGGTAATTGCATTTATTATTATTATTCGCATTCTATCCCCGCGTGCGGATACGTTTTATTTTATTTATCGGAGTCTCTACGTCGTCGATCGATACGACACGGAGACGAAACGGATAAAACGCATTCGGGAGGAGTGACGAGCCAAACTAAAAATTTATATTGATATAAAAAAATAAAAAAAAAACGAACCGTAATTACACGCAAATGTTTCTTTGATCGAGATCACAATGTGAAAATGTGTTTGTTTCGGCGAGTACGAAATCGATCTCGCGGTAACGACAAACATAATATATTATATTATTTACGTGTTCGAAAGAAGGCGATTAAATAAAATTTATTATATCGACGAAATCGCGTTCGAAATAAAGTCCAAAAATCAACGAAAACGTGTCCACACAAACCACGTTGGTGTGCGTTGCGTATATTTATTTTTTTGTGTATTTTGAAAATGTGACTAGAATATCTTTCCGTATGCGAACAAAATATAAACTATATAACTGCGCGCGCGCGCGGCCCTGAACACTGACGTTTCGGATTATTTGCCGAGAAAAACCGTCGAACAATATTCCGTTGAAAAATATATACTTGTCTCTCCGGGATTATGGATTTGTTTTATCGCGTTTATAAAACGACGGACCGATTGATTGTTCCCGTGGATTTTGTATAAAGTAGTCTTTGTTCTCTTGTAACTCGTCCAACACTTCTCTGATTGAATTTGAAATTAATCGCCGGTCGTCGGATAATATTTTAAAATTACGGTGTTTCACACGTATTCGCTGTATTTACACGGTTATCGTTTGAAATTGTAATTATATTAATCCTCGCTCGATCGATTAAAACATTTATAATATTAATGAAATCACGTTGACAGCAATAATAATTATTGTTTGGTATTATTTTTATTACGAATAAAGTCGCATAGCCATAACCATCTCGACGTTAAGTTAAAAGTGTAAAAGCCGAACGGCAAAGCTCGATTTGTTTATTTATTAAAGATAGATTTTTAAACTGTTTACTCTCGTCAAATTATTACGAACTTGTGCTCGCCAAATACGAGTATGTAAAAAAAAAAAAAACGTTTCTCGTTTCGAGAAGGAAAGTGTAAAGTCTGCTGCTGAGTCGCGTAAAATACAAATTCAAAACTTGTTGAAATTCTCGAGATAATTTTTATTTTTGTTAGTGAAGGGGGGAGGGGTGGAATTATTATAAAAAAATAAATAAATTAAAGTGACGGAAACTCGCGGCGGAAACGTCTTCGTCGAACGGAGAAAAATAAAAATAATCGGCGGGTAAACGATACGGCATTAAGGCCGGCTAAGAAACGTTAACGAAATGAATAGGTTCATTATCATAATAATAATAAAATCAACGATAAACCGTATGAAATTAAATTAAATAGTAATTTATTCGCGTCTCGTACCTACTACTTGGACTTGGCATGTCTCGGCTTTTGGCGAGGGAAAACTTTTCCCTCGTCAGAACGCCACCACTCTGCCCCGAACGCCGCCCTCTGGCCGTTTCAATAAACTTTCTACGAATAAATACGGTAACCGTTTGATTAACGGATTTAAAAGTTTTTCACTTTTGGATACGATTTTTTTTTTTTTCTTCTTTTTTACGTGACCTTCTGCCGCCTCGCGTAGAACCTATGGACTCGAGTCTCTAGCCGCGTCTTTATAGTCGTAACGGACCTCGCGAGTCTATATAAGTCACGCCGTCCTTCTCCCTGTCTGTTCCCGCGAAGTTGGACTCGCGATCTCACGCGAGCTCTTACGACGACGACGTGCATTTACGACCCTCGTAAATGTTTATACACACACGCGCGTGGCATTCTCGTGCGTGTGCGTTTCACGGAAATATCTGAAAACAAATAGACCGTCGATTACAAAAACGCCTTGGAATGTGTTTATAAAAGCCTAAAAATAATGCCAAAACAATGTTCAAATATGTTATGTTAAAATTGTCAATTTTCATATTGACGTCGATTCCGAAATATAACTTATAAAAGTATTACGTACCATTAAATAAGTTGAATTTCTTAAACTCTCGCGCGGCCAGTACCCAAGTCCTCACAAGAGAACAGCTATAATATATCAGTCGATCTATTTGTAAAGCCCGTGTGTCGTCCAAAAATAGTTTTGATTCCGGGAGAGAAACGAAAAATGTATCTAGAAATTTCAATAACACTATTTATTTATTCCATAGAATATATGATAATATTTAAACGCGTTCATAATCGATGGAGCGCACAAACGAGACGAGACGGGGAAAAAAAAAACCAATACAATTTAGTTTCGCGCAAACCATATATCTCGTCGTCGTCGAAAACTCGGTAATCGTGCCGAATAATAAATCAACTATTATTTACAATAACGACGACGACTCGTCCGGTGGCGGTGTTGGAAACCGTCGGATTCTTTTTGTTCAGAACAAGGCGATTATAATATTCCGTTTGCGCCGCCGCCGCGCCGACTCGCGAAAATGCATAATTTATAGAAAAACGCGATTATATGCACTCGCGCACATGCATTTCACCCGCGGTCTAGAACTATAGTAAGTCTGGGATTATACTGTAATAATTAGGTACGTCTTTTCGTCGAAACGCGATGAATTATCTCAGGCCAATTTGTTTCGCCACATTAATGAGTTATATTATTTTATTTTACGCGATTTTAGATACAATTAAACAATACGTATGCGTCGAAAGTCGGTCATATATTACCGTATTGTTTTTTGTTTTTTACGTATTTCGTGTGTTTCGATTATTATACCCGATATTGAAATGATTTATCATTTCATACGAGATAAAAACAGAGACGATTCATGGCGAGCGCATGCAGTTTATACCTAATGGACTTTGAATAAAAACGTTGTAAATAATGTACCTACTTATTGAGTTTATCGGTACTTGAATACAAATTTTTCCACATGAATATGAATCGTCATTGTTCGATACTGTTGAGAAGAATTGTATATTTGAAACAGTACTACTACTATACATGTTTATGCGAGCCATTGGATTACTATAATGAAAAACAATAATTGTATTTCGTTTAAATATTTAAATTAAAGGCATGTATTCAAATGTAATATCGCGTATTTAAATTATTTAATCACGTGATTTAGCTGTTATAATTAAACGTTATATTTACGTGAATTTAGTTATTTTTTTACTCTTTTATCCCGGATGTTAAAAACAAATATAATAATAATACAGTAATCGTTTTATTCTGATTTCAAAAAGCCGATTTTACTGCGTATTTTATAAGTTCGATTGGAAATTAGAAAAGAAAAAAACGTGATCTATGTGTCTATAAATTTTCAAAAACATTTACATTTGAAAAAATCGTAGAAAAATATCGATTGCCGAAAATAAATAAATAGGTATCGCGATAGACTTTCTTCTAAAAATCAGACGAATGAAATAGTCATTTAGTTTTGTGGACGAAACGATTCGAATACGATAATTTTACATCGAATTATTTTCAAACGTAAGAGAAGGGCAAATAATTATATTTGAAATAAAGTTAAGCGTGTGTGCACGCGCCCCCACGTGGTCGATACCTTATAAACTTTTCGTATTGCCGTGTTAGCAAAGTTTACGGAGTCGACCCGATCGATCGCTGACGCGTGTCTTATCGGAAATCCCCGAGGGCGGGCGAAAATAGATTCAGCTAGATTCAAATCTCGTTATTGTATTCGGATGGAAAAAAATAAATAAATAGATTTTGCCGGAACTTTTGATAAATAAATAAATTCGAAACGCCTTAATTTATTTTTTTCCCGCCCGACGTCGTCGTATATTTACCATTTCGTAAAGAGTCCGTCGTCGTCGTGTGAACGAATGCAAAAAACAAACTGCGCGAAACGGCAAATGTTGACGGCACGCACGCGTGCCGATTTTTCTTTTCTCAGGACATTATTAAAATACGAAAATACGAAATTATTCGATACGTCGCGACACACCGAAAAATCGCTCGCCGCGACATTCGGTTACGAAACCACCGATCTACACAGTTGTGCGTGGGGAAAATAGGCTTACTCGTAACGAGTCGACGGTCGACTGTGGTTTAAAATTCGAGTCGTTTGAAAAATAATCGTGTAAATCGACCGAACCCTAAAAAAAAAAAAAAAAAACACGACGGACGCAGCCCCCGGGTAATTGTAACGATGCAATCAATCGCAAACACACGCGCGGCACTCTAATTATGTTTTAAAATACTTGTTATTTTTAATATCAATTAGGTATATAATTATTTTGTAAAAAATGTTGGTACATATTCAATAGATACTTTATAAAGATTAATTTAATTTTTACCATTCATATATTATTATTATTATTATTATATCAAATTTTTTTTTTTATTATATTGTTTATAAGACTTAAATGAAACATTAGAATACATACTTTAAAGCAATGTATTTTAAAAGATACAACAATGAATTATGCAATTCATAGCATTGTATCTTTATGGATACATTCTTAATTTTTAGTTCACATAGTATTGTATCTAAAAAGATACAATTTGGGAATTTAGATTTCATGGCAATGTGTCTTTAAAGATACAAGTTATAACTCAAAAACGGTTTGCTAAAAACTAAAAATGGACTCAGTGTAGTCAATTTACTCTAATTTGACCATTTACATAATTTTAAAAGATAATTTTTAGGTTTGCCAAGTTAAGGGCTAAGCGCATTCGCTCGTCTTGTAAATAATGAACGGACTGCAATCGTATCTCGGTTTTATGTGAATATTTTTACGAACGAAAAATGTATTTTATTTTTTTTATCCGAAACATAAAGTTTTCACGGTTTGATTTGTTTTTTTTTTTTGTAAATACGTCATCGCGTAGTTTTTACTAAAAGTACACTTGAAATATAAATAGTTAAAAGTGGTTTCCGGCGAGTTTATAGCTTTATCACTTTTGAGACGTATATTTTAATTCAATATTTTCAATACATTTGATTAAAATACATAACATCACCGCTTCTCGTCAATACAAAACCATAATAATAGTAAGAATTACTTTTTCCTTTCTATTCATTTTTGTTAATGGAATTTAAATGTATAATGTTTTTGAATGACATTTGTAAATAAAACGAATCCTTAATATTTGCGACAAAAGTATATTTTTAATGCGAATGCACTGCATTTTTGTGAGTCAATAAATGTAATTGAATTTATTTTTTTATTTTATTTTTATTTTTTTTTTTTTGATCGTTTCAAATTCAAACATCGAATTAAAGTGTTAAACGTCATTTAATAAGTCGTAATAATTTTCCCCGCGAATACGGCGGCGACGAGAAGTTAATGAATTTTAAAGTTAGCTTTATTCCAACAGCAAGATTCATTATTCCGAATGATATTTTAATCGAATAATTTATGTACGAAAAATATAAAAAAATCATCTCGAGGAAAATAAATGAAACTTTAGGATTTTACCGGAAACGAAACTTTAAATAGGCCAAATGAATTATACGAATACTCGGGTGAGAAAAAACAACGTTTTAACATCGCCAAAAGTTTTTAATAATTATTATAGTAATTATGATATTATTATGAATCGAAAAAAAAAAAAAACTAAATTCAAAAATTAATGCAAGACATGGTTAAAAAGAAACGACTAACAACGCTTTCACCGCAAAAATTGAACCGGAGTGAAAATATCAAAAATCGTATTTCTGACGACATTATTTTATAATATTTATCATTTTTACTCCACAACGAAAGCGATCAAATGCCGTGCAAAACAATATGACGTGTTTATCGTTTTTAAAATATTTTTGTCCATTGGGTAATGAATTTGAAATAAACGTCAAATTTTTATTTTTATTTTTTTGAATAACGCGAAAAACTCTGCGAACACCATAGTGAGCACCGCAATAATATTTCAAAACAGAGATTTCGAGGAAAACGTTATGCGTATTTTATACTGAACCACTGGGTTGTATCGTTTTTCAAATCGATATCAGTTATTAAACTGATAATTATAATAATAATTGTATTAAAACCTAAGTTGTTCATCGAGCAATCGCTCGAGTGACTGAAACAGTTTATACTGATTTCGATAAAGTATAGACGATTCGAGTGCTAAAACTAGGCGATGGCTTTTGGTACGGTCGGAAAAAATTATCATGAAAATCGGATCGTTATGGAGTTTATGTAATTATAATATTCGAAATAAACATAAAAATCGGACAACAAACGAAAATATTAACTAGTTACCCGATTGAGATATTATTACATGCATGTAAATGTAATTTAAATGCCGAATCATATTATCAAACAACGTAATACCTATTACTCACTCGGATTTCGCATGTTAAAAATCGCGATCGATTTCCATTTTGCAATTCACACACACGTACAGCGCGGATTTTGCGAATTCGACATGGCGGATTTTACAGTTGATTATGACAACGGGAGTACGTCATGTTCGGCAAAAACAATCTAGAATTATTGAGTCAAACAACTCTATGTGCAATTGTTGATATTCGAGTTTAAACTTGAAAGAATTTACACTGAAAAACGATAACACTACGACCGTTATTTTGATAACTACAAAAAAAAAAAAAAAATCGAAAAAAAATAAACATAAGAAAACTCTTTCCTTTTTTTTTTTGTTTATCCTCGAATAAATGAAAAATAATATGACGGATTATAATTATTTATAACGTAAAGGCGCAGTAGATATCTTCAAATATTTCCGACGTAATTAAACTCGGAACGACGCGCGACGACGCGAACAAATCTAATAGCAAAAAGCACGAAATAGCCTATCCGAGACCTTTGCGAAACATATTCGTCGCGATATTATTGTAACGAGGACCTTTTTTTTTCCTTTTCATTGTACGTCCGTGTACACTACGCCAATTAAGAAAGTTTTTCGAACGTCGTCGTGTATGTTATTCAATGATTATACGACATCAGTTGAAAATAAAATATTACTGCGCGGAAAATACGCTCGGCCCGCCAACTTTTATATACCAGATGCGCATAATACATATACTTTACAACGACGACGACGACGACGACGGTGTCGTAATTATTTCAGACGCACATACAACTATCGATTAGCAACGTTTACGTTTATTTTTGTTCGATCTCGAATAATAATATCAGCTATCGAACTAATATCTAATCTAGGACGACTAAGGAAGAGATTAGGCGTATATACAACACACGTTTGGAATCTTGGAGGTTAATTAAATTATTTTCGTCTAAAGCGAGCTGCTAATAATAATCAGACAATGCCGCACACGACCGTGCTGCGGACGTCGTCGCGTCGTCGTTGTCGCGTTATCTTTTGAATATGAAAAAAAAAAAAAAAACTACCGCTCGAGCATTGTTGTTCCACCGTGTCCATTGTTTTATTACAACGACGTAAAGATAATAACGATTGTATTAAATAATAATTAAATGTACGTATAACACGGTGGTATTCAAACGTGCGAATAAAATGCAATGCGTTTGTACGAATTACAATTAATATTATTACGCCGTATACTTTGACTCCGAAAAGCGTAACGATAAACGAAGAATAAGTATCCGGATTGATATAATAATATAAGCAACAAGCGAGGTGATAATATTATTAGTGAAACCACTATAATCGATTAGTAAAAGGATGAGTTTGAAAAATAATACATATTTACTTTTTTTTTCTCCATAGGCGGCTTTCTAAATACTTCGAGAGGGGTGAAATTTCCGATTTTCAAAATACTTCAATCGACGAGTTTCGAGTGAAACAAACATTATAAATTCAAAACTTTAGTTATATCCAGACGAATCGTACGCGTTAAACGATGTGTTTTACTTACTTTTCAGTGTCCACGGCGCGGCGCGGCGTTTCGTTTACACACCGATTTCTCGTAAACAAATAGAGCGGTGGCGGGCGGTCGGGTAGGTCCAACGATAATTTAGTGTTCATTTCGATGTTCGTCCGAATCGAGACGCCGCCCGCCGGCGAAGAAAAACAAAAAACAAACGTAATACCAGCTCGTTCGGCTGCAGTTAATTATACGAACCTAAATAGTAATAATTCGATCGGAGATAAAAGAAAATCGGCATAATAATACTGCGGAGTTTCTCGACCCCCGTAAGAAACACGAGTGCGCTTAAACGTAGCGGATTAGGTTCAAAAGTATCGTCGCGCAGCTTAATCGAATAATATAAGAGGGGACACACAAATGTTTTTTATACAAGATTAATCCTCGTGTATTAAATATTCAAAACGCACGGGCGTATAAATGATGAATAAAATATGATAAAACTACGAAACGCTCGCGCGGATATTTTATTCCGACGCACACGAAACGACCAGGTGTATCAGGCAGTTACAGGAGCGCAGGATCTAGGTATTTCTGGCGACTGAACCGCTATTATTGTTTTGAAGAGTAACGGGGAAAAATGAAAAATTTTCAAAATTTTTTTTCTCTCCTAAAAATCTAATGTAAATTTAATATTTTTTCGATTCGTTATATATTTTAAAATAAGTTGTATAACTAAAATAAATTTTATTGAATTATTTTATACCTGAACTTATGGTTTTTTGAGTTCTGAAATTTTAAAATTGCAATACTGAATATTTTAGGAATGTTGACAATAAATTATCGTTTTTCCCCGTAACCCTTCGTTTGTTTCTTGTTTAACGTGCAAGTTGTTCAACAGGTGCTCGGACGAAAAAACGTTCCCCGTCTTTAGGTCGGAGCTTAAGAATCGCACAGACTATATGGTTTTGACTATATTTCTCGACCACCTTTGAGTCCCGACTAGGATTTGCCGATAGCTCGTCACCGGATGCCACGCACGGTGCGACACGTCTCTTCTCGTTAATCCGACCGCGCGAATCTCCAAAAAAGTCTCGACGAATGATAATCGTTGCGGAAAAGTCGTTGCGAACCGGGCGCGGCGGCGGCGGTCACAATCGACGGCCGCGATCGTTTCCAAGTAGAAAATCAATTTCCGTACGCCGGATAACTCCCGGCCGCTTTGTTCGTCGCCGCGTTTATAGTTTTCCCGCCGCCGCCGCCGCCGCCGCCGAGATACCGCGCGAGGCTGTTTCTGACGTGCGCCCGAAGTTATTTTTGCGTAAAAGTTCTATCCGCAATACGATGATAATAATAATTACGATCGTTGTGCGTTTGAACGCGAGCGCGCGGGAGACGTTCGGCGGGGGGGGGGGGATAAAAATTACGTCGGACCGTCCGGACGTTTTTTTTTTTTTTTTTTTTTGTAATTACTGAATATAAGTATATATATTATAATTATTACCACGATAATCGCCGCCGCCGAGGGAAACGTTGGAA
Source organism: Drepanosiphum platanoidis (assembly GCA_948098885.1). Lineage (NCBI taxonomy): Eukaryota > Metazoa > Arthropoda > Insecta > Hemiptera > Aphididae > Drepanosiphum > Drepanosiphum platanoidis. Next base: position 4,927,598 of record OX402537.1, on the reverse strand, counting down.
ACAACGCGGTCTGACCGAGAAGGTGAATTGAGCCGTAACCGAGTTAAACGTAGTTGAACACAATATTACTGAAACTCAAAGAAGTTTTTACGAGCGCTACGAACGAGTGGAAAAATAAAATTACGATTTTTCATTTTCCGTACCGATAACGTTTTTATGCCGCTGTAACGGGGCGGGGGGGGGGGGGGAAATATATAAATACATTTCGCCATTATACAATAATATTATTATATCGTCTACGACGACGACGACGACGACGACGACGTTTGCCGACGGCGAACAACGTACAACAACTCGATTACGTTTCGAGTCTCACGTGTCACTATTGCCCGCGCTCGGTTATAAAAGTTATAAATACTCGCGATATCCGCGAATTCAGTAGCTAATCTAAGTAGTTATTTTCATAGATCGTTTTATCCGTTGTTAATAAACGAGTATAGTCAAGGCCGTATCCAGAAATATTTTTCGGGGGGGTCCAAAATATGTTTATTGTAATTTTACTGAATTAAGGTTTTAAAATTTGATTAAAAATAAGACCAAAAAAGTTTTAATCTTCTTTTAATAAAATATAATATAATTAAATAAACAAAATTACTTTGACATCTTGCCACCGGCGACGATAGCGGTCTTTTCCTTCGTCTATCGATAATAATCTATTATTAGACTTAATATTAGTCAACAGTTAATTTAATTAGAGTTTAAGCCATTTATAACTGAAAATATCATATATGTTTGTATTAAAAATAAATAGTTATTTTAAACATTTGTAAAATACTATAGAAATTTCGGGGGGGGGGGGGGGTCCGGACCCCTCGGACCCCCCCTCAGATACGGCCTCGAGTATATAGTTGTTAATCCGAATCGACGATGAGAAAAAAAAAAAAACAAATACGCGAACGGAATGGAAGAATTCGGAGGCCGTCGATAACCCCGTCGACTCCGGAAGTTTAGAGACGAGGCGTCTCTCGCTCGCGTCGACCATTATTTCAAAGACATCCGCAATACTAATTAAAACTTAATACGCGCAATACGCGCAGATTATATTACGTCTACCGTAGGGTCAATTCTCGCTTTTTCTCTCTCTCTCTCCGTCTCTGGCCGCGTTTATGTTCTCGGGATAACATAAAGGTTAGCGGCGGCGTCCACTATTATATATTGTAAACTATACAATAACACGGTACTCAGACTTCAAAAGCGTAAGTTTTGAATACGTTTAGTATTTAACGCCGCGGCGGCGCACCGAGTTTCGCGCGCAGACGGAGAGAAGCCGAGGAAACGTTGAACGCGAGGCGAATGATAATCTAAAATAATACTCGCGTTGCACGCGCGCAAATCGCGACGACGCGCAAGGAAAATCGATCGAATCACTCTACCCCGCCTCGCGGTCTTCATACCGCGAGCATGATTATTTATTGTTTATCCTTTTTTTCATTTTTTTTCAACGCGGACATGTTCACCGAAACAGTCTTAAAATATACACCAGGACGGAATTATTTGATTTACTATCTTCACTGATGACGGATAGGGATATACGTAAATCTATCTATATATTGTTTATTTTGCTTGGGTACAAACTTTTAGTGTTTTATTTATTTATTTTCGTGATTTTCTATTTCAAGTTTCAAAAAGGGGTTTCATAATATTATATAAATATTATATCGTGTACGTCACGCGATTGAGCTTGTTAAAGATTTTTTAATGTTTTTAATGAAATTGTCGGCGGGTCACTTTGCAACAATCCGACCTCGATGGCACGGTCACGGTATCACACGAATACAATGCAAACGCGGTCGGGACAGAAAACTGTTACGGTCGTTAGCAATGATAATTCATAAAAAGAGCAATTTAAAAGTGCTGAACAACGGTCGGACACTAATATTTATACGCGCGTTAAAGACATCGAACGACATACATATATATATATTAACTTTACCTAATATTTTCGTGATGTTATCAACTTTAATCTCGTCTTTCTTATTATGTATCACTGTGCGCGACCACAAAGCATAAAGAATTGGCTTCCTTGGTTTTTTTATTTTTTAAATTTAATAAACACGTTAGATGCATTAATACGGCGACGATAAGACAACAAAATATTACCCTCGTTACACCGCAGTTGTACTACGTCGCAGGGTCGTACATCATCTTGCAGTTGGAATTCATTATTTTTCGTATATTATACGTCGTGTAGTTTTATTATTAAAAAAAAAAAATAACAAGAAGAAAATGGTGGAGAATCGGCCTTTCTCGCGGGCGCTTAATTCGTTATAAATATTAATAACCGTTGTGATTAATAAACGCTGTGGAAATAATACGACTAAAGACGCCCACTCATCGAATCACGTCGTGTATGATATTATTATTACGTCATATAATATTCTACGCGTAAATTACGCGGTAATATCAAGGGTTTGCGCGCGCATCGACTTGACAATCGTTCGGAACGCGAGACGATCGTAACGATTCGCGGAGTTTTCGACTATGTGCACTCGATAATAATACTTTGGCGAGGATCGATGGACGAACCTTCGGACGTTTTCCTTTTTTTTTTCGTCCACCGGAAACTCGACGATAGAGTATATAGTACGCCGTAAGCGTTTCTGCCGTCTTTTTCGAATGTTTCCTTTTGACATTTTGATTTGTCACACCGCGTCGTCGTCGTTAAATTTTTCAACTCTGACCACGTTTTTTGTCCGTCGGCTTTTCTCGGGCGAATCCGATTCTCACCAGGTCGGGCACGAAGACGATGACGATCCCCGGTTGATGACGCGAACCCCATCGATCGTCGCGTACGTCTTATGAATAATACGACGACGTTTCGCGCGGCGATCGATCCACGAGAGCACGCCTCAAGGTCGAGGCTCTAGCTGTTAATTCCGTCGACGCGTGAGCGTACGACGACAATACTAATAATATCATTTTTACGCTTCTCCGCTTTCGTTTTACGATCGTGAACTTTGGGTTTTAATGACCGCGCCCGCGCGCGCGCGCGCGCGAAAACTGTGTTTTTTCTTTTTTTTTATGTAAATTTCAAACGTTTTTATCGCTGCAAACGAACATATTTTTATGAAATCGTTTTCTTTTTTTCCTCCGCGAGCGAGTGCGGTATATACATTTTATACCGTAATGAAAAGTCGAACGCACTTATCGGCTACAAGATCCTCGAGCGACGACGGCACGACAGCGACGATAATGATTTTAAAACATTATAACGATTACGCGTTTATAATATAATATATAACGAACGAACGGAAAAGAAAAACCGTTGGCCTTTAGCGCTCGCGGCAGAATAAAACACAACGCCGCCGTATATATCAATAAAATATCGAGCGAAAGCTTAGGCTGTGGCGAGCGAATCGTACGCGCGATGAACATTCGCCCAATCGAAATAGGCAAGCTGCTTATCCCGTAGGAGTGTGCACAGAACGTTCCTGCTCGATTCGAGTTGGTTTTTTTTTTTCTATGTACGACGAAAACAGCGGACACTTTTTATAGCTATTGAAATTGCGTAGATTATAATATATATAATATAGCTCTGTCCGTTTTTCTGAGAACCGATTTGTCCGAACGAATAGATCAAAATAAGAAATTCGTTTGGTATTGTGCGCAGCGCAGGGGTATCAATCGATTGATATGTGACCTAACGACTAGTTTGAAAACGGCGAAAACGCGAGATTTGAGTTTAGTCATGTGGGAGGAGTGAAGCCGCCCTTTTGATCTGAGAAGTAAATTTTTTCTCTAGACACGCCCGCCCGTGCGCGGCTTACGCGTTGCAACACCGTTATCGCGCCAAACGCCTATAAATATTTATTGCGTAACTAGACCGCCGCGTACACACGGATTTCCGATAGGTTTTCGCGTTTCGTTTGAATTTTATTTACATTCGGCAAACGTAGTAATATAATAATAATAATAATAATAATACGAGCTAGACGCGCCGCGCCGTCGTCGTCGGCCACGGGGAATATTCGCGTGTTTGAATTTACGTCTTTGGACACAGAATGCGCGCGTGATGTGCCGGTAGGTTTATGTACCCTAACGGCATGCGGGGGGGGGGTGAGGAGGAGAGAGACAGGTACCTGTAGGTAATTTAAAGGTATGTTTTAGTAATGGCCGCCGCGATGGCTGGGCAATAAATTAAATTGCTCGTGCGGCTGCAGATAAGTATTAAATATTCTCGGTTGAAACCATCTCGACGATGTAATGCGTATACTATATTATATCGTTATTTCGAATACGTCAATTTATTATTAAACCGTACTATACACATCTCGGTACAACATCTGAGGCTTGATAATATTTTAATACATACATCCGGACTCGCCGCCGCCGCGCCGGTCAGGTCGGGTCAGGTTACGTACGCCGCGCACAACGTCCGCGATAAATACGAATCGAAACGCAGTCGTATATAGCGTCGTCGTCGTCGTTTATGTTTCCGACGAAAAATACGCAGAGATTTATTTATACCTGTAGAAAAATGCTCGGCGTGTAGACGTGTTTGTGATCGGTGATTTTTTACCGTTACGCGTAATTATTATCGTGATTTTTCTCGAGACGTACAGTTTGTTTTTCGACAGTCAAGTCCGGTGGTTTTATCTTATCGTCGGATTGGCGAGGGAAAACTTCTCGGCGGCGGCGGCGTATCTGCAAAAACGTATTTAAATCTATCAAAGGAAAAGAAGAAAAAAAAAAAACTCAGAGCGACAGCTGGTATGAGCAACTTTTCGCGACTCGAGGGCACTATAAAAACGTCACCGCAAAAAAAAAAATAATTAATGTGCTTGTCGCTTTTCGGGTAAACGTTGTAATTCTAGATGTCACGAGTCGTTAAACGTGTGTTAGTTGTCAATAAAAATACATATTCATCGATAACCATTCTCGCGATTTTTCATCGCCGATTCCTTACCAATTGATTACCATTAACGATTGGCAACAATAAACGGATGTTCACATGGTGAATTATGTAAATCGTTATTTTTCGCCTTCGACCGTGTCGTATAGATGTTTTACACAATCGTTTGTTGTCGCGGACGCGACACAAGACGTTGCGTATTGATTTTCACGTTTAAACAGCCGACGACTTTTATGAAATGTTCCGGTGGTCTGTAAAATCGATCGATAGGTTATATAATATTATGTTATTATTATGATGAGCAGACAGTAACTACCGTATTATAGTCGACGATAACAATACAAACATCGTGCCAGTGTTAAGGCGAAAACCGGCCGCCGAGATATCGTTGTCAATATTTAATATGCCGATTTCCAAACGTAAAACAACAAACGCGTAGGCCGGAAAATACGAAACCGTCGGTCGTCGGTGTTCGCAGCGCACAGACACATGAATCGTAATAACATCGTAACACGTACGAGAGGTATCTATAATTTATAATAATACGGTGGTCGATATTCGAACACCTATCGGGGGGTGAATGAAAAGGACTCGGTGTCGCGCCTATCCTGTCGGGGCCCGAGGACGGAGGAGGACTCGCGTGGAATATAATTATTATGATAATATTGTAATCGTTACCGTCGCGGTCGGACAGTCTGTTTTGGGCCACGGTGCTTTTCGAGCTGGATTATTTTTTTCCCGTCGCGACCTGCAACGGCAAACGTTTTGTTAGCGTTTTGTTTTTTCACGACTTTAAAACGCGCGAAAAGTCTTCGCGAATTTCTCGTCTGTCTGACGATTATTACAGATCGGTACACTCTCGTTATAGGACGAGACGACGACGACGACGACGACGTCTTTCCGGAAAACACAAAACCCTTTGAATACGATTATTTGAAGAAAAAAAAGCCAGAGTTTAACGACATTCGAATTCTACGAAAACAGTCGCACGGACAAGAGTCCGTTCCATTCAATATTTTTACGACGTGGAAATTAAACAAAAATCGTGTACCTACAAATTATAGAGTTGAAATTTCGAATTCGCGTACGCGCTCGCACGCGCATATATAATAATATGTACACGTCGTACTCGCTGTATATACGCGGGTGTCGGCGACAGGTATATTATAGCGACGGCTTACGAACACGCGAACAACGATGGCGTCGCGCTCGGTGACGGCGTCGTCGTCGGCTCGGCAGAGACGATAATAATGTATTTTTTAAAGAGAATCGTATTAAAGTAATCGCGTGGGAAAAGGAGTCGCGACGAGACGCGAGAGCGGATTTTAAGCATCCAATGCGAGCGCTGTGCGCGCGTGTCTGTGTGTGTGTGTCCCTTTTCTGCTTATAAACTAAAACTTGAAGGTGTACCCCCCCCGCCCCTTCTTCAGCCCGTACCTTACCACCACCACCGCTCTGACCAGTTTTTACCGTACACACTCTGTGTCGCCCTTACAACCCCGTCAGACTTTGTACGCCGGGAAATGCACGCGTAAACGTAGTCCTCGGCGCGGACTCTGTCGCAGGGTTTGCATAAATTATCCAGTTTTCGAGTTTCACTACAACTGCGCACATGCACGCGACAGTCGATAAATACGCCGCGGATCATTGGATCCGGTGAGAATTCGGTAAAACGATAGGTAAATAGACGAAACGACGGACAATCGACTTTCACGGTGCAAAAAGAAAATAAAAAGTATTTGAAAGATTAAACGATAAGAGATAATATCGTCAAACGTTATACAAAATAGGTATTCCACGACTCGAACGGGGGCGGCATCTCTTTTAAAAGAAAAATTTACAAAACAAATGGTTTAACATATTTTGATCTTTTTAAGTGAACGGGACGAGTTAAAAACTATATTTTTTACAAGCTATTATTTTCTACTCACAACGTTTCGCGACGAGTTCTTTTTGTCGGGCTACGCGAGATTGACGATGGCGTTTTTTCGGTACTTTGCTACGGGGGCTCCCTTTGATGTCAGGTCGACCGCTTGGCGATCGTCTCGTTTGTTCAGGCAAACAAGTTCGTCTCGGAGACGAGGAGCGTTTACGCGGTCGATATGTCGGCACGTATAGTCGTCCGAGTAACACAATGACCGTATATTATGACCTAATACAAAAATAACGGTTAATTCCGTAAACATTACGACGTTTCTAATAAATGACCCGTACAATTATTACGTAGACTGAACACCCCCATGTGTATTGCCTTTTGCACCGTGAAGGTGAACCATACACTAGTTATTTATATAAATAATTATACATTATTATCTGACGTATAATACGTCTCTAGAAGTGTAGGCGAATTGAATATTTTTACGGAAAACGCGTTCGTCTGTTTCGACCACGACTGCCCGTACTTTCGACTATAATAACATCTATTCACGCGACGCGAGACCGTTTCTGTAAAGGGCTATTTGCCGTTCGCGGATATTATTTTTTTCGACGTCATTTGCCGCGCGCAATGATAGTATAACGCGACGGCGGCAGAGAGCGTATATTATTATATTATCAGACGAAGATGACACGTCGCGACGGCCCTTTGTCCGCGGGTACGGCGACGTGGTATAATAATATGCGAACCCGCTCGTCCTTTGACACCTTTATTCGCGCACGGGGCCGGTCGAATGATATGCCCGTGGCGCGCTCGTGTTATAATTAACAGGACATATTAGTCGGAGCTCGCGTACGTGTATACATATATTACGTATATAATACACCTATGCGAAACGACGGCAGCCATTTGTAACGCGACCGTCGGCTAATAAATTTCGCCCGCGGACGTTTTAATAATCGCCGGCCGACGACTGTACCGCGACGACGGTGATAAACACGCGCGCGTAAAATAATTACCGCGACGATGATAATAATAATATGACGATAATTATTATAACGATCACGAGATTTTCGGCCGCGCACGCGCCCGACGTAACAATTTTTTAATCAACAGTATATACCAGGGATGGAAAACTCAAAGTTACTATTATAAGTCACTTTATTATTCTAATATTTAGAAAATTAAAATCTACCGGGCCAGATCATAGAGAGCAAAATATGCATTTTAAATTAGTGTTTATTCTGTTGTTTATAATGTGAATTTACATCGAATACGAAAAAAAGATTATTAAAAACAATTAAATTAAATATTATAAATAATATTATTATCACTTGTTTAATGTGAGTTTTGAGGATGTGTGACAAAGGATAACGCGGCCAAATCGACTTCTATTTCGAAAACACAAAGTAGGCGACTTAATGTTTCATCTGTAAGACGATTTCTTTGTTTTGATTTAATATGTTTCATATTAGCCAGTTGCCCTGGTATATACGACTACAACTAGTGTATTATTTGTTATTTCGTTTTATTTTATTATTGAAAAGCGCCGTAACAGTAATGATTTTGGTTTTTATTTTTACTACTCTCCGCCGTCTGATGATAATCGTTTCAAATTTCTACCGAACGGTTCGATATTTATTTTACCTTCTAGTGGGTAAATTTTGAAATTATCAAATGGGATGTCCGCTGCACGGCGCGGCGCGGCGTGCAGGTCATCAGCAGACGCGCGAATATCCATCACTACGGGTCGATCCCCGTACTTAGGACTCGGTGCCCTCGGGGACGGTCTAATGATAATATTATCATTAATTATATACACGGTTTATCCGACGACGCAAAGAGCGCGACGATTTTCGTCATCGATTAAATTTATAAAATTATTTACGAAATATTAACGGGCGGTGGTATCGTTATTTCGATCGCCGCAGACCTCTGCTATAATAAACACGTCTTATCGGACATTCGCGCCGCCGTGTCGCCGTCGTCGTACAAAAACGATCGCCTTTTTTAAAACCGATGACAATTTTACTAGGTATGTTTTAACGCTGCCGAACCGAGTCGTACGATAACACACGATATTGTAATTTTGGAAATATTTCATAATATTATAATTGTTGGTTTGAAATTTCGTATTTTTGAAACGCGCGAAAAAGAAACAGCCCTTTGGCACTTTTTGCGCGCACCCCCGAGAGTATTGAAAAATCATATAACGCATCCCCTTTTTCGTTTCGTCGGACATTTCGTTTAATATATACGTAATACTGTAATAATACTAACAATATTATACGTACGTTCCTAGAATACGCACGGCACACGCGCGACAGTCATATAATCTGTGTGACGCTGTTGGCGTGGTATTGTTGCGGCTTATAGTCGGTAATAATTTTTACGCGATCCGGGCGTACTACTATACTGCAGTATAGTCTTCAAGCGCGAGTTTTATTCCGCGTCATTATTATTTTTATTATTATTATTATACTTTACGAGCGTAATAGTGCGCGGCGCGGCGTCGTCGTGTGCGCATAATATTAATATATTATTCGATATACAATAACACGTCCGAAATTCCCCCCCCCCCACCCACATAACCGCACGAATGTAATAACAATAATAAAAAAAAAAAAGAAGGGAATATATAAAGCTAAAAATTTCGAGGAAAAAATAACGGCTGCCGGCGCACAATAAGTATAATAATAATATAACATTTTACGCCTAATACTGCTGTGTGTTACACGCACACAAACAATAGCGTACATTCCGAAAACCTGAAACTATCCACGGTAAAAGTTTCTGTCGTCGTCGTCAAACGAATAATAAAAAACATTGTTTTAATTATTCAAAAAAGTGACATCACGAATAATATTTTGTCGTTTGAACGAAACGAAACGCAAATCCGCCGTTTTACACCGCGCGTCTCGGACGACATAATACAATAACGACATATTATTCGCCTTTTAAGTTGTAACCGCGGCCGCCAGCTTTTACTCTCGAGCGTTCCGTTCTAAACGCGCGCGTACCTTTTCCAGCCGCGGATTTTAAAATAATAATAATAATAATAATAATAATTACCGACGACGGAGAGTTGTTATTCGCAATAACGTCCGTAATAATCGTTACGGAAAAAAAAAAAACAATTAATTGGATTTTATTTAAATTTTTTTCGTTTGAAAAATATATATAAACACATTCGATTTGAATTTATTTTTTTATTATTATTTTTTTTTTAACGCGCACAAAAACCCTGCTCGAAACGAAATAATTACACACTGCGGCTCGAACGGCGCGCGGGGGGGGGGGGGGGGGGAGGGTATACCTGAAAGAAAGAAAAAAAAAACAACCTCTGTTTGCGGTGTTTTTTTTCACAGTCTATTAAGAGTTTTTTATTTTTTTTTTCCACAGACTCGCCGCGGCCAACGACACTAACAAATAACAATAATGATGATTATTATTATTATTATTATTATTGGCATTGCGGTCGCTTTTGGAGTGCGCGCACTCGACCGATAAGCGAGTTTAATTGGTAAATGCTATATGCACAATATGAATTCGCCGAGTACGAACTTGTATGGGATTACCTCGGCGAACATACCGAATCCGGTACTTACCTAAAACTCGCGCGATCTACTAACGCGAATTACCGCAGAACGAGTGCGTATAACTTACGACGACAACGCTATACTATTATAATAATCATAGAATTTCTAAACCAAATATACCGCGCAGAATAATCGATTGCCAGCAATGACGTAAACGCGGGAAATAGATCATGGCCCTTTTGTTTTTTTAACCGTCCCACAAGGTTTTCATGTACGGTTTTAACAATATCACGTCATAGGCAAACATAATCGTCGTAACACGACGTCGTCGAGGTGAAAGATAAAAAATCAATACTGTGACGAATAATCGAACGAAACGCGTCGTCGGCGTCACACGAGCGGTTGTATAGGTAGCACACGCTCTGCAGACGAATAAACGCGGAAATCTTTATACACGTTCGTGACGCGGGCAGGATAACAATATAATATTGGCGACTACGAGCCGCAGGACGACGCGTCGGTCGCTAGCCTCGTCGAGACGGCCAAGTAAACGGAAATCACCGAACCCGGCGAGAGCGAGCGGGTAGTCATGTAATTTCGACCGAGTGGGAGGTAGAAGGAGAGAACGGTAAATCGAAAAAGTAATAGTAGTGTACGAAATATACAAAAAATTAACAATATACAAAAAAAAAACCATTCGTGTAATATTTTACCCGTTGTACTATTAACGATCTAAAGCAGCGGTCGCCAACTGGTGGTGCGCGGTAATAATTTGATGGTCCACAGAAAAATTTGAACATTATTTGTAATGCTATGAGTTTATAATCGTAATTTACGAAAGTAGTGTATAATAATATCGCTGTCTGTAGATTCAGTTTACAACAAATAAGAATAAACGTATAACAATATTGTTTATTTATTTATTATCGCACGTTATAAATTAAATAGACCTAATTTCCAACGACGACGGTGGGTTATTCAAGACATGAGTATAAGTGGTCCGTAGAATTTAGAGTTATGGAATTAGTGGTCCAAAAGGTTGGCGACCTCTGATCTAAAGGGCGTGGTGCATATCCAGTCGCACCGAAAATGGGAGAAAAAAAACGACGAGAAACGTGCTCACCACGCGTGGTCTGAAATTTGGGCTCTTCCTACGTGCGCGCGCGACCGTCGTATTATCACGATGACGTCAAAACTTAATAATTCAGACCGGACGTACGCGCATTATACCGTTTTGTGTGGGCACGCTGAGCCGCGGACACGAATCGCACGCACCGCCAAGCCGCGATCTCGTCCGAAGGCGTAGGGAAAGAAATCCGCTAGTAATATTTTACCACGAGACGTTTCGTCCTCGGGTTAGGTTACTCGGGCGCTGCGGCCCGCTCGGAGGAGACTTGCCCGAGTCTCAAAGGATGCCTCGCGCGCAAAGGATAACGATATTAGTATCGTCGCGGGCGGCGGCGGTTACATTTCGAATACGTGCGCGCATCTCGATGTCGGGGACGCGCTGCAGTCGTATAATATTTGTCCTGCGACCGACGCGTAATCCGTCGGAAAATCCGTGTCCCGGGTACATTATAATATACTGCGACTATTCATAATAAACGCGGGCCAGCCGCCGGCCACCGGCGCGCCGTATATCATTATCTATAACGATGTAATTTAACAAATATATATATATATATATACAAGTAAACCGCGGTAATCCATAATTGAACGATGGTCGCGGATTACGCGCGATCCCGGCGTGTCCTAAACGCGTTTAATCGTCGTGAGGAGCGCAACAGCTGTGGCGGCGACGGGTGCCTTTGGCGAGACCGAAACGCCGCGGCCGTTTCCGATGGCTTAGGCGCGCGCGCGCGCGCGCACGGTTTACGCGTATAATATTACGCGACACGAAAACCCGACGTATATACATGTTTGGAGAGCGAGAGAGAAACGAGAGGTGGCTGGATGTGTGTGTGTAAAAGAGTGACATAGATTCCTCGTGCAAACCTGTGCACATATACAAGGTGTTCCGCGAGAATCGTACTGTTTTCAAAATACTTTTAGAGTGACTAGGTCTCATGGGCGTAGCTAGGATTTCAATCAGGGGGGGGCAGTGATGTAGCCAACTTTAAATCATTAAATCTCAATTTTTTTTTAAAGTATTTATTTATAATATATTATTCATTAATCATTTTTTTTAAATTATAACAATGACAATCGTCTAAGAGTCTTCGCAAAATCTGCCGAGAATTGTCTGTTGCATCTCTTCCTTTTTTTCATCTAGCAGCTTTCTATGCACACTTAATAACGATTAGCTCATAATTCAAATAATCTTTAGATAGACTAATCGATAAAATATAAAACGATTACACGTGTAGATATCACTCGGTCACACTAAACTATTTTTAGACTTCATGTACTTATATCATATTAAATATTTCAATTTTAACGTAAAACTTACACGTGTGGTATAAGAAATACAATTTAGTCTATAGTGCAGGGGGGGGGGCACTTTCCACACTCGCTACGCCCATGCAGTAGGTCTCGTTAAATTTATAAATTAACATCCTGTATGATATATATAATATTATATACACGTATCTCGCGACGAAAGCAGGAGAAAAGTTTTCATTTCTCCAGTTTTCACTGAAAACAAAAGCAGTTAAACCGCCGACGAGCACACCCTGTAGACAGTAGCCGGTTCGCGTGGGCGGGACGCGTTTAATCAGTGCTCGCGATGGATCCTAGCAGACGCTATACGGCGGGCTTAAGAGAGACAGAGAGACGGAATTGAGCGACAGAGTTTATATATGATACCGTCATTCCGCGGAAGCATGCGTATCACGCGGACCAATTGAAGCTGTTTGGGATAATAACGCGTACATAACTGACCCGTATCAGTCATTGTTGTTTTCGACCTACGCAGATAAAACCGTTCGTTTGAAAGCACAGGAGGAGGCGTAGCTGTCTATAAAATATACAGACAAATTACGCGGCCGCCACCATTCCCCTCGACTATTGCCGTTCCATAGATATCCACGACGTGCGTGTGTGCGTCGTACAAATACGCACGATTGTAATAATAATAATAATAATAATAATTCGTTACGAAAATAGCCAATCTCGAAATTATACTCTCTCGCTCTCTCTCTCTCTCGGTATTTCTATTTTTCTTTATATTTTATACTCGTGTGTGAGTGTGTACATAAAGCCGCATATCCGGCGCTAGCGTCCAATGTATTTAATGTCGACCGCCAACGCATTTGTATATAATATAATATAGTAAACGTTTTATCGTCAAAGCCGGATATAAAATCGGCGGGAGACACGTGAGCGCCGGAACAAGAAAATAAGAAAATAAACCGCATCGTAATAAAAGCGCAAAAATCACCGATACCTATGCGGAGAACACCATTTCGGGTTTTAGATTCAGTAATCGCTAATCGTGTACAATTTTCATGCGAACGAATTGATTAAATCGATTACGACAACATTATTTTGCCATAACGGTATATTATTATTGTCATCGAAACCGCGTAAAAACGAATTTCACAACAACAACAAAAAAATCTACGAACAATGTCGTAATTATCACTGATAATAACTCGATCGGATATGATTTTAATTAACATCGATTATAGACGGTTTCGAATATGCTCGATGTGTGCGAGAATCCCGGTTCTTTTTCGCGCTCGCACGGACTCGACAACGGCGCGTATTACCATTAATATTATTATTAAAGTGTAATTAAATACACATTAATTGCGTTCGCAGGACGTTTTCGACGAAACAATAATAATATTATCCGCAAACGCGTGCGTAAACGCACCAGCGATAAATTTCAATATTTCATCGAGCGGGTCACGCCCAGAACTACGAACCGTGCCTGGTTCGTAGTTCGTTTCCCGGAGCAAACAAAAACAGTACGCATAAACAGAGTTTTAATCAAATTTCGAGGAGGAGGCTCCGATTTTTTTAACCGCGCATTTAAATAGAAACGAATTTGCATACGCGAGACATATTATAATATACTACTTAACCAAACTAACCATTGATCTCTGTCGACTCTACGAACACAACACCGTACTAAAAATCTATCAATGATTTAAAAATAAAATTACAAATCGTTCAGATGTAGCATACACCCAGTGGAGGAGCCTTCAACGATTTAACTAGAAAAATTACGATTTAAAAAATTAAACCAAAAACCTCATAAAAGTTTATTTTTAGTTATAAAATATGTTATACTACTCGATAAAGTCATTGAAGTCGAATTTTCAACTCGAAATGCGTATGAAAATAAAACGAAATTTCTACCGGGTATAGAATTTAAAAAACGTAATTCTGTTTTGATCGAATTAATATCCTAATTTTACAATTAATTTAATTATAAAAAAAAAATTCTTCAAAATTTATAAAACTCTGTCCTAGCAATCGAGCCTCCGAATATCTAGTTCCGCCACTGCGTACACCGATTGACATTGATGGTATGACTATTGATTTGACGATAAATCGTGCAATATCGAACGTTAAAATAATAAAAGTATAGTCGATATTGTGAGAAAAAAAACTCATTTGACTCAAGCCCCGATAACCTGGTGCCGGATCTCCGCGAGACCGTAAAAACCGCGCGGGCGAAATCGTTTTCGTCAAAACGAGAGACGAACGAAAAAAACAAACCGGCCCGAACGAGGTAAATACGTATAAACGAGACGATTCGCGTGGGAAACAATATATTATTATTACAATGGTGTCGCGGGTAGTACGACGCGCGAGCGCCGGACGGGAAACCGTTTTGTAACGCGCGTTCAACCGCGGCAAAGCAAATAGTTTTTGCTTTTGTCTCGAACGCCGCGCCGCCGTATCCATAATAATATGCACGGGGCATACGACGCGGCTTCTCGTATTGTTTACGAGCCGAGTGAGTACGCGAACTGAAAAACAATCGTCGCGCACGGTAGGTACACGCGCGCATCCCGACAAATGCACTGCCGCGGATGCATCTCCGTCGCCGGCGCGCCCCACATCGGAAAAGTCACGCGCGATTGATGTCTCCGGATTAGGCGACGGGAAACCGTCCAAGTCGACCGTACTATAATAACCACCGGTGTGTTAATAACCACACATGTTATTGTTATACTGACCCGACCGTCGTGGTCGAAACGGAAACGTCCCGAAAGCGAATTGAATTCGAGTGGCTTCGGTCGGACAAAGGGGTAATAATAATAATTAGACCTAGGATTTTGGTGACTTTTGCATTTTTTTTTCTTCGAGTGCTATACGATTCTAACCAAAAACTAAATTTGTTTCGCGATATAACAATGTAGAATATGTAATTTTTATTTTCCATTTTTTTTCCATTTTTAAGGTCATTTTTACGTAATATTACAAATATTACGTTCATTTTTTAGAGTTTTTAGGTCATTTTTGCACTTTTGTGTATTTTTTAGGTCATTAAAATCCTAGCTCTAATAATAATATATGTGAGCGACGATAAAAATTATTGGAAAAAAAATTCGAGCGTTTTTCATCAATGCGCGCGCGCGCCCTCGATAACGAACGAGGAAACTTCAAACAGTTTTCTTACCGTACGGAAACGTCACTCGAACGGTTTACAGCGGAGTTTCCGAATACGGACACGCGTATTTTAATACAAATGGGTCGTGCGACGGCTTTCGCACGCGTGTTTTATAATACGATTTATGATTACGTCAAGTGTGTAATTTCGGTCGGGCGAAAAATTTATATAAGCCATTGTTCCCCGAAAGATATACGCGCGCGCGCGCGGTGGGAGACGTTTTCTTTCGAAGAAGGGGGGGGGGGGAAATAAATATTTAAGAGATCGTATTTATGTATTACATAAATATACTTGATAACTTATACTATAAAATACTATAATAATATAGTCAAAATGATCAAATATATCGATTGTATAATACGCAAAAATCACGGTTTTTTTTTACGGGGTGGTAAAAACATGATTTCGCTACCTCGTGGAAAAAAAGTAGGTACTATCGACGCCTACGACCCCCGTTACTTATCTATAGACTGTATGATAAATAAAATCGGTACTACTTACGGCCTGGCGGCGGGTCGCTGTTGACGACGTTCGTATTGGCTCGTGAAGTAAGTGGTGTGAGTTCAGTTACAGATGCGAAAGTCACTCGTTAAAAAAAACTCGATTAAAATCGAAATAAAAAAAAAAAAAAAAAAACCCCGATTAAAATACGACGACAAGTCGTCGACGAGATAATTAATAAAGTTTGACGACACACTATTACGGAGAAAAATTAAAACCGCGATGTCGAAAAACGAGAAGGACTTTCCGAAACCGTCGTCGACACTAGACTGATCGTCTGCGCGCTGTGCGCTGTCGCTCGATGGGTATTGTTCGCGTTGCGCGCGCTGCTCGGTCGTCGTTGGTCGGGTGGCGCGTGCGGTTAGGTTAGGAAAAATTTATATAAGCCATTGATCCCCGAAAGATATACGCGCGCGCGCGGTGGGAGACGTTTTCTTTCGAAGAAGGGGGGGGGTCCAGGGAAAAATAAATATTTAAGAGATAGTATATTTATGTATTACATAAAATATATACTTGATAACTTATACTATAAAATACTATAATAATATAGTCAAAATGATCAAATATACGAGCACGCACGTATATAAATATAATATGTAAATAAATATAATCGGTACTACTTACGGCCTGTCCGGCGGGTGGCTGTTGACGAAACTTCGGCGTTCGTATTGGCTTGTGAAACAAGTGTAAGCACACAGATGAAAAAATCACTCGGTAAAAACTCGATTAAAATCGAAAGAAAAAAAAAAATCACGATTAAAAGTCGTCGATGAGATAATAATAAATAATAAGACACTATTACGACCGTTACGGAGAAAAATTAAAACGTCAAAAAAAAAAAACGAGGAGAACTTTCCGAAACCGTCGTCGACACTAGACTGATCGTGCGCGCGATGTGCGCTGTCGCTCGACGGGTATTGTTCGCGTTGCGCGCGCTGCTCGGTCGTCGTTGGTCGGGCGACGCGTGCGGTTCGGCCGTGTTACCCGCGCAGAAATTGCACCGGCTCTATCGATTTCATCACACCGATTTCTATCGTGTGTTATTACTATTGTTACATAATTATGTATTCACAACGAACACATCTTATATAATAATTAGACACTTACTGATGTGTTCGTTCTACTTTTCCGGTGCGAAAACGACGATTTTTTCACGAGGGTGGTGGCAAAAATATGATTTTTCTACCTCGCGAAAAAAGGCGGGGTAGTGGTCGCCAAGGACGTAACCAGGATTATGGGATAAATTTACGCCTTCGTGAGACTTTTTTTCGAATTAGTGTTCGAATTGAACCGGGGGTGGGGAGAGGGAGCCAGTGCTCTATACTTCTGTTACATTTTTCGATTACCATAATTATAAAAGTTTTGAAGTGTAATTCACTCGTTAATCTATAAATATATATATATAAATGGAGACAAAAAATTGGAAATTGAATCAGTTGAGAACGGCTGGGCCGATTTGGCTCAAATTTTTTTTAAATGATAGAGAATGTCGGGGAGCGGGTTTATAGCATAAATTATGGAGAAAATTAACCCTAAGGGGGTTAAAAGGGCTAAAAATGGAAAAAATCCTGAGTCAATGGAGCTTTGTGGTATTAAATTTTGTCAATAGTTTCATTTAATATAGCAGAGGCCCCATGGGAAAGGATTTTCCGAAATTCGACCCCTAAGGGGGTTAAAAGGGGTAAAAAGGGTGAAACTAGAAAAATTCGCCTGGCTGGAACTGTTGGAGCTTTGAGTATGGAATTTGGGCAGCAGTTTCGTTTTATATAGTGGAGACCCCATTGGAAAGGATTTTTCGAAATTCGACACCTACCGGAGTTAAAAGGGGTAAAAGGGGTAAAAATGAAAAAAAAACTGATAAAATAAAAAGTTATACTGTACACGGGCGATGCCGGGTTATTCAGCTAGTTTCCTATATTATATAACACGTAAGAGTATTTTTATTTTTTTCGTAAAATACAAAAACAAACCATATTAAGTACATTGAAATATTATTGAATCGACAACATATATTATTCACATATTATTAGTGTTATCGAATTAAAATATTATTTTTTCGGCTTAGAACACATTTATTGTCTGTCGTTGTGGACGGTTATAGCCTTCTTGTTGGCTACCCCTGTTGCAAACATATAAAGTATATTAATATACACTAAAAACATATTATTTTCCAATTCATATAATCGTGCTTCGTAAGCTATGACGCAATCGGTACAATGAGAAAAAATTATTATTTGTAAATTTATTTATGCGCGCGAGTGTGTACGCTCGGTACCGAAACTCTAGTAATGAGTCAAAGCTGGTCGTCTATATCACTGGTTCCCAAACTGGGGGGCGTGTACCTACACATTGCTGGGGAGGCGCAAGCAGTTATTACGAAATACAATTTTTATTGATTAAATTATTTTTATTTTAAAATGTAGGGAAAATATGAAAAATTATAATTATTATTATCATCAATAAAATTGAATTCGTCCCGGATATTTTATAATTTCTTCGTAAAATACACAAAAAAGTGATATATTTTTCATGTTATAGAAGGTGGTGGGGGGGGGGGGGGGGGGCGCGCGAGAGTTTCGAAAATATACAAAGGAAGGCGTAGAATAAAAAAGATTGGGAACCACTGGTCTATATGGTTTAGAAAAAGGAATAAAATAGAACGATACCTCGTCGCGATACTTAAAAAAATGACTGAAATACCATAATTTTCTTTTACGCCGCCGTGCCGTCATATTTCACGTTTTATTCTTGAAAATAAATTCCGAATTATGTCTAACCACACACACACACACACTCTCTTTCTCTATCTGTGCATCTCTCTTTCGGTCCATTCGACGCGTACGCGCGTATACGCGTATATCGTTGCATAAAACGCGTTTTGTGCGCAAAAGAATAGGTTTTCGCCCGGCAGTGACATAACTCGGGTGCGCCCGGAATTACGCTTATGATGAATCATCTCCTTGCGAGTAAGTAACGACGTACAGGAGGTTCTTCGCGACTTGACGACGAGTGGAGCGCGGCGGTATGGTACACTTTTGTGTGCGCGCGCGCGCAAAAATCGCATGATGGATGACCACGACGACCTGTTTTGTTACCTCCGAGTAGATGTAATATCGCCGCCGAATAATAATAACGTATATACGTTCGTAATGCGATTTCCATGCCCTGAAAAGGAACGCGCGAGACTGGCAACGATTAAAATTACTACACACATACACTCGTAATACGTATAGAAGTACTCTGCGGGAGTCGCAGAGACAGTAGCGCGCTATGATATTATCATCGTACATTATGTCTGTTGATCATCGATCATTCCTCTCTACGCGACGCGATAACTCGTCGAAGGACTTTTTTTCCCCATCAACAGACATTATATAATGTCTCGTCGTGATTTTCCTCCGCATAATTTCCACGAGTTCTGCGTTTCTGAAAACATAATATTATATTCGCGCCGCCGTGCCGCGTAATTATTTCGCTATGACGAAACGCGGTCTCGACAACGTCGTACGACTGACGGGCTCGGTCTCTGCGGACTTTTCGTCTGCGAACGGTCTGTTCTCACGCCGCCGTCGTCGACGGAAACCGAGAACGGATTCCAAACTCCAGAACTCTGGACGACCCGGACTTACCGATCGTTTCGTCGAGGATATCGCACGCGAGCACTTCGTGAGTTTCCCCATCGTCGCCGTGTCTCTTCTGTTTTTCAAAAACAACATTGTAAATCCTCACGACGACATTATAAGGACGCACATTTCTTCGTATAGTATCAAATTTACCTTTCGCTATATTGATTAATTTTTTCCAAAATCACTCGACTCGTGTTCACTAGTGTCCCGTACGATTAGCGTGTAAATAAAAAAATACCACGATCAACTGTAAAAGTTCACTCGAAATGTTTCGTCAATATTATGGTTAAATAATAACTTTCCTTTACCTTTTTTCTTTTAGTTGATTATTTTCCCGACGTAAACACGCAAATATTCATATAGCCAATTCACTCAGCTTCTCTTGCCAAATTGCCCCACTTTTACACTTTTAATCTTATCATTTTTTTTTTTTATACCTGCACAAGCCCTTTGATTGGAATGCCGAGAAATCCCCCTTCCCGTCGTCGCCCTCTTAAATACGTCACTGCAGCGCAGACCTTTCGCGGACCTTTGACAAATACTCGCGTCGCCGCCGTGCTCGTGATAACGCCAACCCGCGCGTTTCGTCGTGTCGCGAAACAAGTGTGTGATTACGAACAAAAAAAAAAAAAGAAAGAAAGTTTACCCGAGCGTGTACATTATAATATTATAATATGACGCGTGTGTGCGAACGCTGCGCGAGAGAGGCGTTTCGCGTACACCTCAAAGGTCCGCAGCGGTGGTCGCGCGCGACCCTTGTTACTTGCGAGCAAAGCTCTTGATAAACCCGTAGATTGACACACGTGGCCCTCGACGCGGGAGGTTAGGGGACCTTTTGTTCGAACTCGTATTTTCGTCCTCGACGACGACGTCCAGAACTACCCCATTACATTAAGGACCTATTATTTTGCGTCTTATTATTATTCCATACGTTCCCCGTTCTCCGTCGGACGAACACGAGACGAACGACGCACACACACACATGTTTAAATATACCATTTTAAACAGATGCGTACATACCTTACTATAATACTCGCGATTCTTATTCATCCTCGAACGTTGATTTTTCGGTTATATTATCCGAGTGTGTTTTCCTTTTCCGCGTGTCTGAAATTCCGCCGCGCCACGAGATTAATATGACGTGTATAACACGGCCGGTTGTCTTACGCAAAACGCGTATTTCACACTTTCAGCGCATAATTTATTCATCGTTGCGCATTCGATCTTTCCGTAACTGCCAAAAATATACTAAATTTGTGTAAGGCTGCCGACGACGTTGACCGAAAATAACACGCGATGAGCTTCGGTAGTCGTCTAGATCCAAACAGAGTTCGTCACGTGTTGATAAAATATAATATGTCTTCCGTTCTTCACGTTCGTATTGTTCTGACGAAATTCAACTGATATAGAAACAATATGCATTTTTACTACTATGAAAATCATTCGCCGCCGACGGAAACATTCTCGATAAACGTTTCGTGTCCGTTTATTAGCACCCGATTTCATTGCGACTGTTGTATCGTCACGAATGTTACGCGTCCGAGCCACATTTATTTGAAGTCGTTTTTTTGTCGACAGTAATATTCGGCTTACAGTCGTAGTCGGGTGCCGAAAGTAAAAGGAAAAGCGTCGCGTTATGGCGGCGGCGATACGTTTGACGACGGAGTTGTTGCATTTCTCCCGCGGAGACTTGAACGAGTTTCGCGGGGGATGGGGGAAGGAGGTTAGGTCAGATTAGTCGCCGAAATCCCTCTCTCTCTCTCTCGTCCACCACCACAAGTCACTACAGTGTCGGACAGTAGACGTTTCGCGACACTCGCCCGACCCACATAATATCGTTTTGACGACGACGACGATACGACACACCTCGCCATAACGCATTCGCACGACGATAATACGCGTCCGCCCGTTTCGTAAAATATATCGTTCCGTAGACGACTCGTGTAGAGCAACCCGCGGTTGTCTTATCTGCTTTGACAATATATTCATACTCGTAGTATTATACAATCTATATATATATATTATACCTCGTCGTCGACGTTCGATTCCATTACACGAATCCGGTGGGTTATATACGCTATTATATTATACATACCTGCGCGCGTATGTAATATGTATGTTTCTCTCTCGTCTGTTTCGCACGTTATATTGATTTTCGATTCGTATGTTCGCCTCCGTACGCGGCCAAAGTTTTACTTACAAAACAATAGAAACGGTTTGTTATTACGAGAGTGGAAAAAAAATAATACGCGACGGTGTCGTCGAGTTTTCGTTTCGGTAATGAATTATTCCGTCATCGCGTCTTCTCCGTCACCGTGAGCTCATATATTGCACAGGCCTGTAGATGATAGTATATGTATTATTTATTTATTTATGTATAATAAACGGGTATTAAACCCTTTAGAAATTAGAAAAAATATAAGTACAGTGTTGCTTATCTTATAACATAATTAGACACGCAATAATGATGTAAAATTATTTGTAACAATGGAAATAGTTATTTCTTATTACGTGTGACACGCGTTGTCGGTGGAATCGAGAAGTGATCCTATATCGATAAAATAATAAAAAAAATACGACGAATTAGTAAACCCCGACCTCGTTACAATATAATTTTAGATACTGGAAAAAATCGACAGGACAGTAATAATATTATAGACACGAGTTTTGTTCAATACGTATTTGTTTTATTATTTTCATATCCATACTCTTGTTATGAAGTTTCGATGACTCTAAGCCTCGTTACGACCGGGCGCAATATTTATGACATTATCACAGTAAACTATATTGTAGTATTATTCACTACGAGTACGCGCGACAAATTTTTACTCTCAAACAGTCGTTAATATTGTAAATATATATTATTACGGCCGTACACTTGAAAAACCATTAGGACGTGTACGTACGCGCCGGTAGCTAACCTTTTACGTCATAATGGACTGTTAATGAAACGTTAATGTTTAATATTTCAGCTTTAAATACAATGTTTATACAAAATGTATAATTTTCAGCTAGTTTACATAATTCCCGGCGTTATTATTGCTGCAGGTGGTACACTTTTGTAATGCCCGAAAACTTTGAATATTTCATAAAGTGTATCGGACGTTTTCCGAACCACGGCGTAGTAAAGCGATATTAAACTGCAAACTCTTTTCGCAGCGTAAAACACTTAAAATTTACAATACAATTTTCGAGCAGTGTATTTCGCGTAGTCAACGTTATATATTATATAATATATTTATGAGAAAAACAATAGGCGATCGAAAAATACCAATCGAATCGCATTTGTTCCGGTGCGCGGTCGAAATCTAATGACTCGTTACAAACGGACGTCCGTTGTTCGTTTTTAGCTTTTACTCGAGACGACGACGTCGTGCGCTCGCAACGTAAAAAATAAAATACCTCGTTCGCCAACCCAATCAACTCACGAGCCTACCGATAATGCCGATGACGCGGGTTTTCAGTTCTTTTGTTTGTTTTGTTTCTTAAGATAATTATGTCGATCGAGTAAACCTTGAATCTATTTATCCGTGTATTCATACACATATAGTACGTTTGATAGAGTTACGTCGGAATTATTATTATTTCTTTTCTTCGGTCCTTTTTTTCCTCCCATTCTTATTCCATTAGACGACGAGATTTCGTGCGCGCGCGCGCCGTCTACTACCTACTCGTCTCTTATACGTATATCTACTACACCCGCGCGTCGCAGACCGCTCGTATAAAATAATGAAATTAAAACAGAAAACTAGGAAATTGAATCGAAAAATGCTCGATGCGCTAATGGAAAAAAAAAAAGGAAAAAAATGTTAATCGAGTTATCACAACAAAGCTTAAGCAGCTCGGGCGTCCGAATAAAAGTCGCTCTTTCCCGTCCGTCCGGTCGGTGATTTTTTTCTCCTTCTCTCTCTTTCTTTCTTTCCATATACTTCCGTCGCCGCCGCCGCCGCCGCCGACGTTATTATTAAGGCGACGGGATGTAATCTGGTTAGGACCTAAGTTTTCGTTCGCCCGGCGTCCGTCTCGACGTTATATTATATTATATTATGTGAGTCGAGTGTTTTTTTTTTTTTTCGTCTACGAGTCGCGAGTTCGTCTCTCTCGGAACCGACGACGATTCGAGAAACTAACAAATCCTCTGGCGCGGGGCAACGCTTCGCGCGATCGCGATCGTCGTTATTATTATTATTATTATTATTTTACCCACCTACGTAATTTTATCATGTCGCCGGGGCCATAAGAGCGTTTCCGTGTTTTTCGCCGACGCGACGCGTTAAATGATTGACAAGAGTCTGTCTGTACCGCGCCGCCGCCGCCAGCTGCGAATACAAATGGTCGTATATTAGTAACCGCACCGCTAGTGGCAGTGGTATATACCACGGTGTTTTTATATCATACAAGTAAGTCGTCATAATGTCATCCGATAATCCGTCAGAAAACTTTCGCTCTCTCCCGCCGATAGCCATTTCGTTTATTAGATATTCGTTTTAGGAACCGCAGACCGTTCGGAAGGAAACTGAATCGCGGACATCACTTCATTTTATAATCCTTCGGCACTCTCGAGCTTTATTGCGATTTATCATATGTAAATTCGTATAATAATCGTTTTGGACTAGCTGTTTGGAATTTGATAAGAAACGTGCACTCCGTTTTTATTAAAGACAACGCCGCCGCCACCGCGCCGCGCCGATTCGAATTCACATAATATTTGCATGTTTGTAATTTTCAATAATATTTTTTCATAGTTTATATTTGAAAATGTATTTTCGTCAGATTACACTTGAAATGAAAAAAGCGATAAACTTCTCGTAGTATATTAAAATATAATAAAGTAAACTATTAACGGTCCACCGTAAATATCGATCGAATTATAGGTTTGAAGGGTCGTCTCATATTATTCAATAACTACGCCATTGGAAAAGTAACGAGGTAATAATAATTTCAATGAATTTTTTATGCATTTACTTTGTAACTGTTAAATCTTTTTCTTTTTTCTTTTTTTGTCTATTTTATGCATACATGTAACTTTTAAGTACATACTCGAAAATGTATGTGAGAAAATAAAAACATATTTCATACAATATATTCTAATATTTTTAAAAGCATATTTTAAAGGTTGTTTTTTTTTTTTTTGCGAGTAATCTAATCCATTACCTAATTATTATTGAAAAAAAGGCGTACTCACATTAGTATATAGATGTGGGCGGAAAGAGTCGTAATAACTCGATCCTAACCGAATAACACAAATCAAAATCCCAAACTCGAACGTATAAAATTAGATTGGAAATGTTTTCGTTATTGTTTTGAGTTTTCCTTTTTCGCACTCGTATAATATTATTGTTATTTGTTTCGCGTTCTTAAACACGATAATAATTTGGTTCGACTACGTCATAGATTTGAATTTTCAATCCGCATTCGCATTTATTATGACACCGCGCTGTCAGATCGATTCGATTCGCGTTCGGAGCGATTTCCTCGTACGACGAAACGGTTCACACTGTCGGTCGTGCGCTGACGACTCGTCGCGTCACCGGCAGCAATCGCCGCTCTGATCGCGCGGCTGCTGATACAATGTAAATTAAATATAGTTGGTTTTCCTTGCGCGATCGCGGTCGGCGATTTAAATTGGTTCGCGCCGCGATCGACTTGTTGTTTTGATAATAATAATTATTATTATTATTATACACCATATGCAATGTTATCATTTCTGTTTGAACACTTGTTGACATCGGATATTCAAACATGAGTTCTGCAATGGTCAAGTTTACCAAGGATCAAGACGAGATATCGGTTGAATGTGTAGCCAATAAACACCTCCCAATTTATAATCCTGAAAATAGGGATCATAAGGATTTGAATATACGAGATGCCAAAGCAACTCATCGTCATCTTCTTCGTCTAGTAAAATAATTTTCAACATTTCTTTATCGACTTATCCGTTATAATAATTTTCAAAACCAATAGCACTCCACCGTGAACTTCGCACTTGAAAATATCGAATACGACTAAACTCGAATAAACCAACATGACGCGTTCGCGATCGCGCAAGGGAAATCGTACCTTAAGGATTTTGCGATTTTTCGGTCGTCGCGGAGTGCGCCGACGACGACGACGACGACGGTTAGATTCGGCGATACCTCGATAGCGGCGGCGGCGGCGGCGCAGCTGAGACACGATAATCTCGACGTTCGTTAACACCTCGTGCTTGGCGAACCCCGTGACGATCGCCGTGCCGCAGGGACGATTTCGCGCCCCCATTAAATCCTAACGATCTGCGGCCGACGACAATAACGTACAATCGGTCGCGAAAATAATTGCGTTTTGACATCATAATATATTATTATAACGCGCGTACGCGTTCCCGACGGCGGAAAATCTATGCGCGCGAGAAAACACACCCGCTGTCTCCGCGGAACGATTAGAAGTCGCGCGCGTGTCCTGCGGAATCTCGTAATATTAATAATAGTACGTCGTCGCCGCGCAGTCCCCGGGGCAGCGTCTGTGGCGTCGAAAGTTTTCAACGCGTTTTATCGGGTCAACTGACTTTGGGATTCACTACGATGATAATAATTATTATTTGACGCGCGCGGTACTGTCTATTGTATTGGTTCGTTTGACGTAAGATTATGGCGGCGGCGGCGGCGGCGCGCATTATGGAATCGACTTCGAGTACGGTTAACTAATGACATAGGTCGCGTCCAAAACTGCTGTTCGCGTACAATGAGTTGTGAATTAAATATGCTAAACGCCCGCCGCCGTAATGTTTTGTTATCAAACTCCAAAACTATATATATATATATGTATGTACGTATATATCGTACACGCGCCCTAGACAATAGACGTAAATTATTGACATTTATTTCATTTTTAGGTCAGATGCGGGGACGATGAACTCGATTGTCCCGGACGGTTTGAAGAAATCGCCCGTCCCACTCGAATATTTTCGTCTCGTCATTATCACATTATCGTTTATTTATTTCGTTTCGCCGTGTGTTGTCCAAAGTACACGGTAAATAGTTGGAAATAAAAAACAAACCATCGTAAAGACAGTCTATTCTTGCCCCTCGCTCCGACTCTTCGTTATTCTGTTCTAGAGTTGAAAACTTTTTTTTATTAACGCAACTCTCGTATTTTGATATTATAATAATATAATAACGCGTTTCTGCGCTTTTGTCTCCGACGCGTATAATTCACAAACACTGCATAACTTGTATTATCACCGTTATTATTATAATAATATATTTATGTATATATTATTATTATTACTGTACGCGTTCGGTAGGTAGGTACTTATTAAAAAGGCGATTCCGTTTGATTTATATTTGTAAAACGAAATCACTTTTGAACAATGACCCTTATTCATTTGCATTTTAATACCTACAGCGAATTATTCCGAAAATGTTTGTCTCAGAATATTATTGCAGCAGATATCGAGTAAATGGTTTACGTAATATTATACATAGCCAATTATTTTAAATGGCCCGGTATTCAAAACGCCGAGGATATGCGCGTAGAGATGAAAGAAATATTTTATCTCCTTCGTATTTTTCCCCTTTGAAATATGCGCGCGCCGTTATGTTTAATAATATTTTCGATCGTAAAGCCAACTACGACGAAGCGTAATATTTTTAAAATGCACATACCAAGTAATTATTATTATTATATTATAATCACGACGTTCATTGGCGTATAATCGCACGCGGACGTCGTGTCTCATAAATGTGATTATCAAAATTATATAATCAAATTTTCGACAGCATAAAAACGCTCAGATTATTAAAACAAAACGATTATTAATATTAAACGTCTCGAGCGATAGGTCGAAACGTACACCGACACAGTAGCTAACGGTTAGCGATGTAGTACTAAATAGGTCGAGTGATGCAACTTTATTCGACGAGAGAGTGACCTATTAAAACGATAATAAAATAATATAGTTGTCGAACACACGCGAGACTCTTTAATACGCGAATTCGGAGATCGGTTGAAAAAAAAAATCGTAGGTTTCTATTAATTTTCCAATCTTCTGTCAGCATCGCGTTTCTTGTTAAAAATCCAACTCGAGTATACGATTCGCGCGTACATTTTACGTTATATATATATAATATAATATATTATACACGTTTGTTTTTATTAGTTCGATAAGTTTCTTCGACTTTGAATAAATCGCAAACTCGATAATACGTATTAAATTTAAATGAAAAAAAAAAAAACTGAAGAAAATATAAATATCTATTGCCCACAGACGTCTAGAAGAATTAATTTTATTTACCGTACCTATTATAATCGAGTCGAGAGTAGATTTATTTCAGTTTACATTTTTATACCGACACGTATTGACCCGAAACAAATCAATTACGTTTTTGTTTTTTTCATTTTACGTACACGACGCGGATACGAAAAGGTTCGCCGGGTTATATATACTCGTGTATATATTATATACGATTAGAATACGAAATCGTTTCCTCGCCGTCGTCGTCGTCGTCACGATAACGACGATGCGGTGAAAAAAAACAAAAAAACAAACCCAAATCGAAAAGTCGGCTTCGGGCGCGTCGTGTACGAATATTCGTGACGGATTATTATTATTATTATTTAAGGGATGACATAATATTATTATATATCCAAATGCATGTGTAACGAGACAACCGATGTTGTATGTTTTACTCGGTGTGTGATATACGTATACATGCTCTTTATTTAGACAAAGCGAAAAGAAACTAAAAGTGACTAATGGTTCGTAACACGGAAATATGAATGACACGTATACGTACAAACGTCGAACTTCGTCGGGTTCGATTCGCGCGAGGATTACGCCAGCGAGCGGCTGTCGCTTTATCCTTCCCCCCCCCCACACACGCGCGCTTGCATTGAAGTTTATAATATTATTTCGTAAGTTCTCCGACGCGTTTTACGTTCGTACAAAGACGTATATTATACGCGACATGGTATACCGCCTGTACGCAATATCGGTTTTTTTTCCCCCACACTGCGACGAGCGTTTTCTCCAGTTCGATCTTCGGTTTTTTTCGCTGTCACGTTATCGAATGCGAATCGATAACCCTCAACTACACTGCGCTGCACGCCGCCGTCCACGTCGATCTCGAATGATGGAATCCGTCCCGGAAAGATTCCGAGTATAATATGTTTTTCGTACGACCGCGCATAATCTCCCGTCCACTGTCCGAGAGAAACGACGACGCGGTGAACTCTCGTCGTCTGATGAGATGATTAGATGCCAATAGAACCTTATTATTGATTATACGATATGCTCCGATGCTGTTTTCTTGTGGTTATCTGGTCGGCTATTCCAGTGTGACATATTCTTACGCCTTTTCAGCCTCGTTACATATTATTAATAATATGACACGAAATTCGATTGCGATGCAAATATAAATATTTTCGTCAGTTTCTTGAGTCAGACTATCTACCACTGGACGTGACAACGGAATGGAAAAAAATAAATAAATACGCTAACCGATATAAAAATTCTATTCGCAATGAACGAACGTTAAGTTTAAATTTGATTTTCGTGCTTAACGAAATGTTTATGAACGCGAGGGGAAAAGAAAAAATTGAAACACGTACCGCATATATATTAAAAAACCAATTCACACGATAAGATTGCAATTTCCTTTGTGCGGTCTATTCTCTTGGAAATTTATTACAATAATAATACGGCGCGGGTCAGAGTAAAAACCGTTTCAAAGGTCCGGTCTGAAGAATTTTCCAACTCTACCCGGAGAGCGATTGTTTAAAACATCGCGTCGTATATATCGGACTCAATCGATATCGTTTTTTCAATCGTAATATTAAACGTTAAAATCTCCGTTTCGTCGTCGTCGTAATTAATTATATTTTCGCAAAGTCAAACCCATGCGTTTGGGCTTGTAATCGTTATCCACTGTTGATAGTGCTCGGAGTCGAGACGACATTTCTGCCGTCGTCGCCGATAGAACGTAACGATATCGTCGGAAATCAGACGCTGCGCGCGCGTCGCTGAAATCGATCGGCGAATATTATCCCACGAGTGTGTAGGCCCGGAAACAACGGGGGGGAAAAAATACCGCTCGTTTGCTATCCAAAAACGTACGTGTTAGTTACGATCAAAGTTTTGTATTGAAAAAGTTTTCCGATTTTCTAATAAGTTCGACCCGCGCTAGCGATTGTTTCCACCGTGTCGTACGATCTCTTAATTTTCCGGCCGAGTCGACGACCCGTGCCGCGGAGGCGTTCTCGCTCGTTCCGCATACGTAATATCGATTTCAATACGACCGAGCAAACAATAATAACAACCGCGCGACGCGGTAAACAATGCGAACGGGAGACAGAAACGGGCCGGGAAACGATCGTTTTATCGAGAAACGACACTCCTCCAGAGGTTACGAATTAGAGGCTTTCTTCTTTCTTTTTTTTTTTTCGCAATCATCATT
Source organism: Drepanosiphum platanoidis (assembly GCA_948098885.1). Classification (NCBI taxonomy): domain Eukaryota; kingdom Metazoa; phylum Arthropoda; class Insecta; order Hemiptera; family Aphididae; genus Drepanosiphum; species Drepanosiphum platanoidis. The sequence continues at coordinate 4,897,205 of OX402537.1, read as the reverse complement.
TCCATAAACGCGCGTTTCGTTTCAACAAAAGGACGTATTTTACGCGTACGCGTACGAGGCTATATTATTATTATAACGCGATCGTTACGGCGAAATATTTACAGTCCGGGTTGATTAAAAAAACAACGTGTGGAATAAAAAAAACCCGACCCGCGGACGTTTCTTTTTTACGCGATACTCGACGCGGCCGCGCATTGTTCACCTTCGGCTTTTGATTCACAACAAACGGGCGTATTATTGTGTGCGCGAAGAAGAAGAAGAAGAAAAAGTTTCGCCCTCTCAAGTCCTGATAATGCGCCGGCTGAAACTCTCGGCGCGCAACTCCACTTTTTAAGTGGCCGGCGAATCGAGAATTACAGGACGCCATTTACAGCCCCGCGCACGCACACGCGGACACGCACATTAAATCCCGCCTGCCGCCGAAGGTCGAAACGGACTTTTATATAGAGAGAGAGAGAGATACGAGATTTTATCCGACCTGCTTTGGAATTAAATATTTCGCTAACGCGCGGAGAGGAGACGCGGAAAATCCGTCGGATTGTTATCGGTCACGCGCCGGCGGCGGCACACTCGGCGGTAAAACCTAATTAATGATTATTTCCGCCGGCAGCCGCTCTCCGCCGACGACAATAATAATATCGTACATATTTCAATAACCGCGGCGATTGTCGTCGGTTACACGGCGACGGCGACGACGTAGTCCTGAAAAAAAATACTCGAGAAAAAGGTCGATTCGAGGGGGCGAGCGGGCACGATTATTTCGTATTTTTTAACGCGACAGAGTGTCGAAGAACGATTAAAACAATCGACAATGTTTTAAAGAGATTATCATCAACACAACGACGAAACCGCGTGTAGTATCGTTTTCCACGGTTATTAATGGCCGCGAATACGAAATCACGCCGGCGCGGCGCCTCGTCGGAAATCTCTCAATATTTATAAGCGACTTGAGACGCGATTATTTGCGAATTGTATTCATATTTTCAATGTGAAAAGAAAGTCGCGCGCGCGCGCGTACGTTTTGCCGAAATAAAAATTGCATTTATTCACCACAGCGCTCCGCGGCCGCAATAAAGTATTCTGGAAAATATTATTCACCCCAGGAAAATTGGCAAAATAAGAGCGAGATAAAATTGGATTTTAAAGTATGAAGGATTGTCGCGAAACTTTGGTCAAAATGAAATTCACTGTATATAAGTATATTCCGCCGCAGTTGTTATTTCGGGTGGTTCGTTTATTTTTCTTATCTTTTTTTTTTTTTATTTATTTTTTATTTGCCACTCTCCGCCTCGAACGCCGGGCGGCGCGGCGGCGTCAACTCTGTTAACCTTAATCACGTGCGTGGTTCAACGAAAATTCAATACCGCACAGTCAAAATATCCCCTTGGAAATCTATTCCTTTTTCGAAAAAAAAAAAAAACTTTTATGATGGTAAAAAGAAAAGTAAAAAAACCCCATAAATCTCTTGCGCGTTGGGTATTGCCTATACTGTATTGTATATATATGTCTCGAGACGCGCGCGCGCGCGCGCGGTCACGCCGGAGGATGAATTATAAAACCGCGTTATCGCATTTAGAATCGATTTTAATCGATTTCGAGAGGGTTTCGTATTTTATTTTTTTTTTTGCCGGTAGAAAAACAAAAGAGAAATTCCGAAAACTTTGTGTATACATTTCCACCGCAATGTGCATACAATATTTATGTCCGATCGAAATAATACTTTACTAGAAATAAAACTATTAAAACTGTTTAGAACATTTTTACATTCCGGTGAGGAAATAAATCTATTTTTCGGAATAGAAAACAACTCGCGAAACCAATGGACTTCCGACTCGGAATACGAACAACAGTTGATAAAACACGCGCGGCGTTGCCAAATCTCCGGGTAATAATAATAATTACGTATTATTCTTCGCTATAAATTAATATATAATATATAGTAATAAATTAATTTATCGCTTTTTCTGCGTTTCGCGGCCGTTAAAATTCTAACGACTTTGTAACGAACAACAACAAATCACATTGATTTCCGCGTTTTGTCTTTTGTATATATTTTTATTAAAAATAAACGGTTATCGAGAAAATAATCTATTTTTCGTTTCGATTCTGTTGTTTCTCGAATAAGCACACACTGGCTATTGCCAACTACCCAAACCCGTAAAGGAGATTTGACGGAGTAGATTTGATGATCATCCGAGTGGATAATTTCACGATGTACAGAATAATAATATAATATATACTGTCGATGACAATTTTGACGACGGAAGCCACGTCGTCGTATATTCGAAACTCGAAGTCGATAATCGGGTAAGTGACACTAGACGAGTCGAACAATTTCATTGCGTCGACAAACACTTTGAGCTAAAGACGGTAAAATATCACAAGACCGGACGATTTTTCATAGGTATACTTTGACGCAGTTGCAACGACGACGACGGCCAAAAAGAAATATTATAATATGCAAATAGTAGTATAATATTAATTTCGCAAACGATTCGGCAATGGAAAACCTTAACATAAATCACGTTTCGTAGTACGCGTTGTCATCCGATGTTTGTTCTGAAATTTAAATATCTATTTACCCGCGCCAGGAATAAATTTATTAACACTCGACATGCCCGCGATAATGTATTCGTAGTAAGAAATCCAAAGTCAGGAAAATCGTTGTGTTTTGTTTTCGAGCGAGAAGTGAAATAAATGGAAAATGAAAATTTATATACACCACTAAGGGGATATTATAATATATATATATATATACGTATACACGAAACGTGCTTTCGAATAATTAAATCAGAATGCGATTTCTCAACTCCCCGTAATACGATATTAAAACAAACAAATGGAATTACACGTTTTCCAGACTTATGTGTAATAATTATTTATTTTTAAATAACGATATTACGTTTTTTTTTTTTAGAGTGATATAGCGATTATTATGCGTGTTAAACTTGAATCACGCGATTCGCCGAAAAATAAAAAATAAAAATCAGGTAGGCGAGGACCTGCATCGTCATTGACCGAAAGACGCGATGTGTGTGGGTATACTGTTGTAAAAAATAATAACGCGAGTTGACGATTAACTGTTTTCGCTGTCATATTTTTTACAGAATAATAATAAATAATTTAATAAAGTGTATTTACTCGTGTGTTAATATGTACTTTACGACGGACAAGGTTATAATTTAAAGGTATCTACCTGATACGCGTGTGTGTGTGTGTCACTTTTACGAAGCCATTTTCGGATCGTTTAAAATGTTCGACGACGAATTATTATTTGTTCGTGGACTCGCACGATTTGCTCGAGCCCCCTGGCGGAATTCTTCGGATCGATGACACAGATTCGGTGACAGAATTCGATGCCAAAACCTATTCAAGTATTCTCATTAATTGTTGTTACGGACGGTTTTTGACGAGACGATAGTTATTCGAGAGGTGAAAATAACACTTGGCGCCGCCATCCACTGATCGGGTACCGGTGACGACCGGAAGGTGCGGGGGTGGAACGCGCGCTTTTTTATGTAAAAAAATAAATAAATATTAGTTCTTTATAATATTCGTACGACTTTTCGTTTGAAAATGCTGTTTCTGCGCCGATATTTTTACTAATAATATTATAACGATATTACGTATCTTCATCGCTGGATTGGCCAAGATCGGCGGGACGCACGGTCGGGATCTAACATCGTTATCAGGTACCCGTCGATTTTTATCTTTGGAATAAACTAAAAAATTTAGAAGGATTGGCAGATTTTCGGGGGAGTATCCTCCGTTTCTCCGAGTACCGACTTCCCATTCACCGTCACGGTCGCACAGAGTGTACAAAATAGGTTAATTTTTATCTGTGCGCGAATTCTTTGTAGTTTATTACCGCAGTTCGTCGGTGCAACATTGCAATTCATTGCATTCGCTATTATACTCGTATCGTGCACGTGAGGACACCGGATGAATGCGCATGTAGAGGCGGAATAAGAGACAGAGAGAGGAGAGCACATTATGGCGTTCTATGGTCGAACCCCCCGTTCTATGGTTTTGCTTTCTGACGATCGATGGAAAAGGGAAAAAAACGACACGACCGAACGCGATTCCCCGCGGACACGAAACGCGTAATGCTTTTTCCCCTTTTTTTTTTTATTTTATTTTATTTTATATTTTTATTGCCTTTCACGAATTCGAATAAATTTCATAATAAACCGACTGCACGACGCGTGTCGTGTTGTTATATTATATTATTATAGTTTACAAACCGTCCCCGTCTCTACCCCTCAAAACCGGACCGGTGTGTTCGATAGCCGTCGTAATATTTTCCGTTTCGTTTTTGTTTATTTTGTAACATTTTGTTGTATATCATAATAAAAAAAAAAAAACATTTTTTCCGATTCAAGTATAGAGACATCCGAGTGTTTCTTCTAATAACTATGACGATGACGTAATATGCGCGAAAAATGTAATTATTTTCTCGTCTGTCGATTTATAATACGAACGAGTTTTAAAATGCTCTGCCGCCGTCGGCCCGCCAGGAATTTCTTTCTGATGATGTCTTTCCGACAAAAATCATTAATTACGTACGAGCGTTGTACCACCCAAAGGCGGTGCTTACTCGAAAGAACTATGATATTGTTTCAGAAGTAATTTGTTTTTTTAAATAAAATAAATAATTGACGACAGCCCCGAGTTTTCGCGATGACGTAATCATTTCTTTTTTTTTCAATTTCGTATTAAACTTTCCACATTTACCAAATAGTGGAATCGAACGGAAAAATGAAAAACAACGTTACGACGAATAGGTTAATGAAACTTCGGCTAAGACGAGCACTGATTATAATATATCGTTTTGACTCGATGTGATGTAAACTATTACATTACACGCGTTTGCGCCGTCGTCGTAGGCGAAAAAATAAAAAGAAACAATAGGTTTAGGCCCGTAACGCAGTGGTAAAACGCGTACCAAAAAAAAAAAAAAAACGTTTAGCCGTCCTTACGCGTTATAATCGATCGCGTAATGGCGCTCTCAGACGCGGTTTTTCGTATTGTCAAGTATGTTTGCAAACACGTTGCTTTCGGTCGACTTTAATATTTATCGGTTACACGCGTACTTGTTTCGGTATCCGTCATAAATCACTCGGAAAAACTCGGGGGCCAACACTCGTAATCGTGTGCTCACAGAGTGTGTGTGCCATTTGATCGTGTTTCCCGTTGTCGCGCGCCGCCCGCTTCGCACACGTCGTCGGACAGAGTGTTTTTGTTGTTCGACGCCGTTTGCCAACGGACGGCGGAGAGTGGTTCGTGGTGATGAGAGTGAATGATAAAAAGGCCGATTTTACGGTGCGGACGGGATAATTTTCGCATAACAACTGTATAATAATAATTATAACGCGTTATTAATGCCAATTATAACGCGTTAATTGGAATGCCATCGTAAAAAGAGCCCGGCCGCGGGGTCGACCGCGCGACGCGATGTTGCCTCGGCGACGATCGTCGCGAAGCGGCTAGGGAGGGGCGAGCTAAACACGCATAGATTCCATGTCCGTCTGAAATGTTTACAGTTTTAAAAGCTAGCCGGGAAAGTGTTTCTATAAAATATACAGTGTAAAATTATTATTATATTAGCGTCAAAACTTTCCCTGGTAAAATGTCAACGTTCAACGCGTCTCGTAGTTATGAGAAAATTAGTGAAATGTAAAAAGCATAAACCGCGTTTGCAAATTCGTTTTCTAAACTAAAATTTCCAGGAGCCGCGAGCCGTCTATTGGGCGACGCGTTTATTTTTAAGAAGTAAAATTAAAAAAACTTCGTGTCTAGCGTAATAGCTGCATAGATGGGAAAATCGACACCGCCGCGCGCCGCAGTAATTCGTATCGATTTTGAAAACAAAAACATATTACAATAAGTATAGACGATAATTGATTACCGAAATGATCGATGACAATACCTTCATAAAATCGATCGCGGTTCCTCGGGAAACAAAAATGATGATTTTTAATCATCTGTTGAAAACCGTTTGTTGTATTCGTGAAAACATATAGAGTGACGCGAGACGATTTCCCACCTCTGATCGTGGCGTTCGTTTTTCGTTCGCCTCTGTCCGTCCGGACAAATTTCATTCCAGTCGCGCGCCTACGGTGACGATACCGGGGATTTACCGTAGTAATTATATAATATTAAACGTGACAAAAGGCATCGACACAGACCTCCGTATAACGCATATCCCGTGGCCGTCGTCGTCGTCGTCGTCGTCGCGTACTCGCGGCGGCAATTTCGTACGGTTAGGCGGCGAAAATAATAATTTCACGTGCTCCGGGTACATCGAGATACGGGGGACTCGGTTCGCCGGACGAAACAAAACCGCGGCGGCGAATGATCAATATATTTTACGCAGATGATATTATTTAGCGTCTGCGTTATGATATTATTTCGACGTGTACGGGCGCAAACAAGACGATCGAACCGGAATAACGTACGCAAACGGAAGGTACGCCCCCCGCGCACCCTTAGTCTGGACGTTGTAGTATGTTGCGCGCGATTTTAATTAATAAATCGTTTGATCCGTTGTATTTGATTTGCGCGCTCGCTCCGATGGCCGTCTTCAAAGAGCGCCGCGCCGCGCCGCGCCGCGTCTCCGGTCTGGTGACGGATAAAAAGCCGCGCGCGCGCGCGCGCGGTGGTGGTCGCAGTCCGCGCGGCGACAGATTTCAAAACAACGCCGCCGCGGGATTTGTTTTTGCCGACACGGACAACTCGCGAAAGAAACAAACCGATGTGACGACAATGTGGTGGTCGGCTGCAGTATAATTTTCGAAATCGCCAAAAATCGGATTTCAACCTCTTGATTTTGTCACAGGACGAATATTTTTTTTTTACGTAAACGGGTAAATTAAAATTAATTTTTATAATAAAATAAAAACACGTAATAGTTTACTAATAATAATTTAAAGAAAAAGCGTCCCGATAGAGTGGCCGACCGAACGTCGTCGTACAACGTTTTGTTGTAATCGATTCGTGTCCGAACGTTCGAGGAGTCGACACTGAATTCCGTCGAATGTATTCGAACACTCGCGTTGTTTGAACAACGTCGACGATACGTATAGGTACGCTTTAATCGACAAAACGGTATTGTTTTAATACGTCAGTGCGCGTGTTGTAATCGTCGTCGCCGACAAACGTGGAATTTTCTTCGGTTTTTCCTTTCTTGCCGAACGGAAATAATAATTCTTTGTCGTCCAATTTAATAATACACCGTCGATAAACATTTCAAAAAGAAATAAAACACTGTGTAATACATGGCGCGCGAGTCTTCTACAGTCAAAAGAAAACGTGTAATCAATTTTCTTTTCCTTCTCTTACATTGTTTTCGTTCTTTTAATATTTTTCTCGAATAATGTTCCGCCACGCGATTCGATATCGTAATAAAAACACGATATTTTCCCGACGCTGTTTTCTTAAACTTTCATCTCGGCATTTGTTAGTAATCACAATACCGTGCGACGACGTATTGTCTGTACCGATTTCAAAAACACAGATCGATAATATTTCATCTAGTTTATTCGGCGGACGAGTTTTATCGTCCGCGCTATCGTCGATTCTACGTAAATATAAACGTCGTCGTCGTTCCAGTTTAAAACTATTGCTTTTTTTTTTATTTTGTAGAAGATCGGAAGGAGTAATTCACCACACGTTTTCATACCGACGATCGATCTATACAGTTGCGCATACGACAACGGTATTGAATTCGCTGCGCATTCCGTTGAAAAGATCCTCGTTTCCATCTGATTTCGACCGAATCCGTCCGAGAAATAGAATCCAACAATGATGATTAACAACAACGTCTAGGTAGGGTCCTCCGTTGACATTTATAGCCGCGTGACAGACGTCTTATCCGACCCTAAATCGCAGAGACTCCGTGCGGATTGTACGGTACGGCAGAGTGTAATTTCGCAAAACACGTGGGCACACGCCGTTTCCTCCCGAGCCATCGGATACGACGACGACGGTGTGAGTGAATCGAGGTCGATAATATCATTAGCGAACCGCAACGCCTCTTCACGGGCACTCGTGGGGGGGTAACGCGCGCCACGAGAGCAGATTGTGTTTACCCGCGAGACCCGTACGACGACGACGCACGGCGCGCGACGACGGATTATAAAACGATTGATACGAATTCGTAATGATTGATTGATAATTCTATGCGATTTCGTCGCGCGTCTTCGGCGGAAAAGGTTTTCGAGCGCACCGCACCGACCGACAACAACGCGGCGATATCGCGTACTACGGTTTATTGTACAAACATTGCGGCATTATTGACACGGATACCTGTTGTCAATCGAAAACGACGACTGCCGCGACGGTGGTGATTAGTATTTAACGAATTGTGTACACTGCGTACAGCATAATAATATAACGTTTTATAATACTCGTATATTGACGCGAACTAACGAGCACTCCTGACGAGAACGACCCGACTGTCTAGCGCGGGAGATAATAGAAATGAGAAATAAGCCGATGTAAATTATTTATGTATTTATATAGAGCGATATGAAAAAACTTACGATAGAAAAACAATGTACAGTAGTCCCTCGTTATCCGCGGAGGTTAGGTTCCAGCAAAGTTGCGCGGGTATCGAAACCGCGGATAACGAGACCATAAAGCAATGTAAAACGGTTTTATTTACATACAATTTTTAATTTTTATTATTTAGTACATATAATAATATGTTTTACAATTATTTGATTACTATTTATTTTTTTAATATAATTTATTAATTCTTTATACATTTAAATGGGAGATTTTTTTAATTTTAGGTACATCTCCACTTGAGGAACAAAACCAATCACTAAAAATTTGTGTAGTGACCCAAGCTTTATTATTTGCTCTCCAAAACACTGGCAAGTGATTCGTGTCTTTAGATTTGAAGGCTCGTGGTTTAAGTGATTTATAAACGACCATTGACTTTATCACGAAACCACAAGCATTAGCACAAAGCAATAAGGTGAGTCTATCTTTAGCTGCCTTGAATCCCGGTGCTGTTTTTTCATTTTTTGATAAAAAAAAGACAAAAAAGACCAGTTTCGTCTGCATTGAATACCTATTCGGGGGTGTAACCACCCTGTTCAATGACATTTTTTAACTCTATGGGAAAATTTGTAGCTGCTAAATGGTCTGCCGAGGCAGATTCGCCAACCAACTTGACGTTTTCATCGTATGTATTAATAAAATGTTATCGCCGACCCAACCGCGGATAATCGAAACGAGGGATTACTGTACATATTATTAATCGTTTTTAGCGCGTTGAGAATTTCATATCGAAATGATATTTTCGCACGTCGTTTTCCGGACGATTTTATTCATCGATCAATTAATTATTATTATTATTGTATAGTGATGATGGAATATTTTAACGTCGGCCGTTTAAGCCACGCCGTTATGGCATTGCATAATGAGATGACGTTCAGCACTCGGGGTCGTTAGACGTGGTTTCCGGCGATCCGGCAATAACAATTGTTTCGCCGCGGCCGCCCCGCATTGTCGGACGATCAAGTAAAAGCTCGCTTACCGACACGTTAGACGCAGCCGTAATTCCCGCGGCCTCGTTTTCCAGGTAGCCGAAATCGCCGGCTATAAGCCACGCGGGGCCCGAGGAGCTTAAACTGCAGGACGGCATACAATATCGTTATTATTATTATTATTAAATGCCCCGTTGTCGTATACACGTATATATCAACGCGTAGTTTCCGAGGTCACGAAATAATAGCCCGCGGGGCGTTGTAAGTCTGTGTCGACCGCGGCGCCGCGCCGTATACGCGTGTAATAATCCAAAGTTGTAATTATATCGTCGCCGCCTATATTGGACACACGACTCGCGCGTCGCGTCCGACCGAGACGGACAAACACGCGCGACAGAACAATATTATGCACTTTTTGTCCGAAAGCAATCGATCGGACGTGAGTTTTTACGCGGTGGATTCGAGAAGGAGCCGGCATTTGAAACACCCGACCGTACACAGTGGACGAGACTCGAATTATTGAAAACGTATCCGAGACCGCCGCGCCGCCGTCACTGGAATTTTACCGTCAAAGCGTTTAGGCGTTTCTCGTCGGGAACGCGTTGTTTTCGAATAGTTTTCATCGTTTTTACGGTCGTTGTGAGAAAAAAAAATAAACGAGCCGTACTTTGAAATTCACAGCAGTGACCGCGCGAGACCGCCGCCGCCGCCGCCGCCCGGACACCCGACGACGGAATGATATTTTTTTAAGCGTTCGACACGTATAGTCTACTCGCGCGTTCTTTTGTGTACGTGCAAGAAACGACGGCTTTTAACGAATAAACTTTCTGCCGCCGCGTACTGCGAATAACACAACGCATACACATACATCAACGATTCCAGACCGACAACAAAAAAAGAAAAAAGAAGTAAAACAACAAAAACAAAACTATACCAAACTAAAAAGAAAAAAATATATATCCACAACAACGCGGCATTTGTTTTGTTCGGTTACAGGTGAGTTTGGAAATAAGGGTGAAAAATGGAAATCGCATCGATCAGCCGTTTCGCCCGCCGCCGCCGCCGCGAGGAATATAAGTGAAATCGAAATCACTGCTGCGCCGGTGGTGCCAGTTGGTACAGGTATAATAATAATAATACTGAACTCGTAAACTCGTGTCGAGACACGCGAACTTCGGGCGGCTTTAAATACCAATAACGGTCGGGGAATATTTTTCCTCCGTCCTCGCCGTGCGCATTACGAGTCGTATTGGTTTACCCCCCTCGTTTCCTTGATGATAATAATAATAATAATATATATACACTTAACTAGTCGAATGCCGTTTCGATCGGTTTGTTTTTTTGTTTTATTTCCGTAAGCCGAGTTTATTTTTCTATACATTAGTTCACGTAGATTATATTTTATCGCTTTCGTTCGGGTCCCGCGGAAGCGCAATATTATAATATACTTTCGCGCGAGCGAAATATTTCTAAAATCACTACGATTCGGAATCGTTTTCCTAGTTTTTTTTATCGGCACACGTGTTCGTATTCCACGTCATAATATCGGATGTCGTTCGTATTGTTCGCGTACGCGCTCGCAAATATACGGACTTTTCGTCCGTGCGAAACGAAACACATAGTCGCGCGCGTGGTTTTTCTAGTGGTTTCGTTGTCGTTTTTCGATTCGAAGCGAACGAAAAAACCCCGGCGCACGACGATCGCGGTATAATATTACAATAATATAACAAGCGCGAATAAATGTATTTCGACGCGGATCCTTGTGGGGTCCAGGCGCCAAACTATACTATAGCCAGGGGTGGCGAACCTTTTTTTGGGTCGAGTGTCTAAATTTAAAAAATCAAGTTTTTTAAAAAAAGGTCGTGTGCCAAAAAAAAAAAAATAATGAATTTTACTAGGTAAGATGAAAATAAAAAGCATGCAATAATTATTAGACACATTTTATTAGGTACACAATATTTATTTGTAAACTTTTATTTCATTTATTAATGTGATTTCTGTTGTTGTTTTTTTAGAAGATAACATTTTAATATCTGGACTATATAGTTGGTAGTTTTATATCATTACAAAGTTATAAATTTGATTCTTAAAATTTCTCATACTAGAGTTTTAAAATATCATTTTTTTTTTCAGAAAAATAATATTTTATTATTAAGTTTTAAAATTTGGCGTGCCATAGGTTCGCCACCCCTGTACTCTATAGACTATAGAGTACGCGCGCTTGTTACGACTTGTTACGTTCGCAACCGTACGCTTGTGGCTTGTGCGCGCGTCGATAGTATTATCAATACGATTTCGGAGTAGGTAGTAGTGGTGGCCGCTCCTAAGAAATTTGTCGGGCCAACGGGTGGGGCGGAGGAAATCAAAGACTAGACAGGTAACCGATATAATTTTACATGACGCAATACGTTATGACAAATAAACACGAGTTCAACGACCGGAGACGTTGCGAATATATTTCAACATGCGAAAGTCAAAACTTAAAACAATACGATTTTAGCATATTATTATTACACGATGATTTATTCCGATACTTTATGGATAGAACTTTAAATACATCAGAGACTCGAGTGGGTAGCGATATTATAATAAAGTAATGCGCGTCGTTTGTTTTGTCATATTTATATATCTGTTACATAATTCATTTGAAATACGTAGAACTTGGAATTTTCCAAATTTGTCAAATCTATTTACAATATTATCAGTCAATGAAACGACTTCTATCTGTACATTCATATATTATATGTATGTACTTTGTACAACACGGAGTTTCTATTCGAGGAGATTTAATGAAAAAATGAAAAATATTATATTATGTACGTTGTACATATTTGTATAGTACGTATGTAATTCACTAATGCAGTTGCACGTAATAGTACAATTTACGTGAGCATCGAAACGATGAAACTATTAATTAATTTTTTTGTCCACGCTCAACCAAATCGAATTTAACACAATGTTAAAGTATAATAATAATGATGATCTCGATGTCAATGCGAAAACCTACAATGGCCTACCTATTATGCGTTTCGATGAAAAGCAAATGTCAGTTTTTATATCATTGTTTTGGTACACGTTTCTTTTAATATGACGTTTTTGGTATCGGATTGCTCTGGAAAAAAAGAATTCAGAGTGAAAGAGGTTGGGCGGATCGGCTTTATCTCTAAACACGGTTGATATTATAGTAGTAGAAGCAAATTTTGTAATAAAGGTAAGTTCACTTAAAAAGTCGAAGTAACTTTTTTCAAGAAAAAAATAAATGTATGTGTGTATAGGTATAATAAAAACTGACGATAAACGGCTAAATTTACGATAATTTGGTTTTTCGACGAATTTTTATTTTCATCATAACTCGAAAAGATCGATCGCGGGGATTTAGAATTTTCACTGAATATTTATATTATGGCTGTTCTCTAGAGACGATGAAAACGTCAAACAGTTTTGGATTTTTTTTTTTTTCATGCTATTCATAGACACTTAAAATTTTTGATTTTTTTTTTTTTTAAACATTTATTTTGTCATTAAATTTCGAAAATAAAATAAAAAGCGTTATCATCGACTATTCGTTTCGCATTCAGAGAGTAGGGTTTTTTTTTTCCGGTGTTCCCACCGTCAAATAGTAAATAACTGGCATTTTTGCGAGTCTAGAAAAAGAATTTCAATAGTATAATTATTAATTTCCAAACGATTAAGTACATTTATAAAAAATACTGGCAAACATTAACAACCATTTAATGGACTCTTTTTATAATCAGAAATGAAAAAAGTACACATCGCTGAATATCGCATCTCATTTCTCAGAATTTAAAATGTAGAATAAAATAAATACTAAATAGCCATGGCTTTCGAGGGGAAAAATACTGTTCGAATGAAGTATACATTTAGAGTACATTAAATCTAAAAGTAAAAATAGGAAATTCTTTCTGCGTGTCGTGATTAAAAAACGAAAAAAAGGTTTACCTTAAAAATAGAACGCGTATTATCTAATATTGTTACCAAAGGCTATAATATTATAGTTGGAAAACGTGAGACAGATTTTACAAAAACGATTTTTCTGGTAGCAAAAATACCTACTGCGATAATATATTTTCAATAGTAAAATGTATGAGTTACTCGATGACATTTGAAAATAAGGACATTTTTAATCATCAAACCACAGTAAAACCGAACCGACGCGACGTATACGAGTCTAAGTTGCTTTAATTTTACTAAAACGTCTACGTAAATAGACGTCGACCTAACCGTCGTCATTATCATTACGAACTATATAAAATAATTAATACAGGTGCACGCGCACAAATAGCTATACGTTTCATCGTTTTATTTTATTCCTCGACGTTATGGATTTTTGTATTTTTTAACGTGAGTATTCCTTTCGTTCTACTTGGGTATTCATTAAACGTGAAGTATTGAAAAAACGAAATTAAAATATCGTTCGCAGCGATCGATCATTCAGACGATATACTCGTAGTTATTCGCGTGATATTATTATTACGTGTACAAGAGAAGAGAGTATATTTTTATTTTTTATTAAAATGCGTTTTTTTTTTTGTGTTCGGTCTAGATTACTTATATCACACAACCGAGTTCGACGTTTTAACCCGAGTAAACCGGAGCGAAATTATTCAAGGTTCGTATATCGACTCGTTTCACCATGCGCTCCGCGAGTAAAGCGAAACAATACGCGCGTATAATACCTGCGCGCGGTAGGTGGTTGTAAATAATAACCAAGATGACTCTTGGGTATTTTTCCCTCTGGCGATCGTATTATTAAACGATCGTAAAGTTGAAAAAATAATAATTTCGCGCAGTAGTGCGAAGAAATATTTTTAAAAGCCGCGGAAAGAATCGACAGACTGGAGCGACACAAACGTACGTACTATATAGTATAGCCGCCTCTACTACGGGATCGTATATTTTTCTCTCGAAAACAACGTCAAAAACGAGTGTTTTATCGTTTCATCCGATGTTCAAATGGAAAAAAAAAAAAAAAAAAACCGTGTCCCGCATTCGTGTCCACGCCGCCGCGCATACAATACGTACACGAGAAAAAAAATAGAGGAGGAGAACCGGCGCGAGAATTATTACGCCTAAAACTTGGCGATTTCATGAGGGTAATAAATTTCCACTGCCGAAAAGAAAATCCCGTTTGCCGAAATCGCGCGTCGTCGTCGTCGAGCGGTCGTCGTCGCCCGAGTCTTAATCGCCCGATTTATACGATAAAACGCGCTAAATCATAATTTCACCGCCGTTTAAAGATTATATAAAGTACGCGGCCGCCGCCATGCGATGTGCGAGAAATAAAATTTTGGCCGGTGGAAAGCGTCGTTGTGGACGGTACGATATTAATAATTTTATCGCGCGGGGGAAAAAAATAAACCGCGCACGTTTGAGCGGTTGTGCGCGCGGGTCGGACGGAGTGATTTTGATTTTATTTCCTCTTTCATTTACGTACCGAGTTATAAGGACTCGACCGGGACGTTTTATATCGTATACCGTAAACCGTACCGCGTTCGGCGGTATAAAGTCTCGTGTTGTTTAGCAGCCGTCTTCCGAAACTTTACAACCGAACGTATCGTTCGGACATTAAACCCCCGCGCATACCCGCCGGGTATTACGTCTTAAATCGAAATACGTTAATAAAAAGTGGGTAGTTTTTTTCTCGAAGAACCGACAACGTCCTGGGGTGCGATTCTACTAACGCGTAAATGTCGTACTAAGCGTAATTATCACCAAAGTAAATCTATCGCGTATTGCTATTCCACTATTGCGTGTTCAGTAGATTCGGCAGAATGAACTGCAATAATTACGCCGGAAACTATTAGAAAAGCCTGTCGTTATTAGCGTATTTATATGTGATATGGCTTATATTATGATATCGTTATCAATTAATTTGTTATTATAGTTTTATTATCTATTGTTAATTTTTTTTATTTCATATTTATATTTTAAGTATATATTTACAATGAATAATCTTCAATTTAATATTCGATTGTTGTTGGATGATGAAGTTCAAGAATTAGAATACGTTCAAGAGCAGCGAAGATTAAGTGCTACTCTTAAATTATAAAGAAATATAAGTCGTAGCAGAAGTATATATATGACTTGCCAGATATTGAATTTCGGAAACCATATAGAGTTAATAAGTCTACATTAGATCGTATTATTCAAGAACTTACACCATTCTTGAGGATAAATCGTAGAAGTGATGGAATAATATTAATAATGATAATATTAGTATAATAAAATTTAAAAGTAAACGACTTTTACGTCTTTAAGAGAATAGGCTAAATGATTACGTCGAATGCGCTGATAATATAAAATGTTACATTCATGCCAACTACGCTCAATGCGACCAACACGCAATAGTAGAATCGCACCCCTGAGCACGAGACGCGGCGCTTTTCGCGTGATCGTTGTTATCGATTTGGGATAGCTGCACCGCGACAACACTCCGGTAAACGCGCGCTTTCGAAAAACACCAACGATATAACAATATACACCGTTTGCCCGATGCTCCGAGCGCCGACCACGCGCAAACCTGCACCGCGGCAAGTTTGGCGGAAAATTAGGTTTGGGTAGAAGGAAAACCGGGCGGCAATCGTGCGACTTGTAAACGGATGTAGATGTGATAATAATAATATAATATTATGTGACGCGATCGCGAATCAACGTACTGCGACATTTTGACTGTGATGAAATTCCAATAGGTATCGGCAAGCACTAATGCGATAAATCTATAACCATTGTATTACAAAAAAAAATAATTGAAAAATGATAAGTAATACGTGAACGGATTCGGCCTGATAGGGAGGGGATGACCGCTCTATTACCCCCTACCCCATCGTTGCTTTAGTATCGTTTCGATCGACGTATTGTGTGAGAGAAAGAGAGAGAAAAAGATGCATTTTAATAGCGCACAAAACGTATACTTACACCGCAGACCGACTGCAGTGCGAGCCGTCTGGATAACATCAAATGGTCGTATATTAATGTGTTTCTTTGTTGCCAGTGAAATAATTAAAACGCGAATATATATATATATATATTTATATTATATCTACCTACGTGCATACGCGTTTAACACATGCAGTTGGATAACAATGTCACAGCGCACAACGCGTAGTCGTCAGGTATTAAATCGTAACAGTTGCATTTAAAAAAACGCAATTTAAAAACTGCAGTTGGCATTGCGCGCACGGGCGTAAACGTTTCAGGTGTACGTATATATTATACGATACGTATACATGATAATATTACAGTGATGGAAAAAATAACGACTTTTATTTACGTTTGTGTAGGCTACGTACGAGATGTGTCGGTGGTACGCACGCAGAACACGGACTGGCCTGTAAAAAAACGACCTCGAATGCTAAATTACACGGTCGCGTAATTATTAGGTACCTATATTATTATTAGAGATAAGACGTTGATAATGACGGGGGGGGGGGGGAAACGGCCAAAAATGTCCGGAAAACTCTAGAAATTTCCGGGAAAATCGTACCCCGACTATTTGAAAAATGTAAATGTCGAATTATTAACATTCACTATTATACATATATTAATATTATGGAAATAGATAAAAGAAAAACCGCGTTCGCGGTGTGTGACGACGGAGCGGCAGCGCGTTTATCGACCGATACGAAAATGGCGTTTGTTGAAATCTAGAATCCTGTGTACCACGGAATAAAAAGCTTTAAATGAACAAAGACGACGACGACGGGTTTGAACGTAAAAAATCGACGCGCTATTTATACGTCATGTAAATGACGTGTAACGAGAGAGAGAAAACGGCTTTTAAAAAGAAAAACGTAAAATAAAAGTTACGTATTATATTATCGCGAACCGTCGTCGTACCGTGAAACGACGATTCCCGCAGTAGTCGGCGGCGTATTATATTGTAACGTTTTTCGTGGGAGAAAAAATTTCTTCGAAATCCTAAATCTAAACCGTTTCAGTGTGTTGTTCGACTTGGCGCGCGTGGTGATTCGCGAGTCCCCGACGACGCGCGACGTCTTGAAATAATTCCACACCGGCGCGGCGTGCCGCAAAACACCTGTTTTTTGATAATTTCAAACCGTACCGTTACGATATTACAACGAGCTCACGCGGCGTTTTACGATCCATATTTTAGCCGCGCGTTTTATAATAATATATAATAGTCGACCGTTTTAGGATAGGGTTAATCTCTCATAACGCCTAGCCGGTCGTTATATACGACTTTGACCGATCGACCCGAAACCCGTGCGAATTCGATAGTTTAGCGCCTATACCGCCGTCATTAAAGTTTCCGGTCCTTCCGTCCGGCGACCTTTGCAAACATTCTAGCGCCTCGTGACCGGCCGAAACGGGAACTCCGCAAACGTGACGGACGGTAGATCGAACGGTGACGTTCGCCGTCCAGATATCAGGAGGACCGCCGTCGTCTATTACGTCATTTTTCGAACGATCACTGGTCATTGTGATTATAGAAAGCGAGGTCTCGAAAGGTTCTGATATCGCTTTCTATTTTACGCGCGCGCCGTTTCAACGAGCTTGTCGAACGAATCGCCCCGACGACGCGGCTTGTAATCTAATGTTTAATTCAATCGGATGTGGACCGGCCGTATTCGAGGTTGGTCACGGGGAAGCGCGTCGTTCCAAGCCTCTTCGATTTCCCGACGTTCCGCGCAAGATAACTCCGAGTGAATGTTTTCGAATCGCCTATTTATCCGGTCAGATTTTAGTACTCCGCGGGTACGGTGGCGTCGTTTCGTCGGAATTAAATTACTATCGCCGTCGTAGCGTCGAGGCACTGGGGGGCGATCGTTAATTATTATTCTTCTCAAACGCGACGACGACGTCCGGCGGTTACCGTTGTTTTCTCGCCGTTTCATACGTTTGCCAGTGACATTTGGAAAGCGAATCTTTATTTTGTATTTTTATCGCCCCGAAAGCACGAAATAAAAGACTTCGGACGCGCCGCAGTGCCCCGCCGCGCGCGGTCGTCACGGTACATTTACTCTCGAACGTCCGGAAAGTTTACCCGAAGTAATTTTAGACCGAAACTTCTTCTCCTCGGACACTGATTTCCTTGAGATTTAACACCGAGACCGTTTATTTATTTTTTCAAACTTTACTATTTATTCCCGCGCCGCGCACCTATCGTAAACATTATAATATCGTTATAATATTAAACTCGCCGTAAAACGGACGGAGAGAGCGCGTAGCGAACAACAGCCGACACTCGGTCCGGACACCGGCGCGCGGCCGCGAGCGCGTCGCTGCTTCTCGCGTGCATGTTTTTTTACGACGAGAAACCGAATAAATACGCGCGATGATTTCAATTTCAACTCCTCTGGTTTACGATCGAGCGTGATATACCGTTTCCCGATCGAGTCCATAAACGCATCGGTATATGACGCGTGTCGGCGGCGGTATGGCTGTGGCGCGCGCGGTTCCTCGGCGGTAGCTTTTAATATTATAATATAATATTATATCGCCGACGATTTATTGTTATTTCGTTTGCGGCGCCGCCGTTTGTTGAATCGTAAAATCATTTATAGACGGTAAAAAAACAAAAAAAACCCCCCCGAGACACAGTGGTCTGAAATACAATTCTAGATGGAAAAAACACAATTTTATAATGTCATTAAATTGCAATATTATAATTTTATACGAATATATATGTACTATAGATTGTAAAAATAATACCCATTTTAATAATGAGTTCGATATTCGATAAGAATATTGCGATAATATGTAAAGAAAACATATAAATTATTGAATTTTCGATAAACCGACTCATTTAGCGTTTTGTGTTTATTCTTTGTTAATTAAAAATAAAACTTAACCTTAACTTAATTTTATATTTTCAACATGGATGTCGAAAATTTTGGTAAGTATTATATTTGAAATATTTTAAAACTTCATGCTATAAGTATAATTAAAATATCAGAAAAATCGTAAAAACAAAAAGTACTAATTTTTCATAGTGAATATATATTAATTAATTAATATTAATCATTAAATATTACATAGATTATATAGTACTTATTCTACTTAATGATATTTTCTAAGTTTGGTTTGCGTCCACTTGCGTCTGTAATTTTAATAATTTTTTTTCTAGCGAGTTCTAGCGGCAACGCTGAACCACAAAATGATACAGAAATTGACGATCATTTAAAAAAATATAAACTATAACAACTTTGAATATATTTTAAAATTAAAAAAAATTATCCCCTTAATATAAGTTGTAACATTGAGAGAGGACTTAGTTAGAAATTATTTCGAAACTAATGCAATATTTTAATTTAGCAATTTTAAAATTATACGAGTTGATGTAAAATACACACATTTTGAAACATGTAAAAATGACCCCTAGACACCTCCCCTGGGGGCTATCTTCAAAACTGATGTGATATTTGAATTAAGCAGCCTTAAAAACATATAATATGATGTAAAATACATACTTTTTATTACTCTTAAAAAAATACCCCTAGCCCCTCCCTCCCCCTTGTGACGAAAATCAAAACTGATTCATAATTTGAAACAACCGATCTCAAATCATGTAATTTTGATTTATTGCATAACTAATTATACTAAAAATTAAAAGAAATTAATTTTTTCCATCTAGAATTGTATTTCAGACCACTGTGCGAGAGTGCGAAGCGAGCACAAACGTATAACCGCGTACGATATCGTACGCGATAATAAACGCCAACACTCGTCCGGCTCAGCTATCGATTTAATTTTGACGAGGGTGCAGAGACGACCATATTGTTATTATGATTATTATTACAACATGTATACCAGCTCCGTGTACAATAAAACGTGACCGACTGATACGACCTATTGACGGTGAAACGCCATTCATCGCGCGAATTTATGTGTTTGCGCGGATGTTTTCATCACGAATAATAATAATAATAATAACGTTGTTTCGTTTACGCGAGCGCAATTTATTATATTAAACGCGAGCGCTCGTTTTTTTTTTTTTTTTTCATACCGTCGTCGCACAAATCGTTTTATATCTGCAGCTCGATTTTCACGATTCTCCCGTTGACGAGCGACGGATATAATAAACGCCGAAACGATGTAAACGCGTAATATCGCGCGCGGTCGTACTTAAATATAAATACACTAGACGAACACGATTGTGCGAGAGCGTGAAAAACAACGACTAAAAAGAGATATAAGCGAATAAAAGCTAGGCGCCGCAAAACGTCATTTTTAAAACGTCTCGGCGTATCGCCGCGGGATTAAATATTCCGGAAGTTTGTCCGTACGTCGTCGTCGCGTGGTTCGAAGAAACCGGATGCCGGAAGAGTTTGAAAACACTGCTATAACGCGGACTTATTCGCGAGCGCTTGCTCACACTCGTCGGACGTTTCTTTATCAATTCACGTCTATATACTTTGCCATAGTATTCGTCAGCGTCGCGATAACGTCAGACGCGAGTAATCTCAGAGCTACAAAGTCGTGTCGAATCGTCGAGAGAAAAAACCGAATTTCGTTCCGCGCGTGGTGAGAAATTCTCGTCTTATATAGTTTGAACGCTAATCCGTCGCCGTGTCGCGCTCGAACGCGGTCCAACCCACGTACAATATCGTATCGATCGATATTCGCTATCGCGGCGGTAAAATACAACGTAATAATGTGTTACGAGGATTTCGCCTGTACAAATAATAACAATATTGCATATAATATCGGACGGAGTTTTCAAAGTACCTATGTCGTGTACTCGATGGTTCGCGCGCGCGCGCGCGCGCGTAAAGAAAAGTCGCCGTAGTCGCCGAGGAGTTTATAAATTCCCTCTGTGTCGACAACAGTACTTATTTATTTCCCGCTGCTTTATACTCGAGTATGTCAACAATAAAGAATAATATTGTGTTTGATCGATGGTTAAACGATACGCGAGCATCATAAAACAAACGACAATTTTAGATTTAATCGGAATAAGTGTCGCGTCGCGAGAATAGTTAAAGTCGCAAAACCATTATGTCAGAATTAGGCACGCCGGCCGCGTAATACGATAAAACCGTAAAAATAATATTTTAAGTATGACACGTTTAACCTTTTTTTAGTTTTTCATTAGACGAAACACTGTTTTCTCTGTACGAGAAACTATCTATGTGTGTTGTTGCTTTAATGACGTTAAGTCGATAGTTTCTGATATCGGATTAAGAAGAATATTTTATGTTTCCGAAAGTGAAATATTTACCGCATCGTACCGTTAATGTTATTAAAACATACACTTGTTTACACGCGTTTGGTTTTTTTTATCGATGTAGGTATAGTGTTACAAAAAAAAACCAATGACAGTAATATAAACTTCTGCGCTCGCGAAGACAGTGATAAAAGAAAATAAATAAATACGATTTACTCTCGGAATACATTTTCGAGTCGTTAAACACGAAATCGCTAAAAGAAAATACCGACAAAGTGTGTATAAACGTACGTTCGGAACGAAATGTAGCTTTAATTTAAGGCCGATTTTAGTTTTTGCGTACGTTTTACAAAACTACAAATAATCGAACACACCCGGTCCGGGTATTTCTAAGTACCACACGATCATCGCGGGGGCTCGCGGAAATCGTTTTCCAAAGAGAGCGGCGGCGGCGGCAGACGTTATTGATAAATTAAAAATAAAAAAAAACCACGCGTTTTCCGTTTGGTCTCTACGAACCGACGTTCGTTGTTTAGATATTTAAAACTAACGCTCACGTTTATGTCCTTAATTATTTATTAAGTTTTTTGAACTCACCTTATATGATTAATGGTCAAGCTGATGATGGTCCACCTTGCTCGCTAGATTGAACTTTAAGGTCGTTTCTTGCGGTCTCGTAACCGTTTTATCCTCCGCATCAGTTGTAATATTATATTATGTTCGATCGTTTCCCAGTTTCCTATTGCGGGAACAGTCATCAATAGAATCAATAAATAATCTATAATTTGAAATACGTTATGTAATGTCTAATTATTATTTCTACCCGAACGTGTACCGTTCTCGACAGGAATCCAATAAATAATCGTTAGATCTTTCTCGGAACAGGTCGACGCGCGCGGCCCACCTGAACCGACGACAAAAAACACGGCGACTCTCAGATGAGCGTGTAGAGAAATAGGCGCGCGCGTTCGCTATCGTCGTATTGGTAGTGTTTCTATAATTATTATTCTACTGTTAATAAAATAATACGAGTTGAATATTCTCGCGGAGTATTTCCAACCGCAAATGTTGAAAACATTCGAGTCGACGCGCGTTTTAACCTGTAACGACGACGACGTTTCGCGTTTACCGTCGCGGACAACGGGGAACGCTCACCGTGTACTCGGCGCGCCAGGACATCCCAGGAGGACTTTTCGCGCGCATCGCGTGACGGTCGGACCGTGACGCGTACACTGTGACGCGGCGGTCGAACATCGCGACGAATACGACCCCCAAAAGGGCTTTTAGCGAGACTGAAATACACGCGTGCCCGCCCCGGCGCGAGCGAACGCCGAGTACTGCGGTCGTCTCTCAGTTTCGACGAGAAGAAAAAACTCGACCGTATGAGGGAAATTCGGTCACGAACGGCTCGAACGGTAAACGCATATCGTCCTATCGTCGTCTGGTTGTCGTTTTCCTGCGCCGAATATAACACAATATATGTATACTACTACGAGAAGAACGCTGACGTCAATACGAAGCGACGCGCGAGAAAGAAGAACAGATGAAAAAAAAAAAAAATGTAAAAACTTCTCGAATTAAATAAAAGAAAATCGTAAACGGAAACAAAAATAACGTTATTTTAACGCCCGCCCGTCACCGTCGTCGTCGTCGTCGAACGTCATCGATTATTATTATTATTATTACTATTATTATTGACGCGCGGTCGGTAAAAACGGAATCTTTGACGGGTTCCCGTCGCCATTATATTACTACGTTACGCGATTCGTTTTCGAATTCCGCGAGCGTGCAAGGCGCAGTGAAGTGAATATACGGGGACGCGCGCGCGATTGAAAAGAATCGCGGGCGCGCGAATAATAAAAAAAAAAAAAAAATCACTGGGAATTATATTTCCGGGAAAAGTTAACGATTGAATTCGACGACGTTTGGAGACGAGGCGCTGTGCGATAATAGCGGTCGGGCTTACGAAAACGGTTTTTGAAAAAACGCGGAAGCGAAAGGAATTTAAAAAGTTTACGAAAACAACACTTTATAATATACGATATACACTGCGGCGGTTTTTCCGAGTTAAGTATATTATGTATTTCTAACTTTTATCGAACGTCGTCGGCGCGAGTGTTATATTTTTGCAACACGACGAACGACGCGCAACATTTCCGAAACGTCAAATGCACAATGGAGAAACGGACCGATCGCGTTTTCGAATATTTATAATTATCCGAAACTAAATATCGGGCAACGTTTTTATAAAATATAATTATGTGGTAATTTTTATTGTATTATTAGTTATCGTCAAAGAGCGATAAGAGACGGGCGGTGGACGATTATCAATCGAGCAAGCGATATCGTAGTTCGTCTCTCGGTCTCCACCGTCCGTCTCGCGCGCGTGTGAGTTGTGTTTAGTAAAAAACTATTGTTCAAATATCATATAAATATTTTATTATTTAAAATCGTGTGTGAGTTCGAAGCCACCACAAATATAGCCAGACTCTTTTTTTTCTGGTCCAACCGACATAATTTCACTTCAATTGAGTACAATTGAGTGGTTACTACAATTATTTCAGTGTTATTTTTATTGATTTATCATAGATTTATCATACTATCGATCTACCGACGAGCACTAATAAAATATAAGTAAAGTAAAGTAAGAAAATTTAAACGAAATGATTTCATCTAATCGCTTTCAAAACAAGTCGAAAACGGTTAGTAACGGATCGGCGTGGAACGCGCCGAGTATTGGA
The DNA here is from genome assembly GCA_948098885.1 of Drepanosiphum platanoidis. NCBI lineage: Eukaryota > Metazoa > Arthropoda > Insecta > Hemiptera > Aphididae > Drepanosiphum > Drepanosiphum platanoidis. The sequence goes on along the minus strand of OX402537.1, from coordinate 4,872,819 downwards.
CATCGCTTATTTTGGGAAAATATAATTTATCCCCTTTGATTTCTTTTGATCATACGGAAAATAATTTCTATATACGTCACTGCAGCTGATACGTATATACGCATATTATTATAAAATATTAAGAACGATACCGAGCGCGCGTAGTAAACGTTTTCGATCGAGTACACGATATAATAATATTATAACCTCGTGCTCGGTATCTCGTTTTTTTTTTTTTTTTGTCATAATATATTCCGAGCACGTCATCGAAACGATTTGTACGATAAACGATTACTATATTAACGTGTACGAACATTGAATGCTTATTGCAGGAGAATACAAATATTAAAGGGGGGGGGAGTGAAAAAACAACAACAACAAACGGCAACGACAAGCGTATAAATAAATAAAAATAACGATACGGCCGTATTATATAGGGGGGGTGAAAAAAAAAAAAATGATTTATTATTATTTGTACTATATACTTGTTCACGCTCAAATGATAATTGTTTAATCGCGAAACACGTCGAATCGGCAACGACGCGCGCAACGAATTACGAAATACGTTTGCGGCGCGGCGGCGGCGTTCAATCGGATCGATCCCGCCGAGTGGGCGTGTGCAGGCGTGCTCGATCGCCCGCGATGTTAACACAATAAGAATAACAGAAAAACAATAAAAGTATAAGCAAACAATAACCGAATTACCTGCTCGCGTACCCCCCGACATTAACATAATATAATATAATATCATACCTTTTCCGAAAACGAATACCGAACCCTCCCACTTGCCGTTCTCGGAGAGTTTATTTATATTATTATCACGGCGAGTATTATTATTTTATTATGAAAACCGCGCGGAATTCCCAAAAATTTTAAACTGCGCTTATTTGGTTAAAAAAGAAAAAAAAAATAAGAACAATAATAATGAAAATTTATAAGCCTCGTGACGTTTCGTGAATTCCGTTTAGAGTTAAAACTTTATTAATCCCTTAGCTACGACGCTATTTCTTACGTCCAGAAACTTACGTCCGGCGACGACGATGACGCTCGATTACGTATTAAATTATTTAACCGTCGATTTTTATATTCAATTACCGTTTGGACTACAATGTCGGTCGGTTGGCGGGATGTAATCGTACGGACAAGTTCGCAATACTCGGCGGCGAGAGCATGGCTTTTAATCGAAATGAAATTATATTTTCCGAACGGTCAAACGGGAATAATAAAAACGTAAGGGATGAAATTCGTCAAGAAAATAGAGTCTGACGAATCGTCGCGGTTGAAAGTCGGCGTTGCGATAGAATTGATATTAAAACTAGACGTATGCGATTTGACAGAAGTTAAATGTTAACAATTAAAAGGATATTAAATTTATGTTATTCGTAGGTTCCCTGCTGTATGACAATCGGAGAAATCCACGTTAGAAAAAAATCCATTCGAATTGCAACGTACACAACATTGAACGGGTGATTTTTTTCAAAGCCCAAAGTAATCGGATTATAAAAAAACAGAAATTACAAATAACGTATATCGTCTAGTGCGCCGTGATTCCAGCGTTTCTTAGTCGAGCTGTTCAGAATAGGCACGACCGACATTTTAGAGCAGCGGTTCTCAAACTGTGCTCCGCGGAGCCCTAGGGCTCCGCAAGAGTAATCTAGGGGCTCCGTGGCTCCCTGGGCATATTTGTATTAATTCAATTCAAATTATTAAATTATTATCATATTTCTTAGTTACATTTTTTAATTTTTATATTAATTATATTCAATTGTATTTGGACAGTACCAATATGTATTATTTTAAACGTTTAAACTATTTATAAATACACATAAATATACATTTTGTGTCATAGTCAAAATGAGATCAGATAAAAGTCGGGTTTTTCGATCATTTGTCATATTGTACGATAATTTAGTGTTAATTTTTTAAATAAAAAGCAACAATCATTTACAATTGACATCGTTTTTTATGAATTATTGTTGTCTCAAATAGACATTTCTGATTTTTGGGGCTCCGTAATTTTTTTTAGGAACATATTATAAGGGCTCCGCGAACAAAAAAGTTTGAGAACCGCTGTTTTAGAGGATACTAAAAATTATATTTACCTAATCTAGACTAACTCTATTCAAATTGTACGTGTGCAAACTAAAAATCGATGGGTCCTGCCGGGTCGTGAAAAAATGATTTCTCGAATAAACTCGAGGAAAACGTTGGAAAAGACGACGTGACCTAATCAGGGTACCGTGTTATCGGACAATAGACGAGTGATAATATCAGTGCGACCCGACGACGACGTACGCGAAACGTTAGTAACCGATTTTTTACCTCGTCGAACACAAACGGTTGCCGTAACAATCGAGCCACTCTAACGAGCGCTCTCACGACGACGACGTCA